>JANRMT010062842.1:27030689-27119922 GCA_026402145.1 Polypterus bichir lapradei
AATTAAAAATAACATTAAGAAACGATTAAGGCAATAGGGGAGTGTATATTATATGAAAAAACTGCACACTATTGTTACCTTAAAATCGTTTCTTAATGTTATTTTTAATTAGATTCATGAATGTATGGAATGAGGAGGCATAAAGAATTTGACTAGAGTAATGTTTTATGGATTGTGAGACAGCTTTCAACAGAATAATATGGAATCTGGTAAACTAAGCACATAAGAAAATATGATTAAGGCAATAGGGGAGTTTGGAGAAGCAGTGAAGACAGAAAGTAAAGACAGATAAATGCAATAGACACTGCAGTGAAGAACTATGACATAAAGCTCACTGTGAATAAGACAAGAGGCATAAGGGATTGGCAGAAAATGTAACAAAAGGGTATTACGTTCCAGCACTCCTGCTGGTTTGGTTGTTAGGAGATGGTCCTCTGCTACAAATGTTCTACTTTATTTGGGGTAAGTTTACAAAATGTATTGTGGTAGCAGGGTGTTGTACCATGTTAACCATTATGGGTGCGATTTGAAGTCAAGCAAAATAACATTTTTATTGGCTAACTGAACAGATTACAATATGCAAGCTTTCATGGCAACTCAGGCCCCTACTTTAGGAAGGTTGTAATACAGAAACTGGAGTTTCCTGTGTTTATATACACACTAGGACAGAAGCCGCATTTCCATTGCAGGTATGCGGAAAAAATTAACAAAACACAAATGAGAATTTCCTGTGTTTCCACTGAATGATTTTATGCAAATAAAGTTTGTTTTTTCTCCCGAAAAGCGATCTATATGATGGGTGTTGGTTCTGCTATTTCAATCGTGTCTACAATCCCCATGTACATTTTTAAGTGGAGGCAACGAGAGTGAGTGAATACAATAAAGGGAAGGCAAACTTCCTATACTTGGTAGAGGCATGTATTAGGGATTTCTGTGAAATTTCTTTGAGGAACTGTAGGTAGAAAATTTTAGGATGAGCAGCTCAAAATTCATGGAATTATGCTGCACAATAGGCCATCTTTTGTCCCCTGCCTTAGCATACACGAGGGAACTAATCTCGAATGAGAAGCACATAGCCATTGCGTTTTATAAACTGGCTACTGTACTGAGTACAGAGTTGTTGCAGAGACTTTTGATGTGAGCAAAATCACCGTTCATAGGTGTGTATATGGGGTGTTGTCAGGCTTTATGCTCCAAACTAATGAGGCAATACATTACTTTACCTGATGTGCAAGAGGCACAGTAGATTTCACAGCACAATTACAAGGCACACAAGGTGCCTCAAGTGTATGGTGCAATCGACAGCTCACGTATTTGTGCACCAAGTGGCGTGTATCAGGATTAAGTTAACAGGAAAGACTGGACATCTATTGTTCTGCATGTGGTTGTTGACAACAGATTAATGTTCAGGGACATTTCTGTTGGGTCACCCTGTAATGCTCCTGATGCTTCTGTATTCTCCACATCACATTTGCACAGGTATTTGAAAACCTAATTTTATGTCATGTCATGTGACCTAAATGTGAAAAAGGTTTTTCCATTGCAGTTTTGCAGATCGCCAGAAAAACCACCTCAAATGAGCGTGTAAACATTTTTGCAGTTTTTGACAGTTTATTTGAAATTCATATGTTTCCATCACCATTTTTTTTTTTTTTTTTGCAAGTTCAAAATGTGCATTAAGGAAGTTAATGGAAATGTGGTAAGTGACAGCACCGGAAAACCTTTAAGTAGGATACCTTCAATGTTAACAATTAACAGACCTGTCCAGCCTAATATTCATTTAACAGGAGAGGAGAACAATGTATAGTCAAAATGTTTTGATAAGATAGCTGTCCAACAGTCTTTGGATGTGGATTTGTAATCAAATTGCCTGGGTCATTCAGAGAGATGTAAATAACGATCATATCTGTTCATAAAACTCTTATCTCTATTTAAACCATGTTTTAATGTGTTACATTTTATCATCAGTTTAAGTTCCCATTCTTTTCTGTCCTGCTGTGTCTTGAAGTTGCCTGTGAACATTTGACTCTAAAATCCTTCTTACAGGAACATCTCTGTTGCCATGCTTAATATGAAGCCTGTATAAATGTATTCTTTGGCAGAGTGTTTGTCTAGTTTCCCCCACATAGAGTGCAGTGTTGGGACATTTCATACACAGAATTAGGTAGACCACATTAGATGATCTGCAGGAAACGATCACTTTATGTGATGTTCTATTCGGCAATGTGGTATAATTACATGATTTGTATTATGAATATGAGCACACATTTTACATCTTTTCTGGAGGCAAGGAGATGTATCATTTTCTGTTGGTTCATTTAGAGATCTTTGGACAGTTACTGCAGGTTTGGTGGTTGTCCTTATGCCAGGAGGGGACGTTCTTGGAATACATTTCTCAGCATGTCATCATTATTTAGTATTGGCTGAAGTTCTTTTATAATTTTTTGAAGTGCTTCAAGATGTGGGCTATAGGTGACAACAAGAGAGATGAGTTTCTTGTTGTCTTTGTTTTTATATTCCAGAAAATGGGTATGGCAGTAGCTCCTCTTATTTGAGTGTTGTTTTGGGAGTATATCCTTGTCTAATGAAGTCTTGTTTAAGCTCTGATGGTGGTTTATCTCAGTCTGTTGGGTCTGAGCAAATACAATTGTAATGTATTGCTTGACTGAAAATGATGGAGTGCCTTATATGTTTATTGTTTTTTGCTATTAAGTGTCCAGCTTTCTCTCACAGTCTATGCAACTTTTTCTTTTTGCTGACAATAAGGAGTTTCTGGAGTCTTTTGTAATATAGATGTAGCTCCTTTACCATATCCTGCATGTCATTTCCAAGGAGCAGGATGAGGTCTTTGATCTCTTCTTGTGTGTTCTTTTTAATATTATAAAAAATGTTGATTAGGTGGTTTCTTAGCCTTTCAGATGTCCTACCACAAAGTTGCTTTGCAAACCGAGTATTATAAATGTGTATGGCTGAATTCCTTATCAAGCCACCATTTGGGATAAGATTTTCCTTTTTGCATTTCATTAAGAAGAAGATGTCACTGTCCAGGTGTACCAGGCCAGCTTCTTCCATTGGGTCTTCAATTCTATGTAGTAGTGGTATATTTCAATGTCTTGTATATCTGTAATAGGTATTATAGTATGTATTGTGACAAGAGTATCAGGTTCTAGGAAGGAAAGCAGATTCCCTCCTTTCACCAATTTCACCTTCTTCCAATGACCATTCCCCCGACATCATCCCTACTACATCAACTTCTACCACTTCAACTGGTAGGGACAGTGATGAGTGCCTCACTGATCATCAGTTTTGGCTGTCCATAACTGATGACCAAGTCAGGAGACAGCTGAGCAGGCTACACATAGGAAAAGACACCGGATTAGATGGAGCCAGTCCTATGCTGGCTAACTTTGTTGTGTCCTCTGTCAACTGTTCAATTTGTCTTTGAGGCTCCTGCAACTACTGCAGCTGTGAAAAACATCCTGTATTGTTCTAGTTCCAAAGAAAGCAGGTGTATCTTCACATATTTTGAAACAGACCCTTGCAGTGGGCCACATCATGAACACCTTTTAGAGGCTGGTCCTGGACTATGTGATTCCTCTTGTGAAAGACAACTTGGACCACTGTACTTTGCCTATTCGTCAAAGATTGGAGTGGAGGATGCCATTATCTATCTGATCCACCAAGCCTATTTTCATCTAGATGAAGCTCATACCACAGCGAGAATTATGTTTTTTTATTTCTCCATAGCTTTCAGTAACATTTTGCTATCCTCCTAAAGGATAAGCTCAGCGATATGCAGATGGATAAGTCTCTAGTGTCCTTGATAATGGACTATCTGTCAGGCAGACTGCAGTTTGCGATGCTCAAGGACTGTGTCTCAGCTCTGAAGCACCATAAGGGACAGTCCTGTAATGTTTTCTCTTCACTATGTACACCTTGAACTATAAATATAACACAAGGTAATTCTCTAATGATTCTGCACTTATGGGGTGTATTGATAAGGGGGATGAGACAGATTATAGCAGTCAGTTTGAGAACTTTGTTTCTTGGTGCAAAGAAAATTGTCTGCATTTGAACATCAGCAAAACCAAGGAACTGGTTATTGTCTTTTGTTGCATCAAAGAGTCTTTATGCCTGGTCACTATTCAAGGAGTATAGGAGGAGGTGGTGCTCTGCTACAATTACTTGGGAGTCTACATCAAAAACAAGTTACAGTGGTCTCATAACATAGAGGAACTATATAAAAAAGGAAGAAAAGACTTTATTTTCTTAGGAGACTGCATTCCTTTAATGTGAGTAATGAGAAACTTCACATCTTTTACAACTCTGTGATAGTCGGTGCAATTTTCTACACTGTGGTGTGGTGTTCTGCATTTGCAGAGGATTATGAATAAATTAATTCACCTTTATCAAAGCGGTTTTATCCACTCCCACCAGGCAGCAGATAAAATATGTCACCTACTTTATATTATAGATTTAACTCCCATCATATTTCAACTTGCAGTTCTGCTGGCTCTTGATGCATACAAGGCTTTTAGTCGCTTGAAATGGGATTTTCTAGCTAAAGTTTTAACCATAATTGGTTTTGGTGTAAGCTATATCAATTTGCTCAACAACATTTATTTATATAGCACATTTTCATACAAACAATATAGTTTAAAGTGCTTTACATGATGAAGAAAGAGAAAAAAGTCAAAATAAATAAGAATTAAAATAAGGGAACACTAATTAACATAGGGGTGGCGCAGTAGGTAGCGCTGCTGCCTCGCAGTTAAGAGACCTGGGTTCGCTTCCCGGGTCCTCCCTGCGTGGAGTTTGCATGTTCTACCCATGTCTGTGTGGGTTTCCTCTGGGTACTCCGGTTTCCTCCCACAGTCCAAAGACATGCAGGTTAGGTGCATTGGCAATTCTGAATTGTCCCTAGTTGGGTGTGTGTGTGCGTGTCCTGCGGTGGGCTGGCACCCTGCTCAGGGTTTGTTTCCTGCCTTAGGATTGGCTCCAGCAGACCCCCGTGACCCGTGTAGTTAGGATATAACGGGTTGGATAATGGATGGATGGATAATTAACATAGAATAAAAGTAAGGTCCGATGGCCAGAGAGGAAGAAAACTCCAGAAGGCTGGAGAAAAAAAAAAACTCTGCAGGGGTTCTAGGCCACAACACCGCCTAGCCCCCTCTAGACATTCTACCTAACATAAATGACCTCAATCAGTCCTCAATGTATTCAGGGTTCTCATGGAAGAACTTGATCAATGTAGGGGCATCATGGTGCTTTGATTAGGTGGTGGTGGAACAGAAGAGAAAGTAGGGGTTAGTACAGATTTTGGAGCCACCATGAATAATAATGATAATTAATTGAATATAGAGAGCATCAGGATTAAACTAAGATGAAGCATGTTAAAGCAATGTGTTTTCAGCAGTTTTTTAAAGTGCTCCACCGTATCAGCCTGGCGAATTCCTATTGGCAGGCTATTCCGGATTTTAGGTGCATAACAGCAGAATGCCGCCTCAAATCTTCTTTTAAGTTTAGCTTTTGGAATTCTAAGCAGACACTCATTTGAAGATCTAAGGTAACAATTTGGAATATAAGGTGTCAGACACTCCGATATATAAAATGGAGCGAGATTATTTAAGGCTTTGTCAACCATAAGCAGTATTTTAAAATTAATTCTAAATGACACAGGTAACCAATGTATTGACATCAAAAGGAGAAATGTGCTCAGATTTTCTTTTCCTAGTTAAGATTCTAGCAGCTGCATCCTCACAAATGGTGTTAACGCTCACCAATTAAACTATTTCTCAACCCTTTTAGATTTAAAATGGTGCCAGACAGGGCTGTTCATTGTCTCCTTTACTTATCATTATTAATATCTCCCCATACTGCAGCTCATGGCTCAAACTATAAAATTTCTTTATATGTCATGATATTTTGGTGTTTCTTGATAATACCCCAATCATCCTCAAAGTCTTGGTTTGTTTAGATCGTTTGAAACCCTGTATGGCTACAAATTATTTATTGGATGCAGTCTGCTCTCTTCGCATTAAATTCCCTAGGCCACTGGTCATATTTGGGCATCAACATTTCTTTTTTCCAAGACATTATATCACTTAATTACCATTGCATTTTGAAGAGTGTCAAGGAATTCCACTGTCTTTTCATGCTTAATTTGGCAGGTATCAACATGAATATAGTGAATCATTTAACCGTTCTTAGTGCAATGCTCCATCTCTCTTCCCTCATAAAATATTGGTCAAAAGTTAAATGGAATGGTAACCTTTTTTAAAGCCTTTCACTCAGATAAGCCTAAAGGGAGGGTGTCTATACCATTCTTAGAATTATGTGATTGGGTGTTCAACCTTTGACCAATATGGAGCTGAAATAAATCCTCCCATAAATATGCCATCCTGGTCCCCTTTTGAATCTAACATGTTGTTTGTCTAGATCCCCCTGTTTTCTCTTCACTGACCTGAAATTAAAGTCACATCACTCTACTTTAAGTCCCTTATCTTATATGCTCTCCAGATTTAGTGAAAAGGTGAGAAACATCTTGGCACAACTACATTTTGCCATAGCCATACATTTATCTTCCACAATTTAGACCTATGGACTCAGAACATTCCAATAAATGAGGTGCAGATTTTCTGTTCTTATTTCATTCTTCTTTTTCTATCTTCAAATAAGATCAGCCTGATTTTCTTTAAAGTTTAAAACAGTGTCATCCCTATATGCAAGTCAAAATAAGGCATCTGCTAGACCTCTACCCTTATTTTCAGTCTGGCAGAGTGACCTCCCTTCTTAGAAGCAAGTTAGAACAATATCTCAGTATCCAATAAAAAAAATAATCTAACAGCATACTCAGTTAAATGTTTACACCACTTGCACCACACACCTTGAAAACTTGATACAATGCATTTGGCTGCAGATCCATCTGTCACTTAAGTCCTTTAAACGATCCTGCAAAGTTTCTCTATATGTTTTGGGATTGCCCTCCAGTCTCGGCTTTCTGGACTGATGTTTCTAATTTCTCATATATTTCTTCTACTGGATCTCTCTTCCCATTCCCAAACTTTTATCCAGCAGAGGTTATTCTGCCCAAGAACCATCTCTGCAAAATTTTATCTTATCCTCTTGCTTAACACTTCCTGACTCACTCTCTGTAACTTCTGGAAATGGCAAAGGAAGTGATTCTTCTGGCACCAATATAGAGAAATGTCAAGCTGCTGTGCATTTCATTAGGAGCTGCTAAGCGAGGTGACCGCATCATGCTATTCATTTTAAGCCTTAACTGCCACATTTCCCAATTCCTCTCTCTCGTCTTGGGCTCACTGCGTCCATCAGGCCTCTCTCTCCTGTCTGCACAAGCATCAATTTCCATATTATTAAGGACCCCTTTCGCAAGGTGATTTTTGATTGGTTGGATGTCGGAAAGAGTGGTCTTTACTGGTTTCAGAGTTTGCTACTGTTGCTACAGTTTTTTTTCTATGATTGTTAATTGTTGTATTTTCTTATTGAGCTCCATCTAACCATTCTTCCATTTTCTTAATTTGCTTATCCCAAATAGGGTTGCAGGGTAGCTGGAGCCTATCCCAGCCATCACTGGGTGTAAGGCAGGAGCAACACTTGGACAGGGTAAATACACACACCCAACTAGGAATAATTTTGCTAACCAACATGTCTTTGAACTGGGAGCAACCTAGAGAAGCCAGAGGAAACCCACACAGACACGGGGAAAGCATGCAGATCCCACGGAGGCAACACCCATGGTGCGAACACCTTATTGAAATCAAAATTTTACAAAAAAAGATATATAAAAATGACATCATGAAATTTGTGAGTTAGTTGATCATAAAAATATCTTCAGTAGAGCAGATTAAACTGATGAGCTTTTAATGCACCAAAATATATGGGCCTAAACTTTGTCTGGCTATTATCACAGCAGGACTATAATAATAGGTTGCATGTTGGTTGAATGGCTGGAGATCTTTTTCAGAATTTGGAAGCACATACCGCTACGTTTCAGTGTATCATTTAAATTGGATTCAACATAGCACAGCTCTTCTGCAACAGCTCATTTTTACTTTCATCAGTTAACTGGCATTTCACTGAGTTACAGAAGTTGCCAGCCAGGGTCAGCCTCCCTACTTCATTACTCTCGGAGGCAGAGGTGGATTAAATGAACATTTCAAACACTTGGCAGTTGAGTTGCTTGTAAAAAAATACAGATTACGGCTACACAAAAAAAATCTGTATTTAAAGTTGTATTAAATGTGGGGTTCTGTAGTCTTATATTAATTGATTTAGCTGTTCAACAATCACTAACAAATAACCAGATGTGTTCTTTCATTTGCACTTTGTCTTTCGGGATCATGGTGTAAGCAGGCTTATCTGCACAAAGAGAAATGGTAGGTAAGCACCAGAATCCATCTTTTTGTAGAAGTTTATGGAAGGTATTTTAGATTAGATTAGATTAGATTCACTTTATTGTCATTACACATGTATAAATACAGGGCAACGAAATTCAGTTTAGCCTCTAATCAGAAGTGCAAAGAGCAGAAGTACAATAAATATAATAAGTGCATATTATGTACAATGATATTTACAGTTAAATGCGATATATACAGTTAAATACGATATGTATAATTAAGAGCACAGTGAAGATGAGAATAGATATATAGATATATATAGATAGATATAGAAATGTTCTAAATGCGGATGGCAAATATACATATTTTACAATATACATTTATGTACCTATACATGTATTTGTATGTACTATAATACTATAAGTACTATATATATATATATATATATACATACAGATATACAACATACAGGTGTATTATGTATGTGCAGTAGTAATATAAGTACTATTATATATATATACACAGATGTACAATATACAGATGTGATATGTATGTGCTATAATACTATGAGTATTGTAATATATACAGATATACAATATATGATATATGATGTACAATGTACAGGTGTGCTGTGTGTGCACAGGTATGTACAGATATGTACAAGGAAGGGAGGAGGAGTAGTGTAGAGGATTAAGTGTGTGGATGTGAAGGTTCAACGGGGAACTGAGTTCAGAAGTGTGACCGCTGTGGGGAAGAAGCTGTTCCTAAACCTGCTGGTTTTAGTCGGAAGGCTCCTGTAGCGCCTTCTGGAGGGGAGGAGCTGGAAGAGTTTGTTGGCTGGATGAGAGGAGTCCTTAAGAATGCAACGAGCTCGGCGTAAACATCTCTTCTTGTGAACGTCCTCAATGACCGGAAGTGGAGTTCCTATGATGCGTTGTGCGGTTTTCACCACCCGCTGTAGTGCCTTGCGGTCAGCAACAGAGCAATTCCCATACCAGGCTGTAATACAGTTAGTCAGGATGCTCTCTATCGCACAGTGGTAGAAGTTGCCCAGTATGACAGCAGATAGTTGGCTCTTCTTCAGTATCCTCAAGAAGAAGAGGCGCTGATGGGCCTTCTTGACCAGGCTGGAGGTGTTGTTTGTCCATGACAGGTTCTCCGAGATATGTATCCCCAGGAATTTAAAGCTGGAAACCCGTTCGACAGCCATGCCATTGATGTGAATGGGGTGGTGGGTGTCTCCCTTCTTCTTCCTGAAGTCCACAATGAGCTCCTTGGTTTTGGTGGTATTCAGGAGCAGGTTATTTTCAGCGCACCACGCAGCTAAGTGTTTTACCTCCTCCCTGTAATTAGACTCATCGTTATCACTGATGAGACCGATCACCGTGGTATCATCTGCAAACTTGATGATGGAATTGGATCCATACATGGGCCTGCAGTCATGAGTGAAAAGGGAGTAGAGGAACGGACTCAACACGCAGCCCTGTGGAACGCCAGTGTTAAGTGTAATGGTGGTAGAGCACTTATGGCCAGACCTGACATGCTGGGGTCTGTTGGTCAGGAAGTCCATGATCCAATTACAGATAGAATTATTGATACCAAGATCCACAAGTTTAGTGATCAACTTGGAAGTGATGACTGTATTAAATGCTGAGCTGAAGTCAACAAACAGCAATCTTGCATAGGTGTTCTTATTGTCCAGGTGTGAGAGTACACCGTGAAGCGCTGTGGATACCGCATCCTCTGTACTCCTATTGTTACGGTAGGCAAATTGGTGAGCATCCAGTGTGGGGGGCAGGCATGTCTTGAGGTGTGCCAGTACCAGTCGCTCAAAGCACTTCATAGCTATGGGCGTGAGTGCTACAGGGCGGTAGTCATTCAGGCACATTGGTGATGAGTGTTTCGGCACTGGCACTATGGAGGTGGTTTTGAAGCATGCTGGCACTACTGCCTGGGCAAGGGACAGGTTGAAAATATCCATGAAGACCCCTGCCAGCTGTTCAGCACATGCTCTAAGGACACGTCCAGGGATGCCATCAGGGCCAGCAGCCTTATGAGCATTGATGCGGCTTAGTGCGTTATGAACCTCCGTGTGGGTGAGTGTGATGGTATGGCAGTCTTTAGAGGGTAGGGTTATGGTGGACTTTTCCTTGTTGTCCTTGTCAAAGCGAGCGTAGAAGTCGTTCAGCTCATTGAGGAAGGACATATCCATGGCTGCCTGTGTGGAAGTGCCGCACTTATACTCAGAAATGGCCTGGATGCCCAGCCACATACGTCGGGGGTCAGAGTTGACAAAGTGCCCCTCCACCTTCAGTTTATAGCTAAGCTTGGCCTTGTTGATGCCCCTCTTCAGTTCTGCCCTGGAAGTACTGTAGGCCTGTGTGTCACCTGATCTGAAGGCATTGTTACGTGCCTTTAGCAGAAGCCGCACTTCCCTGTTCATCCATGGTTTCTGATTCGGGTACGTTGTGATCCGCTTCTCTGTGGTAACACTGTCAATTGTGGTGCTGATGTGTTCCAGTACTGACTGTGTGTAGTAGTCAATGTTTATTTGTGAGTCGAAGGTGGCCTGAGAGGCAAACATGCTCCAGTCTGTGTCCTTAAACCTGTCCTGGAGTGTAGAGTCAACCCCCGCTGGCCACACTTTGATGGTTTTCACTGTTGGTCTCACACGGTTGATAAGTGATGAGTATTTGGGGGTGAGAAACAAAGAAAGGTGATCAGACTGTCCCAGGTGGGGGAGGGGTGTAGCTATGTAGGCTCCAACAATGTTAGTGTAAACATGATCCAAGGTTTTATCCCCTCTGGTATGGCAGGAGACATGTTGGTGAAATTTAGGTAGCACCGTCTTTAGGTTGGAGTGATTGAAATCACCTGCTACAATAAATGCAGCCTCAGGGTGAGCAGCTTGTTGTTTGCTAATGGCTGCATAGAGTTCTTTCATAGCAAGCTTAGCATTAGCATCCGGTGGGATATATACAGCTGTTATTATAGTGGAGGTGAACTCCCTCGGCAGATAGAATGGTCTACACTTAACCATGAGATACTCAAGGTCAGCTGAACAGTGTTTTCCAACAATGACAGAGTTTGTACACCAAGCCTTGTTAATATAAATGCACAATCCTCCGCCTCTTGTCTTACCGGAATCATCAGCTGTTCTGTCCGCCCGGAGAATGTGGCGCCCGACTAGCTCTATAGCATCGTTAGGTATACCGCTGTGTAGCCATGTTTCTGTGAATATCATGATGTTACAGTCCAGTATTCTCCTATTGTCGGTGATCCAAAGTCGCAACTCGTCCATTTTATTCGCCAGGGACCGCACATTAGCAAGGAAGATACTAGGTAAGGATAGCCGATGTGGTGTTAGCCTTAGCTTAGCTGTTAGCCCTCCGCGTTTCCCCCGCCTTTGTTTACGGTCTCTGCGCCGTCTTCGAGTACTTCCAGTCGGCCGGGTAGCCTGCGAAGCGTCGGGTGTTCTTCTTATCTCAGGGATGAGATGAAGGTTGCTAATAAAACAGTCCGAGTTGTGTAGATCAATATCCAAAAGCTCTTGTCGGGTGTAGGATGTAAAAGCGAAGCTGTTCTGAACGAACAGACCCGAGATGAGCAGGAATAACACTGCTATTTTGCAAAATCTGAAGAGACGCTGAGCCTCGCGTGACGCACGCGCCGCCATAGCATCTATTAATCTATTAATTTTGAGTTTGTCGTGTAAACAGGCAGAAATTCTAAATTGGTTTTTGATGACATCAGTATCCTGCCCTGAAGTCTGCAGAAATGTTGCCTTGACACAAGTCATTATTAAGCTATCTGAGAAAGTAATAGCCAGTTTCCAGACTAAAATATAAATTTGGATCATTACCATTTTACCACCTAGGTAAAACGTTCAGGGAGAACACAGTGTGACAATGTGGGTCATCTCCACGCTCCCAACGTCCTTTTGGGTGCCCTGAACCCAACACCGTCGGTAATGTCACCGAGATGAGCTGACAAATGAGGACAAATCTCACATGAATCCAGGGGATATTTCCAAAAAGTGCTTTTATTAAAACCAACCAAAACAGTGCACCAGTTTCAATAAATCCATAAAAACAAGTGTCCAGTGGGGATAAAAACCGTCAATAAATAAATCCTTTAAAATCAGAGATTAAAAATGCAGAAGTTAAAATGCAGTCTCTCTCATTACTCTCCGGCCCACCTCTGTCTTTTTTTCTCCCCGGATCACCCATTGCTCCCTCAGCTGGCGGAGACTCAACAGCAACGAGCTCCTTCAGCCGCCCTCTGTCTTGGCTTCCCAATGAACATCACTGCCAGACCGTCGAGGTCGGCTCTCCTTCCTTCATACTTTGCGTTCCCGTAGTCACTCCTCAGATCCCTCGGGAGGACACCTGCCTTGCTCACCCCACTCACTGGAACATCCAGTGGGATAGACTAGCCCATAGAGAGCCACCAAAAAACGCTCCTTCGCTGGGCTCCAGTTCGTTCTGTCTCCTCCTTACAGGTTGCCAGATCGTAACTGTTAAGACGGCTCCTCACATCTTCTAACCTCTTTTATTTTCCTCTCCACAATCGATACATAAGGGTAGTCTGTCAGTTCTGCGATCCAAATTCAAAGAGTTAGGTACCAAGCTGAGGAGCAGAACTGACAAGGTAGTCTTCTCCGAAGTTCTGCCCGTGCCACACGCCAGTCCAGGTAAGATTGAGGAGATTAGAAGGCTTAACGCGTGGCTCAAATCTTGGTGCAGGGTAGAAGGGTATAGGTTTATGGGGCATTGGGACTCCTTTTGTAACAGATTGGACCTGTTCCACCGTGACGGGTTACATCTGAACCGGAGGGGCACCAATGTATTGGGGAGGCGTATGTGTAGGCTAGTCGAGGATTGTTTAAACTAGGGAATGAGGGGGCAGGGAGTTTAGGACAGGCCAGATTTAGATCTATACATGGAAGAACAAACAATGGTGTAGAAATAAAAATGCATAGTAATGTAAATTCTAAGCAAACACGTAAATGTAGAAGGATTAACACATTAAAAATAGCTTGCCTTAAAGCTAGAACTATCAAATATAAGGTAAGTGAGTTGGAGTTGTATGTAGCAGAGCATAATTATGATATTATAGCAATAACGGAAACCTGGCTAAATAACAAAGATGGGGATGAGTGTAACATAGAGGGATACACATTTTTTAGGAAGGATAGACAGAACAGAAAAGGAGGTGGGGTTTCTGTTTATGCCAAACAGGGTTTAAATGTAAGTCATCTTCAGTTGGATGATGAGCCCCATCTTAGTGAGGACATGTGGTATCGCCTGGAAAATATTAGGGAAAGAGGTCTTATTTTAGGAGTGTGTTATAGACCACCCAATTCAGACAGTAATTTCAACACACATCTTTTTAGTAATATCAAAAAGGCAAGTTTACAGGGGGATATTATAGTCATGGGGGACTTTAATTATCCAAATATTAACTGGGATAACCTTGCAGATGAAGGAGCACAAGAGCAGGAGTTTTTAGAAGTAATCAGCGACTGTTTTTTAACACAGCATGTTAAAGTACCAACACGGGGTGAAGCCTGTCTAGATTTAGTATTCTGTAATAATCAGGATAGAATTGAGGGTGTAGAGGTGATTGAACCACTAGGGTCAAGTGACCATAATGTAATACAATTATCAGTATTTTGTAATAGTACGGATGCAAAGACTAAAATTGTTAAGTTGAACTTTGGTAGGGTTAATTTTGAGAAGATGCGACAAAGTCTAAGTAGGATAGACCGGGATAAGCTTTTGAGTGTGGAGAAAGTCGAGGAGCAGTGGAACAGGTTAAAAAATGTTTTACATGTAATGCAGGACAGATACATACCTAAATTTGGAATTAATAGGAAACTAAAAAAAACTCCACGATGGATTAATAAGGATTTAAAAAAGAAGTTGCAAAGGAAAAAACTGCTGTATAAGGCATATAAGACTAATGACTGCAAAGTGACTCATAGAGCGTATGAGAATATGAGGGCAACCATTAAGAAGGATATCAGGGAGGCTAAAAGACAGTTGGAGAGGAATATAGCAGATAAGGCGAAAGAAGACCCCAAGAGATTCTTTCAGTATTTTAGTAATAAAAGAACAGTCAAGGAGGAGGTCAAGTTCATCAGGAATAGTAAAGGGGAATTAAAAGATACAGACAATGAAATAGCAGATGCCCTAAACTTACATTTTTCTGAGGTGTTTACAAGTGAGCAAGTGGATAACCTCCCAGAGGTAAACGCAACTACTAAGGAGGTACAGAGGGATTTGGAAATTGTAGAGGGAGAAGTGCTGCTCAGATTAAATAAGATGAAATCAAACAAGTCACCAGGCCCAGATAATATTTATCCTCATGTTCTTAAGGAGGCTAGTGAGTACATATATAAACCCTTGACACATATTTTTAGGAAGTCACTGAGCACTGGAGAGATTCCGAAGGACTGGAAAATGGAAAATATCATTCCATTAGGGACAGGGCAGATCCAAGCAACTATAGGCCAGTAAGCTTAACATGCATCACAGGAAAATTAATGGAAGGAATTATTAAGGATAAGATTGAGCAACACATGGCAAGGACAGGAGTTATTCTGACCAGTCAGCATGGGTTCAGAAGAGGGAGGTCGTGCTTTACTAACATGTTGGAATTCTATGAGGTTGCAACAAAAGCATACGATCAAAATGGAGCATATGATATTATTTATCTGGACTTTCAGAAAGCATTTGATAAGGTGCCACATGAGAGGTTGGGCATCAAGTTAAAAGAAGTGGGAGTTCAGGGTGATGTTTTTAGATGGGTGCAGAATTGGCTCAGACACAGGAAGCAGAGGGTAATGGTGCGAGGAACCTCATCAGAACTGGCCAATGTTAAGAGTGGTGTTCCACAGGGGTCAGTGCTAGGGCCGCTGCTATTTTTAATATATATAAATGATTTAGATAGGAATATAAGTAACAAGCTGGTTAAGTTTGCAGATGATACCAAGATAGGTGGATTAGCAGATAATTTGGAATCCGTTATATCATTACAGAAGGACTTGGATAGCATACAGGCTTGGGCAGATTTGTGGCAGATGAAATTTAATGTCAGTAAATGTAAAGTATTACACATAGGAAGTAAAAATATTGGGTTTGAATACACAATGGGCGGTCAGAAAATCGAGATTACACCTTATGAGAAGGATTTAGGAGTCATAGTGGACTCTAAGCTATCAACTTCCCGACAGTGTTCAGAAGCCATTAAGAAGGCTAACAGAATGTTAGGTTATATAGCACAATGTGTGGAGTACAAGTCCAAGGAGGTTATGCTCAACCTTTATAATGCACTGGTGAGGCCTCATCTTGAGTACTGTGTGCAGTTTTGGTCTCCAGGCTACAAAAAGGACATAGCAGCGCTAGAAAAGGTCAAGAGAAGAGCGACTACAGGGGTTGAATTATGAGGAAAGATTAAAAGAGCTGAGCCTTTACAGTTTAAGCAAAAGAAGATTAAGAGGTGACATGATTGAAGTGTTTAAAATTATGAAGGGAATTAGTACAGTGGACCCAATGTATATACAAGGGTAAATTTCGCACAAACATTAGGATGTTTTTCTTTACACAAAGAACGATAGACACTTGGAATAATCTACCAAGTAGTGTGGTAGACAGTAAGACGTTAGGGACTTTCAAAACTCGACTTGATGTTTTCTTGGAGGAAACAAGTGGATAGGACTGGCGAGCTTTGTTGGGCTGAATGGCCTGTTCTCGTCTAGAATGTTCTAACGTTCTACTGTTCTAATGTTCTAATGATCTATTCATCTCTCCATCTATTTCTTAAATCCCCCCTTTTCTGCCATCGACCTGTATATATACATACCCCCACGCCTCCGTGGGCGCAGCGCCTTAATCACACACCACAGGAAGCCAATGAGGCAATTGAGAACGATCACACCCACACATGCAGGTGCGACTCACTCCAACTACCTCATTAACTCCCCGCGGTCGTGCAATCGCGCCCATGGAGAACGATACTGCTATACGGATTAAAAACCTGGCCCTTTTTGTTTGAAGCCGCGGACCCGCTATACCACACACAGCATTTGTGGAGCTTCATGAAATTTTTCAAAACCTTGAATCATCAAACATGTATGGCTGGATTATCTCTATTAGTTATTGCTCTGCATTTAACAAATGATCCCTTCTAGACTTTCAGTTAAACTAATAGACATGAGTTTCAATCAGTGTTATTGGCTGTTGGTTTTTACTTCTAAATAAAGGTAGCTGGTGAAGCCAATAGATATTTCTAAGCCCCTCATTTCTTACCACCAATCGGTAATTCGTTTCCCGCACACAACTGCTATATGCAAGTGGATTCCATCTGAATGGTCTCATCACAAATGATTACAAATCTGTGTACAGGAGGGAGGTAAATGAATGAATCAAAGAGTGTAGTGAAGTAATCTGTAATTAAATATCAATGAATTAAAAGAATTAGTGATGGACTTTAAAAAAATACATTCTCATCTTTATACATTAACAATCAAGTTGTAAAGCTAGTGGAGACTTTCACATTCCTGGGCATCATCATTTATACATTTCTGCAATTTGGGGGTCAAAATACTGTATCTGCTTATCAGGAACCTAGTACATGTTTTGTGAATGCTTCACTTGTATTGCATTTGTTTTTCTTCATTATCTTATTGACTAGTAGTGCAGTCCATTTAAGACAGGTTTAAGTAATCAGTAAGTAATCAACATAGACCTCAGTGTTAATGTTTGCATATGCCTAGCCATTTGTATGGAATCCATAAAAGCAGTGTTAATGTTTGTGATGTACTACCTATTGGAATAATAAATGGAATTCATTTTATTACAAAAAATATTTGGGAATTGCCACCTTTTGGAACCGGACAGACGCACAGACAATCACACAGATACTTACCCTTTCTTTAAGGTGGATTGTTTTGGCAGTTGACATCTTTGGATGCTTGTTTTAATTGTGGGTGTCACCATCATATTGAATTACAGCAGTGCCACTGCCGATCATGAGACTCGTGTCACTGCATATGACGTCTCTGCCGCTGGAGTATTTAAGATGGCCTTGCAGATTGTTGTCCATAGATTTAGGATATTTCTGTAAAACAAAACAAAAAAATCCTGTGATTTCTTTAATTTTGATTTCAAATTTAGTATTAGAACTTTTGACCATTTTTCTGACCTTATTTGCTGAACGTATTTTTTCTGGCAGGACCTAAATATATTATTCAAAATCCACAGAAGCACATCCACAAGTGCCATTAGTTTAACATTTAGGTTTAAGATCTGAGGTTTTGCTGGTGTTTCTGTATAACTGCAAATGAATCTGTATCCATTTTCATTGTATTTTTAGCATTGTTTTCCCATGCAGTATAAGGATCATACACAGTTTTGCCTACAAATACAATCTTTATTTCACAACTAAAATGGCCCTACATAAATGATTTAAAAGATGCATTATTCCTAAGATGTTCAATGTATAAATATCAGTATGACATTAATCTGAAAGCAATAATCAATTACCATGAATCTGAAAACGTCTCATCAGGTTTGACTATTGAGATTGATAAAATACAAATACCGGTAACTGATTATTTGCATGGCATACCTATACAAGATTCAACTTAAATAATCTTTATTATTATTGTCACACTTGCAACAATGGCTTATACAGAAAATTAGACTATATATGTCTTACACAGAAAATTTCATTTGTACCATTTTCTTTTGATTGGCTAAAGATCTATCAAATTCTCTATAATACAATTTATAGAATTTCTTCTTTAATTATAATAAAAAAATTCTATTTGATGTTTCAGGTTAATATTCCTTCAGTAACTGTTAATTCAGTTGTCTCATCAAATGAGAATTTGTAAAAAAAAAGTGCAGTCCAGACCATCATCTCACAAAATTTGACTAGTACAAGTTATGTGGAATTTCTAAAATTTCTAAAATGACATATGGCCATTACCCTAATAATGTTCAAGAACATGCTATAAAATTGAGTAGCACTGTACCTCTAAATTTATAAGTAAATAGACCCTGGCCATCATCTGCCCTGTGCTTGATGACATAATCGCTGTCTCCCTGTGTATGGAGTGAGGTCGCTGTCAAAAATCGATTGTTTTTTCATCGATAGAGAATGCCTCGTGCATTCAATAACGTATTTTTGACAGTTTGATCACGCTTGAGAATTGTACTTGTAATTTTCAGAAGCAAGCATAATTTTCAGAGGTGCAAGCGTAATTTTCAGAATCGCAAGAATAATTGACAAATGTGAAATGTGAATTTGACTTAAATTATTCCGAGTTATTTTTGACAGTGATCTCACTCCATAACCTGTGTTCATCACTTGAAAATAAAAAGGTGCAGAAGATGTATGGAAATGTTTTTATATTTTAAATGATTATTTAGATAGATGTATAGGGATAGTATTGTCATATGTATGCAGGCCACGACTAGTGAGATCACATGGAATGCAGGAAATGATGACTAAAGAGAAAACCAGGTTGTCATATTTTTTAATGGATCCATCTCAAAACTGGATCCTCTTAAATTCTGACAATAATTGTACAAAGCTATAAACATTTGATTCCCTGTACATTTTCAGAACATTTTCCCATATGTTCAATTATAGCTAATATCCTAACATTCTCCAGCCTGCTTAATCCAATTTAGGGTTGTGTGGGGGCAGAAGATGCCCATGTAGCATAGGACGCAAGGCAGGAAGGATCCTGTGCTGTGTGACACTCCATTACAGGATCAGCTCTCTGTTAAAACTCACACTTACACTAATCCATAGGACCTGTCTGGAAGCAACAGTGAGCCCAACCTGCTACAAGATCTTTATTGGTTTTATCTTTTATAGTTATTTTCTAGTATTCTGTATGATTTTTATAACACTTAAAATATAAAAAGGTGTCCATTCGTATAATCATATTTTGAGTGATAATCACATGGAAGTAGAGTCAATATAATCACCATATGATACCTCAAAGTTGAGACTCAACCAAAACAAAGAGTTCAAACAAGAAACAGTCCCAAAGGTAAACAACACAGAAAATGTCAGAAATATCATGAAAACCTTACCAGATCCCCAGATGATCAGGACACCTTAGACATTGCCTTGCCACACAACTTGCCTTCTCTCAGTGCCACACAATCACTGCTCATTTTCATTACAATTGGAATACAATTTTTGTATGCAAGATGCCCTTCCTGTCCCCTCTTCTACAAGCACAGTGATTCAAATGGGTTAACCAACTGATGAAAGAAAACATGCAAATCTACTTGATGAAGCTTGAAGAAAAATACTGCAGCTGAATGTGAAAGGCTTAAATTTCAGACTGAGTGATTTGTTATTCTTTTACCTTTCTCCCCAGGAAACTGGCTAAAATATCACAAGCATTAAATGTAAAAAATGTAAAGGTTATTTCTCACATATTCTCAGTACAAAGCAGAATAAGAATTATGTACAGCAGGTCTTTATCCTTTGGTAGTTTTATCAAATAAATAATAACATGATTGATGAAAAAAGGTTTTTTTAGCTTGGCATGCCATTGAAAGTTCAGATTTTTGATTTTTGCTTTAAAAGTATTTTTTAGCTTCAGTGCAATTTTTAAGGGTAATAAAACTGACTTAGAAGCTCTGCATACCAATTGGATTACAAAAATGAAGCACAAAATATATACAGTATATACAATATAACATTTATGGAGCTTTGTCTGTATTTGATAGTCAATAACATATGAACAATAACATATTATCTCAGGTCTTCACCACCCAGTGCTATATATGGCATAACAATTATTTAAGAACGAGTGCCTGTTTTGACAAATGTGCCAAAATCCTTGGTGAAAAATGTAGTACTTCAAAGTGAAATGTCAGTTGTACACAAAGCAGCTTTGAATATCTGTATTTCAAGACGTAGTTAATCATGCACTTCTTACAGAAATATAGGCACAAGTTCATGATTGTAAGAGAACAAAAAAAGGGATAATCCACAAGTACAAATTTTTCTAGCATTTAAGTGTTATTACGAGTCCCTGCAGAATTGAGAAAGTTTTTCTTTTGTCAGGAAACAAACTCCATTCATTCACACCAGAAAAATGAATGCACTACTAAGATGTTACTATTTTGTAGCTTTTCAAAGGAGCTATTGACAGAAACTTTAGATTGATGCACATGCTCTTTGTTCTGGCCAGGGGAATGATTTCTCATCCCAAAGGAGCTTGTTTTTCAAGTTCCGGGATAATTACGGAATTGTATTTCACACTTTGTTACACATGTGTGGTCATAAACAACATGCCACTTGTGAATATACTTAAAACGTGCACTTCCTAATGGGTATCTGGTACACAAATGACCTCACCATAGTGATAAAACAGTGATACAAAGTGGGTACTGAAATTTTATTTTGTTTTCTCTTTTTTGGTAATTACAATGGATTCAGGAAGTATTCAAAATCCTTCACAGAATTGTGTTGAGGCACATTTCTGGGGAAGGCTAAAAAAATAATCATGTTGCATCAAATGTTCCCAAGTGAACAGTTACCTTCATAGTTCTTAAATGGGTACAGCTTGGAACAACTACAACTCTTTCTAGAGTTGGCCAAATATCCAAACTGACCAGTTGTGGGGAAAGTGTCATGGCAAGAACAATGACCAAGAACTTTGACAGTCATTCTGGCTGGGCTCCAGAGAACCTTTGTAGATATTGTAGAAACTTTTAGAAGGACAACTACCAAATGCATCAATACACTGATCTGGACATTATGGCAGAATGGCCAGACGGAAGCCTCTCCTTAGTAAAAGAAAACCATGAACGCTCACTTGGTGTTTACAAAAAGGCACCTAAAGGACTCACAGGCTGTGAGATACAAAATCCTCTGGTCTGATGAAACCAAGATTAACATTGTATAATGTGGAAACCAGGCACTGCTCATTACCTGCGCAACTCCCTTCCAATGGTGAAACATGGTGGTTTGCAACATCATGCCTTCAGGTTGTCTATCGGCAGCAGGGATTGGGAGATGAGACAGGGTTTGATGGAAACCTGAACAGAGAAAAGTATAGAAATTTCCTTAATGAAAAATGGGGCCAAAGTGGTCTGGACTTCACCATCACCTTCCAACAGAACATAGGTACAACACAAGACAACATAGGGGTGCCCTAAGGATAACTCTGGTAATGTCCTTGAGCTGCCCAGGCAGAGCCTGCACTTGAACCCAAAAGAACATCTCTGAAGAGACCTTAAAATAACTGTCCATTGACTGATTGATTGAGAGGATCTGTAGAGAACACTGGCATAAATTCTGGGCCAGAATTGCTGCCAAAGGGACTAAAACTAAGTAATGAGTAAAGGGCTTGAATACTTGTGTCATTGTCATAGTTCATCTTTTTATTTTTAATAAATTTGCAAAAATGTCTAAAACCTTGTTTTCATTTTGTCATTCTGGGATATTGAGTGCTGCGTGTTGTAAAAAATAATTAAAATGATTTTAGCACAAGGCTGCAACATAGCAAAATGTAAAAAAAAGTGAAGGGGGTTTACAGTAATTACTTTCTGAATCCACTGTATATTAGATGCTCACAAAAGTGAAGGAAGCAGTCTCAGCACTTTCTACATGGTGCACAGTGTGGCATATAATCAGTAAATATCACACCCGGAACAAAAGAAACCTCAAAGATTAAAATTTTCAGTAGATTTAATTAGAGACTAAATCTGAAATACTTAGATTTGCTGAGATATCTTGAACAGTTTTTGAGCTATTCAGTTAATTTAACTCTTATATAGTGTCCTCTCAATATTTTTGGAAGAATCGCAAAGACTGCCAGAATCAACCGTAATAGACAAACCATCACAGCTATAAGTCATGGAGGAAAAGTCAAGAAACTACAGATGTGTCAAAGCCTGTTTATCTTTTTTCACAACCACAACTGTGTGAAGAAGGACAAAACCCAGAAAGGAAGTGTTCTGCCACCACTAAGGTGCAGGCTGAAAGGTGCAACAAGGACCATGGGTTAGATTTATAAAATTTGTGTATGCACAAAAAGAGGCCCAAAATGTGCTTACACAAACTCAAGATTTATAAAAGTAAACTGGTATGAATGTACATATATTTACAGCAACTCTGACCCATTCATATGAAAGATTTTTGGAGAAAATGGGAAATGATGACACCCTTGATCAAGAGGGGAAATGCAACCAACTCATGCACATAACACTTTTTATTTGTTATTATAATTTGCCTTGATGTGACAAACATATTTTACCTTAAAAGTGATAATAATGATGCACAGATTCTGTTTTAGTTACATAAATACTTGCAGCGATAAACTTTTTTGGCTTTTTGTCAGTTTATATTGACTATTTGTTGTCACTTTTTAGGGAAGTGGCCAACAGGTCAGGTATATCTCAGCCAAACTTCACTCGATCATGCTTGTTATTCTGGAAGCTGTTAACCGACTAATGATGTACTACCTTCAGTACTCGTATGGTGTGAGTATACATTCGCAAATATATTATTGCCACCATAAAAATGCAAATTCATAGCAGTGTTGGGTTTTCCTAACATAATCAGAACAATTTATTGTATCCATTTACATTTATTTGCTTAGCAAATGCTTCTGTTCAAAGTGACTTACAAAGGAGGTTAACATAATCGAGTAGCATTAGTCTAGGGACTGTTTTTGAACATGCGTAGCAGGACAGGTTGCAAAAGTTGATCACCACAAGTGAAGAGATAAATGAAAAAAAAAACAACTGCACATAGTGAGAATGACTCTGCCTTTTTTTAACCATAAATGGCTTCATTCCATTAATGAACAAGTCATGTATGATGCCAACATGAAATTGACAAATGTTGTGTCTCAGTGGCCTGGGTGAACTCTTGATTCATTTGGCAGACATAATGGTAGCTTTCTCAGATGTGGTGGTGCTGTATGAGGTGACTGGATTGTTTGTGAGGTAACTGACTAAGCACTCAGGGTTTCATATGGTTTGTACTATTCATTGAAACAGCAATCATGTCATTACATGAGCCAGGTGATAGTGGCTACCTGTTCAGATGCTGGTGTCTTATACTTTGCTCCAACCGCAGACCACTGAGGAGAGGCATTTCAATGCCACAATGCCACATATCCTCAGCTGCAGAGTGCAGTACAGGACATGATGCATCAGGAGTGAGGCTGCTCTAGCAGCTAATGAAGTTCTATTACATACAGTATATACGAGGTTGATTTTCATAGTCCATGCCAGCATTCGCTCAACCGGAGAGCTAAACATTAAAAAAAAACCTGAGACCTGGGACATCAATAAGGGGAATGGGAACTAGAGGAGCACGGCCCCTCCTAGGAATCTGCTGCAGTTGTTATTCTGGGCAGGATGAGCAAAAGCTGTGGACCTCCTCATTGATTCCCAGCCAGTAAAAACAAAGCTTAATTCGCTCCAGGGTTTTTTCGGTGCCCTAGTGGGTGCCTAGGAGGTGTGTGTATTCTAGTTCACAGACCTTCCGTTGGTAGGAACGGGACTAACAGCAGCGACCGCACCTCCCCTTCATGCTCAGTTACCTGAAACAACAGGTCATTATTCAGTTCAAAGTGAGGGCCCTGCGGCATGGGATTTTGCATGCGAGAACCACTGCATTTTTTGCAAATTTAAGGGAGTCATCATTCCCTTAAGCACTTTGAGCTACATTTTTTTGTATGAAAATGTGCTATATAAATAAATGTTGTTGTTGTTGTTATTCCATTGCTCCCTTTTAAAAGAAGCCGGAGTCTGCTTAAACTGAAAATGCAGCTGGGAGAGATGATCGGATTTGTCCTCATGGGGCGTGGTTCCCTCCTAGGCAGCCATTACGCTTGTCGTCACATCACCAGGAGTGATTTCCTCACCTCACTCAGCCGGTTGTGTACATGGCGTGGCGGCAGCTGGGGATGTATTTTCACCATCCAACAGTGCTACTGTTTCTGTGTGATTTCCCTTTGTTTTAATATTTGCAAATACACTGAAATTAATTGCATATTGTTTATAAATTTAAGGCATTTGATTGTAATCATTCTGTAACAATATATTGGTGCACTGAATGGCCAAACTATTCCAACTATCATGGTTGCTTTAGTGTTGCTAGAAGATGTTGCAAATGGAAGAATTAGAAGAGAGCATGTATTTAGAGATCATACTGATTTCTTGTCCTTTAGTAATTACCAGCTTCTAAGTCAATTTAGATTTCCAAGAGCTATCCACTTGGAGCTGTGTGCTGAACTGAAGCCAGCTTTACAAAGACAGACTTTGATGAATTGTGTTGTACCAGCTTTTCAATGTGAACTGGCTGACCGATTACGTATTTCTCAGTCATCACTGAGTCACACCATGCCAGCTGTATAGGTTTGTATTATCCGCTTGTCTATAAAATTGTATATAAAATGTATATAAAATTTCCTTACCCTGTGGTTGAACGGGCAAACATCAAAGCAGAATTCACAGCAACGTCCGCTTTTCCAAATGTAATCGGACTGATTGACTGCCTTCAAAGAATGAATTTGCTTAAATGACTAGAAAGCATTTCTACTCTATTAATGTGCAAATTATCTTTGTTGCGATAATGCATCTTATTAATGTTGTGGCGAGATGTCCTCGCTCAACTCAATGATTCATTCATTCTGAGAAATAGTTTTGGGAACAAACTTGAAAATGGTGTTGAGTGTGATGGCTGGCATCTCAGTAAGATAAGACATTTAATATTACCTCTTTGGTCAAAATTGTAAGTTATCTATATGATGTAACCATATAACTTGATTACATAGGTGACAGCAGGTACCCATTGAAAACATGGCTTCTCAACCCGCTCGTCAACACACTGACTGACTAAGAGCGACGTTATAATGATGATAGTGGTAGAACGTACTATAGGGCAGCTTAAGGACAGCTGCCGCTGCCTGAATAAGACTGGCGGAGTGCTGCTCTATAATCCACAGAAAGTGTGTCACATTGTGCAGGCATGTGGCATGCTACATAATGTGGCACACAATTGTGTCATGCCCATACCTGAAGAGATGTGGCATGATGAACCTGACCCTGACCCACCAATCGATGAGTCAAATCCAACAGTATTACAACTTCTTTTGCAATTAGCAGAATTTTAAAAACAGGTAATCTGATGTAGCATTTTTTTTTAACCATTCCATTTAATTTGTGGTCAGCA
Source organism: Polypterus bichir lapradei (assembly GCA_026402145.1). Classification (NCBI taxonomy): domain Eukaryota; kingdom Metazoa; phylum Chordata; class Cladistia; order Polypteriformes; family Polypteridae; genus Polypterus; species Polypterus bichir. The sequence continues at coordinate 27,056,282 of JANRMT010062842.1, forward strand.
TCAGATAGTACAGCAATTATATTACTTAGTTCATTGGCCACATCTCTTACAACATCCACTATTGCATTTTTTGACTGCAGAACAACATTCATCAGCACATGTCCAGATGTTTGACCATCGGTTTACGAGACAAAGGTGTGTGTACAGCAAGAACCACCTGGAGTCGCATCCCTGGCGCTTGGTTCACCTTTTGGAATATTGTCTGAAACAGAATAAATAGTAATACTACATCTGCTGCCTGATTGTTTGTCTTATTAAACATGCAAATTATTTACATAAATGTGGATAATGGTACACAAAAAACAAAAAAATAAAACTCCCTCTCACCTGCTAGTAAAATGGTGATTATAAGTGTCTCACCAATAATTGCAGAAGCTCACTGCTAAAATGGTGTGTGCCCTGGAATTCCAGTCTGCTTCAAATGGTGTTGACACTCAAGCACTGGGCTGCGACTCAACTTTTCACATCGACTTTGCTGTTGCCCCATGAAACCCCACAGACAGACAGACGCCCAGGACACACGTGTAAAAGCACCAAGACGAATTTTTAATTATTTTTCTAAAATACAGTGCACAAAGCACCACACTTGCCACAATTCTCCAATACCAATAATTAATAATAATTCAAACAATAACAATCCTCCACTCCCAGCAGCTTCGTCACCCAACCTCCCAACTCCGGCTCAGCTTGCTTTGTCCCCAACAGTCCTTTATATATTCTATGACCCGGAAGTGTTTCTCCTCTTCTTCCGGGTCAAATGCCACATCATCCTCCTCAAGCATCCCAGAAGTATTGTGGGCTTCCATCCTCATGACTCCGAAATACTTCCGGGTTGTAAGAAAAGTAGAAGTCCCCAAGTCTTTTATTAGCTCCCCCTGACGGCACCCACGGCACCCAACAGGGCTGAGAACATGGACTCCATGTCCCATGATGCTCTGTGGGAATCCGGGATACATTTACTGTCCAGGGGAGCTGCCACCTTGTGTCCTGGGGGAGGCAGTGTTCTGGAAAGGCAGCCTTCCTCCACTCTTCCAGTTCGGGGATGTCCCGGCCGGATTGAGCTGCCGCCCGTCTCTCGCGCCACTTATTTTTTTTATTTTGGGCACTGTGCAACTTTCTGTACTTGAACTTTTAAACAAAGTTTCTTTTTGTTGCTTATACCACTACATAAGCCACCAAATAGTATGTTTTTCCTTGCCTTCACTTCACTGAGCAGGTCCTCCATTTAACAATCACTGAAATTCTTTTTTACATGTGCTTTTGCCATTTTCTTTTAACAAAACAACAAAACACTGAACAAAAGGGGCTATTTACATTGATTTGCATATTTAAAGGAGGAGTCAGGATGGGGGCTATAGGCTTGTGCATATGCATTAAAATTCATGTTGATTGGGATTTATAAAGGGAAAGTGCATAGAACTTTGCTTACGCACATTTGTGAATTTCTAGTTTTGTATGTACCCCATGTTTTAGTGTGAATTCTATGCAAGGCATTATACATGAAGCTCCAGCCCCTACAGGGAACATTGTCCCTTGAACTTACTTTTCTTCTTTATTTATAAAATGTTGACACAGGTGATGATACCTGTTGTTGTGCTCCTAGTAACAAAACTAGTCCACTAGGATGGCCCATCAAAATAAATATCTAAAACAACTTGTTCTGTACTGGTTTGTGTTAGAGTCTTGGTGTCCATTGTAATGGCAGTTACCCACAGAAAATATGCCTGCAGGTATTTTTTTTTCTCTTACTAATCTGATATAGTCCAAAGTTTATTATTCTCTTTCCAAAGAGAGGAAAGGAATAAATCCTCCAATTTAAGAAACAAGGGCAAGAGTACAACTTACAACATTTCCATCATGCCAAAATGACCTAATACAAAAGAAAATTAGATAATGCAGATAAGGGACAGCAGAAATATATTTCATTGTTTGTAGCTTGCAAAAGTTCTGTAAAGTGCTTGTATTCAGCAACAACAAAATTCCAAAAATAGGCACATCTGAAGGTTTTGACTCTTGCAGAAATCGCTGACCACTAAGAAGGAAACTCATGCCAAAGCCGTTCAACATATAAAAAAAAAATGAGCTTATTTCAAAAGATCAGCCAGAGTGCCTTGGGATGAAAGATGAAAGAAGTAGCTCATCACAGTCAATCACAAGATTGGATTTGACTGCACACACCCACAATGATGTTGCCAACTCTTGATTACCCGGTACACAAACAAGATGACAAACAAGCAAAATGATTTAAAATTTCAAAAGCTCATTCAATATGTCTTAAGTTTTATATGACTTCGATTATACCATGGCTCTGGTAGTGTTGTGGGATTATGCACAGTTATTATGAGATACCATCATAAACAATGGGCACGGTCACTAGTGAGTGATACGTGAAATAGGCAAGCTTCGATTCACATACAGTTTCACAAAACTGATACTATAATTTGTTTTGCTCTGATTTAGCAACAGTAAAAAACAAAACCTAAAGAAAAGTATTTTTGTGTTCTGGGTGGTGGTGAAAAATAAGGAATACCTGTATTGTTCCACAAAACCTTATTCACCTTTCTGTGTTTACATATGTTCTTCTCTATAGCTGTGTAATGTGTGCAGCCCTACTTGTGTACATGAATCTACCTGCACAAGTCCACCAATCAAGGCTGTGGATACTTCTTGTTCTTTACCATGTGTTTTCAAGGCATTCCTATGATCAACACTATTTGTCTGTCTTGTCCCACTAACAGAAGAGGATGTAATGCATAAAATCTTTGACCACTTCAACAAGCCATCCCTTCACAGATTCAGTTCCCCTTCAGACTGTGAAACTGTCAGTTTTTCAGTGAACAATGCAGACATCATTGTGGCATTTGCCACCCAAAGTGGACTGCAAGTTGTGGCACTGACTGAGAAGTGGATCTCTCCAGAATATATGGCAACACCAACAACCCTTCCCTCTGGATTCCACTTCTTTCATACCTGTTGATCTACTGGAAGAGGTGGAGGGACAGGTGTGTTGGTCTTCAACAACTGGAGAGTCACAACACTGGGTAGTGTATGCAACTACACTACTTCTGAGTACAATACAATCACTGTGTTCTACCCTTTTAACATTAAAATTGTTGCTGTTTATCACAATTCAGGTCTTCTAAAGAAGTTCCTTGATAAGCTGAATGTGCTGCTCTCCTCCTCCTGGAGGGCAGTCCACATATAATCCTTGCGGACATGAAAATCTATCTGGGCTGTCCTATTTCTACAGACTTCCTTTCCTTTCTTTCCTCTTTCTGTCTAATACTTCATTCATTCACAAATCTGGTAAACGTCTGCATCATGTTCACCCTCTGAACTGCATACCCACTAGCACTACTGTAACTCCTCAACATACATATGACCACTTTTTCATTCAGTTCTGTCTCATCAATCTCCACTCCCTCTTTTTCACCCGTTTCTCCTCTTTAGTCTCTTCTTCTCTCACTTCTACTGACTACTTCTGTACTGTGGACACCAAGGCTGCCACTGACTCCTTATGCTCAACTCTTTCATCTTGGCTTAACGCTGTCTGTCCTCTTTCCAGTAGGCCTGCACATTGAAAGACCCTCTTGCCCATGGCTTTGCGAATCTCTAAGCAGACTGTGGACACACCTTAGTACAGCAAGTATAAATCACTTCTGTCTTTCTTCCCTTCTGCTACTACCAGTGCTGAGGTAGAAAACAGGTAGTTTCTTTGAAAACAGGATTAGCATCACTTCTGATACTCGTGGATTGTTCTCTACTTTCAACTATCTCCTCATATCCTCACTACCTCCACTCTCAACCACCTTGACTTATGATCACTTTGGAATGTTTTTTAGGAAAAGATGTCTGTCATCAGGAGTCAGTTCTCACCACCCCCTCCAGCCAGCCTGTTAGAGCACATGACAAAATTCTCCTCTTTTTCTCTTTTCCCCACCACTGATGTTTCTATCCTCCTCTCTAGTCATCCATTACATCTCCTCCAGGTCTCTCCTTCACTCATTTCTGCGTTAAAAAAACAAAACAAAAAAAAAAAAAAACAGAGAACCCCAAACGGAATTGGACCATTTCAATTGAACTCCAATTTTGTTCACCATATTTTTTTTCTGTAGCTGATCTCCAGGACGTATCATACTGACTAGTCTGCAACTTAATATTCAGCATGGGAAATTTGTTCCAACTGACCTATTTGGTTTATGCTGTTTCAGTGACATTTAATACTAGTTAACTGATTAAAATCTAGATTTGCTTTGAGTTATGAAATTCATCAAACTTGAAGCCTGCACACATTGAAGTGAATATGTGTTTACCTTAATATGTTGCCATTCTGCTGTCATTCATCTTTAAAATGTTGCTTTTGCTATCTTTAAAGTATTACTTTTAATCAAATAATAATTTTTAAATTGCTACCCTGATAGTCAGTCACTTGTGGCTACCCCAATAATGAATGTATATGGGTTAAGCTGGGGTCGTGGTTCTTCAATCAATAGATCAGTTTAGGCTGTACAAATAATCCACAGTTATTTAAGAAGCACTTCTTGGGTGTTGTTTTACTATTACAGGCACAGGGCATTTATTGTGGTTCTTGAAAATCCAACTTGTGCAAGACTCTAGTTTTTGGTCTCTGTAGCATAAATAGAGACAGCACCAGTGAAAAGCTTTTCGCATTTCAACTTTGCCATGAGGTCCTTTTATTTTTTCCAATTGCCCTTTTTTCACTAGAGTTCTCAAGTGCCTTGAACATGTACTTAATTTATTGGGTAGTGTTTCTTCCTATCTTCTCCTTCTCCATCATTGCCAACTCCAATTCTCATACCTAATAAAACCTGTTTTCATTTTTTCAATCCAGACACTTATTAAAATGTGGTTGAAATCTTGTAGCCCTTTCTTGTGTCACACACATGCGAGTAGGAGGCAGCTAAATGGCTTACATAATTGTAATAAAACATCCGACCTTTCTCAGTTCCCTGCAGACCTTTTGCAGAATATCCTGCAAAGTTCCAACGCCTCCAAAGACGTCACTTCCGTTTCCAGGGCCCTTGATGACGTCACTTTTCCGGTCTCGATGATGTCATTTCTGGTTCCGGTGATGGGGTTGGGCTGGGTGGGTGTGTGGTGTTTTGAGGTCTTTGATGATGTCACTTCTGGTCCAGACGATATCACTTCCGGTCCCAACCCCTTTGATGATGTCACTTCCTATATGGGCCTTTAAAGCCACCACTGTTGCCACATGCAATCAGTTCTGTTTTGGAGTCAGTCTGGTGAACATCTCTTTTACTAAAAAGCATTTTGCAGCCAGGAATATTATACGGGTGGCTGCCCCAAACCTTTTTATGATGTCTGGACTCATCTGATGTCTGATACTTGTTGTTTCATGTGTCTATGGCTCTGGTGAAGAGAAACATTCTAACATTTGTGTGAAATCTGCCCTTAAGTTTTCAACTGTGTCTCTGTGTTCTTGTTGAATAATTTATTTTAAAGTAACAGTAATCCACTGTACTAATGTTCTAATTATTATTATTATTATTATACCCTCCTCTCAGCATTCTGTGATATGCTGGTGCATTTGCCAGAGGTCAACCAGACCTCTCAGGCTTTGAGTTGTTGTTCAGCTGAGGACTTGTTGAAGAATGTGGGATCTCTTTCATGCTGACTCCACACAGGAGTATATCCAGCTGCTCTTGGAAACCAGTCTTGATGGTTCCCAGCATGCCTACGAGTACTAGAGCCACAATTGCTCTTGTTTTCCACAGGTATCTGACTTCAATCTCTAAGACTTCATATTTAATGATCTTCTCTGCCTCCTTGCTCAGGATGTTGTTGATGCACAACATCTTCTTGTAATGGAACACAATGTCTGGCCTATTAACAGAGATAGTATGATCTGTGGGAATATTATTATTATTATTATTGTGTGTATCCATTTTAGTGTTGTTGTTTGTTGTTTTTTTTTTAGTGTATTTGCTTGTTAATATACATATTTTTTCTGTTTTTTATAAACTACTCAGAAAAATTTAAGGAACACTTTGAAAACACATCAGATCTCAATGGGAAAAAAAAATCATGCTGGATATCTATACTGATATGGACTGGGTAATGTGTTAGGAACGAAGGGATGCCACATCGTTTGATGGAAATGAAAATGATCAGCCTACAGAGGGCTGAATTCAAAGACACCCCAAAAATCAAAGTAAAAAAATGATGCGGTAGGCTAATCCATTTTGCTGAAATTTCATTGCAGCAACTCAAAATCATTCTCAGTAGTTTGTATGGCCCCCACCTGCTTGTATGCATGCCTGACAATATGGGGTCATACTCTTAATGAGACAATGGATGGTGTCCTGGGGGATCTCCTCCCAGATCTGTACCAGGGCTTCACTGAGCTCCTGGACAGTCTGAGGTGCAACCTGATAATGTCCCAGAGGTGTTCTATTGGATTTAGGTCAGGCAAGTGTGGGGACCAGTCAATGGTATCAATTCCTTCATCCTCCAGGAACTGCCTGCATACTTTCGCCACATGAGGCCGGGCATTGTCATGCACCAGGAGGAACCCAGGACCCACTGCACCAGCATAGGGTCTGACAATGGGTCCAATGATTTCATCCCGATACCTAATGGCAGTCAAGGTGCTGTTGTCTTGCCTGTAGAGGTCTGTGCTTACCCAGACCATCACTGACCCACCACCAAACCGGTCATGCTGAATGATGTTACAGGCAGCATAACGTTCTCCATGGCTTCTCCAGACCCTTTCACATCTGTCACATGTGCTCAGGGTGACCCTGTTCTCATTTGTGAAAAGCACATGGCGCCAGTGGTGGACCTGCCAATTCTGGTATTCTATGGCAAATGCCAATCGAGGTCCACAGTGCCGGCCAGTGAGTAAAGGGCCCACTAAATAATGTCAGGCCCTCAGACCACCCTCATGAAATCTGTTTCTGATTGTTTGGTCAGAGACCTTCACACCAGGGGCCTGCTAGAGGTCATTTTGTAGGGCTCTGGCAGTGCTCATCCTGTTCCTCCTTGCCCAAAGGAGCAGATACCGGTCCTGCTGATGGGTTAAGGACCTTCTACGGTGCTGTCCAGCTCTCCTAGAGTAACTGCCCACCTCCTGGAATCTCTTCCATACCCTTGAGACTGTGCTGGGAGACACAGCAAACCTTCTGGCAATGACATGTATTCATATGCCATCCTGGAGAAGTTGGACTACCTGTGCCACCTCTGTAGGGTCCAGATATCGCATCATGTTACCAGTAGTGACACTGACCGTAGCCAAATGCAAAACTAGAGAAAAACAGTTATAAAAGATGAGGGGGGAAAATGTTAGTGGCCTCCATCTGTTAAACTATTCCTGTTTTGGGGGTCTTCTTATTGTTGCCCCTCTAGTGCACCTGTTATTAATTTCATTAACACCAAAGCAGCTGAAACTAATTAACAACCCCCTCTGCTACTTAGCTGACCAGATCAATATCCCAGAAGTTTCATTGACTTGATGCTATACTCGGATTAAAAAGTGTTACTTTAATTTTTTTGAGCAGTATATTTCTGTCTGGTTTATTATCCTGCTGTACTTTGTATGTTTAATGTTACCATTGACTCCAAATTAGCAGGAGTCTTAGGTCAGCAGACAACAATTGAAGGTTTACAGGTATTGCCAGTAAAATGTGGTGGTCTCGTGTAACATATGCGAGTGCACCTGTCACCCTGACTGACAAAGTATGTTACTCAGAATACTGATATACACAAGATGGGAAACAGTAAGATCTGAAATCTGACTTGTGTTACAATCATCTAAGACAGTCTTTTTTATGTGCCTATTACAAAATAAACCCCGAAAAGAGAGTTTTTTTTCGTTTATTTTTGTAGGTTGCACGTGTCTGCATTTAATAATCAAGGCAAGTGTAAGCTTCAGCTTTTATATGCTTGTTCATTTTAGTTTGCACCTCATACATTTCTAATCTTTCAACTCAGTTTTCTTGTTTTATGCAAGACAGCAAATAACATGAAAGCATAATTTAGGAGGATCACCTTAAATATTGATCAAGCACATTAACTGTTTACTTGGGAAAATTTGAAAATTATAATTCTTATATTTTTGTTACCCTCCATCAGAACCAAAGATAAATAATTTGTAAAAGAAAATGGTGGTGTCTCAGTTTTTCTTTCTCAAAACTGGCAGTAAATACCTTCATTATGCACTGACTGATCTCTTTGCTTGCCACTTTGTAGCAGCTTTTCAAATAGTCATACATTTATTAAATCAACCTCTTGACTGATATCCCTCACTTTCTCTGTCTCCACTAAAACTTGTTCGGTTTAGCTTATTTATATTGGAAGGTTGCTGGATGTCCTGGAGGCCCTTATTTGATTTTTAATTGTTTCTTGTAACAGCAGCTGGCTAATCTATACCATTATTTCTGCCTTAATTTTTCTTTCAATAATATTTCTTTGAGTATTCAGGGAATCAGATCTTTAACATTTAATGCTGTTTTCCATGCATTTGATCCTTGACTGTCTTTATGGGTTTAACTACTTGGCAAATAGAGTAGTCTATTATTGTCGACATTTGGCTTTGCAATAATTATCAATGTCAAATTCAATGAATAAAGTTAATATGTCTTTCTTTAAGTTCAAGGTAATTTCTTTTGTAAGAATTATTTTTATGTAATATTTTCAGAAATGTAGCCTTCCTTTTGCTTGATTTCAGTGGGAATAAGTATTAGTGTGCTTTGCGGAGAATAAAGTAAATGTGGAATGTATGTTTAATTTTTAGAAATTGGTTTGGTGGTGTAGAGGTTAGTTCTGCTGGCTCACAACTTCAAGAATCAAGATTGGAAACCTAAATCTTTTTGGAGTTTGCAGATTTCTCTGCTTCTGCATTTACTTTTTATTCATTTATTTTTTTAACCTGGGTTCTCCATTTTTCCACATCACAAACACATGCGTGTTGTATAAATGTAGACATGTGTATAAGTGTAGACTGGCCTCCAACCAGTGATATTTCAAGTGCTACTCGGATATGTGGTGAAGTGAGTTTGAGGTCCATGGTGATGCTTAATTTTATTTAAAAAAAAAAGCAGTATGGTCAGACTAGGTGGATTTGGGTGTGTACTAGTAGTAGTTGTAGTGAAGTCTTGCTGCCCCGGGGTGTGTATTTGGGAAATTGGCTGATTGCTGTTTAATGTGCAAGCTTGATCAGCAGAGCCATTCCTCATTGACACTCCCTAAATCATTAGTGATAGCACCTCCACCCACAAAGCTGTATAAGAAGTGTGAGTACGATAGATAAAAAAAGAAAGGTTTCAGAACAAGAGGAGAAAAGGAAAAGAAAGAGATGGGAGAAAACCAAGCAGGAGAATTTGCAAAGAACAAAGTGGCTGATCAGGAATGTTAGCCGGGCAGGATGCAAGGGGGTTGGGAGGCCCAGCAGTGACAGGAACGGTGCTCCAGGGGCAGGTCACTCCTGTTGTGTATTGTAGGAGCAGGAGCAGCCAGTTAGCTTTGCATATCACCCTGTAGACAGCAAGGAATGGTGTGGGGCAATGAAGCCAGACTTTAGTGATTTGGATGAAAGTCGCTTAATGGTTGACTGTGCTTGCTGGTGTCTCAACGCTGCTGAGAAGATGTGAAAGGTGAGCTTGGAAGATGAGAGAGAGAGACGGAGACACACAGACACTGAGGCTCACAGGAAACAAGGCAAACAAACTGATTTTAACACTTTTTTACTCTTGAATTATCACACTGTTTTGGACTTATTAATCTATTTATTTTAACTGCCCCAAAAACTAATGGTTTTAATGGATTATTTTGCACCATGTTATTTACTGGACAATGCGTAACTTGAAGAAACTGCACATTACACCTTGTTGTTTGTGTCTTCATTTAGTATTCCATCCTCAGTAAGTGACTATCATTCTCCTGGGGCATCGCATACAGATTCCTATGAAGTGTATAATGCAAAAATAAGACCCATAGGCAGCATGAATTTTAAATTTCTGTAAGTAAGGTGATAAACTTGGTAATGTGCCCATCTTAAATCTCTTGGTCTTATTTCTAATTGAGGTACCTCCATTCTTCTTCTGTTCTTAGGCATTTCATCTGGGATTCCTCCCACAGTTTAAAGAAATGTAGTTAGGTTATTAATTAAACTGGAAATGCCTTGCTATGAACATGCGAGTGTCTGCATAAGTATGCACTGCGACACCCTCTGTAGTAGCAAGGTGGGCACCAGACTACAAAGTAGGCATCTTGATTTGAGAGAAATTAGACATGGAGACACAGACACAAAAAGGTGGTAATTTCCAAAAACAAAAGTGGGTTTTATTTACAGGTGCACAAAAACACACACAACAAAATAATGTCCCAATCAAAACTTGTGAATATTTACAGTGAATTTTCCAGTCCCAAAATGAAGAATAAAGTCTTCCTAAATAAAGAAAATGTACTCATGAAGAAAGTACACAAAACACAGTCCATGAATTCACAAAAATATTTACAAGTAAAAAAAAAAAGTGTATATACAAGAAAAACAAAAGGAGCACCGTAAACCCAAACTATAAGATATTTTCACCCAAACAATGCTACAATTAGTAGATATCTATACTAATATACAAAAATAAAAGATTTACAAAAAAATAAAGGCACAAGCCGCCATGTTTGGTGTATTATACCAATCGTGGATACTCCATCTGGTTGAGTTCAAATACCTTCCCCTAGAGGCAGGAAGTGCCTTTTATACCTGGGATCGAAACTTCCAGCCAATCCTACAACACGCCACTCTCTCCCACCTATAGCGGGTGACGTTGTTACGTTCTGCACAGGTGTTCTGCTCAACCACTGCAAGGCAGGTATTTAATAGGCTAGTATCCTTGTGTGAGCGCATGAACGCACCCCGACGAGGTTGGTTTTTCTGTAACTTTCTTGGGATCTTTTTCTCAAACTCATGCATGCAGTAACTAAACTAATGGCTCAACACTTCTCTGTTTGCTAACAATAGGGGCTAAAGAGACGCTGGCCTTTACGACGGGGTACGCGCAACGTACTTCAGCAGGCCTGACCTGGAGGTGCCCCCAACCTGTTCCCGGCATCCCGCTGCGTGAACCTGTCGAAGACAAAGTTTAAATTCTGGCGAAAGTGCACTCCCACAGTTCAACGATTTAAACAGGTAAGCGCTTGCAAGTTGTCTTTGCATTACTCTTAGAAAATTTATTTTTTAAAGTGGTAATGCCTGGTAGACGGAAGGTTGATTCTTGCCTTTCACACATTGCTGGTGGAATACTCTCCCTGAAATGGCTTGACATAAATATAGGTCACTTCAGATTAATTTAGGACATGATACCATGCAACGTTTTTGCTATCCATTGCCAGGTGTGTATAGTCATTGCAATTGACACTTTAATTGAGCAAAAAGTGCACATGAATGATGTAGCCTATGAAAAGACTGCACTGCAGAGCTTCATATAATGTGCGTTATATCCTTCTTATCATGCCTGTAAAAAATCATACCTTTACAGACTGCCCCAGTTTTCAGTACAGAATGACAGAGACATAATACTTTCAACGACACACAAAAAGAGAGGATAGGTTGTGCTTTCTCGTTTTACCATAAACAAATGATGTGAACGTTTTGCCGTGTTTAACTTCTTTTGACCAACAAAAACCTCCCAGTGCAAAGGTATGTAAAGTGTTATAAAACTATAAGTCACATCAAAATGAACCTAGCAAATCGCGGTCTAAAAGTTCACAGTAACAGATGGCAGCATTGAAATACCAACTCTGACCATCTTCAAGTATTCACAGACGTGCTTTGCAATCAGCAGTTAAACACAGCAGATGGTGCACAAAAAGAAACAGGAGACATACTGTAGCAAGTAAAACTGTAGTGATGTTAATATCATGTCATGGAAGCCTTCTGAAGCATAAGAGGGAAAACGAAACTACTGCATGTTCACTAGTCCTGCAGCAGCAACATTATGTCTGTGAATATCATTAGAAATTTCCACAATATATAGCTCTTTTAATAGACTCATTAATCCTGATGGTACTTATTCTAAATGTCTGGTAGAAACACTATAGTTGCTATAACATGCAAAAATGCTTTAAATATTGCTATTTGCTTTTCATTTTTGCTTGTTATAATAAATAGAAATCATTTATAAATGGGCATTGCACATTCAGATGATGTGAGATGCACAAATCCTTTCCACACGCCTTTAAATATTTTGCATATATTGTATATAAAAAAACTTCCCTTTTGCCCTTAATGGTATATTGTCTGGAGGATTTATGTCAGTCTATCCTTTCTGCACCTATCTTTTCTTTTTTTGTGCTAAACCATAATACTTGGCACTTATTTAATGTCACAGGGCTTTTGTGAAAGATGAATGCCTGAGAAAATAAATATGTGACCCAGTGGGCTGTTTATATACAAATATTGACAAGTGCTGATGCCTATAGTGAATCAATGACTTCAAACCACAGGCTAAGGGCATTATTGTCCACTGGAGACCACGTTTTAAGTATTGCTGAAATTATTCCTCAACAAAAAGAGGTGAATATGTTTTGTTAAGCCCCTTTAAAAAGGTTTAAGCTGTAGGCTTTGTTACCACATTTAATGGGCTTACAGGAGTTCTGTACTGTATTCTAAATTGCTTTGTAAATGGTGTTTTTATTTATCTATTTTTTTCAATAAAAAATATAAAATTACATGTAATGTAAGAAACACTGTGTCAGAGAAGAAATGATTCATTAGTTGTAAAGTGGAGCATAACCCAAAATGTAGAATTTCTTTGTAGATTGTGAAATGTGCTGGTTTGCCTTATGTGACACTCAAATATTATCCTTTAGTCTGCTGGGTATTCAGAGCATTGAATGTAAAGTCAATTCTACATATTATGTTTTAGTATGCATGACACCTAAGGGATAAATAGATTGTTAGATAGATACTGTATTATACAGCCATAGAGAATGTCCAGAAATATTTTTTGGCATGACCAATTGCTTAATGGCAGTCATGATATCACACCCACATTGCTGACTTTTGGTGCAAACACAATATAAAAGTGAATTAATGGCCCAGTTTCTGAAGATTCTTATTCCTCTACAGCATCTCCAAGAAAAACCAGCCACGAAGTAGGAAAAAAATCTTGCAGAAACTGGAGCAACTGAATGGCCTATTCTCGTCACAGTTTTCCAGTGTTCTAATGTTCTAACTGGAGACACTGAATCTGATATTACCCAGTTTATGTTGTTCCTGGAACATCAGTGTTGTTACTCCAGGCCAGTCAATCACCTGATGAGATTTAAAGTCATTCTCTAACATCATAAAATAGGGCCTTTAAAATTAAAGGAGCACAATTACACATTTATCATAAAATAAAACACTAAGATCTGTGTGTCCAGTCCCTCGGAATAATTTGGTTGGTTAGTTTGGCATTGGTGACACAATGAAAGAGGAACTGTGAGTGTGAGATGCACAAAGAGGAGTAAAGATGCACAATGAGTCGCCTTCCAACAAGGAAAATGTAAAAGTAGGTGATAAAGGTGCCTAGAAAATAAGTTCAGAGTCTAAAACCAAGTTTTTTGGGAATGTGCTTAAGAAAGGAAATGCCGGTGAAGGGAGGTTCAGAAACACGCAAATACAGAGGACAGGTACTGAAGGTACACATACATCAAGAGATAGAAAATACTTTAAATTATTCTGTTACCTGTCTTTGACAGATTCTGTGGTTAGTTTTTAATAAAAGATTTTAAAAAATATAGTTACTTTACAAATTTAAATAATGATAGATTTTGTTTGTGCAGTCTAAGGATTTTGCAAGCCTTTGTCTGAGTGACAATGAAATTCTTTTTTATTATTTCAAATAGAGGATTTTGCATGCTTATTCATGCATTTCCTGGTTTATGATGTCCAAGGCTAAGTTTAAAGCAGATTTGTGAAAGGTGGTTGACTATTCTGAAACATTTGTTGTTTGAAGAACAAATCTAAAGATATCAAACTGTCCATTTGGAGATGATCCACACGTACACTACAAGAACATACAGCTACTACAAAGACTGTGGCTTGGTTGAGATTTGAACTGAAATTGTGAGAACAACAAGTAGCATCTCTAACTACTGTACTGACTCTAATAAATGTTTATTTTCCACCATGTAACTTACACACATACAAAATGGAAGGACAAAAAAAATGAAGTACAGTAAATACAAGTTGAGAATTAAAATATACTGTAAAATCAGTCTGGGCTAATGACCATTGCTATCAGGGCTCTACATTTTACTGAGGTATAAAGGAGCATATTTTATTTAGGAGAAGAACATTATTACATTTTGTTGTTTATTTATTATGGGTTGGCTGAAAGGGGCATTTTTTTCTGGGCTTGTAGTTATGACCAAACTGAGATTTCTGTTATACAGTTATGTAAATAATATGTAGAAGGATGGATGGCAGAGTGGTTGGCTTCAGGCACAGGTTGGGTTCAGTTTGCATGTTCCACCCATGTCCATGTGTGTTTTCAGCTGGAGAACCTATTTTCTCCCAAAACCCAAATATATGCTGTTAGGTTTTTTTGCCACTGTGATTTGGCTTGGCTTTAGTCAGTGCTGATGGCTGCACAAGAGTACTAGGCCCAACTTGTTGTGACTTAGTAGTTGAAATTGCATGGACGGATAATAAAGAATAGGAATGTATTCATAAGTGTGCAAAAGATAATATTTTCTGTTGCTTTGAAAGTGTATGTTTATTTCACAAACATCACCCTGCCTTTACACCATTGTAACCTCCTATTGTAAGCAGTCACATCTTAGCGGTTAGATGATTACTCTCTTGGGAGAACAGGATGGCCATAAACAAACAAGCGATGAAATGGGAAACAGAAAACCCTATTTTTAAAGAGCATGTTTACCAATCTAATTAGGGATGGCGATCATTTTTGTTCTTGAAAAAATGTAAGGGTTTATTTTCTGCTTTGAATCTGTCGCTAGTTTACACACAGATTGGGAAAGGAGAAAGAATTTTCTTTCAAAGATACAGTCATATGAAAATGTTTGGGAACCCCTCTTAATTCTTTGGATTTTTGTTTATCATTGGCTGAGCTTTCAAAGTAGCAATTTCCTTTTAATATATGACATGCCTTATGGAAACAGTAGTATTTCAGCAGTGACATTAAGTTTATTGGATTAACAGAAAATATCCAATATACACTCACCTAAAGGATTATTAGGAACACCATACTAATACGGTGTTTGACCCCCTTTTGCCTTCAGAACTGCCTTAATTCTACGTGGCATTGATTCAACAAGGTGCTGAAAGCATTCTTTAGAAATGTTGGCCCATATTGATAGGATAGCATCTTGCAGTTAATGGAGATTTGTGGGATGCACATCCAGGGCACGAAGCTCCCGTTCCACCACATCCCAAAGATGCTCTATTGGGTTGAGATCTGGTGACTGTGGGGGCCATTTTAGTACAGTGAACTCATTGTCATGTTCAAGAAACCAATTTGAAATGATTCGAGCTTTGTGACATGGTGCATTATCCTGCTGGAAGTAGCCATCAGAGGATGGGTACATGGTGGTCATGAAGGGATGGACATGGTCAGAAACAATGTTCAGGTAGCCCGTGGCATTTAAACGATGCCCAATTGGCACTAAGGGGCCTAAAGTGTGCCAAGAAAACATCCCCCACACCATTACACCACCACCACCAGCCTGCACAGTGGTAACAAGGCATGATGGATCTATGTTCTCATTCTGTTTACACCAAATTCTGACTCTACCATTTGAATGTCTCAACAGAAATCGAGACTCATCAGACCAGGTAACATTTTTCCAGTCTTCAACTGTCCAATTTTGGTGAGCTCATGCAAATTGTAGCCTCTTTTTCCTATTTGTAGTGGAGATGAGTGGTACCCGGTGGGGTCTTCTGCTGTTGTAGCCCATCCACCACAAGGTTGTGCGTGTTGTGGCTTCATAAATGCTTTGCTGCATACCTCGGTTGTAACGAGTGGTTATTTCAGTCAAAGTTGCTCTTCTAATAGATCTTCTACTCGAATCAGTCGGCCCATTCTCCTCTGACCTCTAGCATCAACAAGGCATTTTCGCCCACAGGACTGCCGCATACTGGATGTTTTTCCCTTTTCACACCATTCTTTGTAAACCCTAGAAATGGTTGTGCGTGAAAATCCCAGTAACTGAGCAGATTGTGAAATACTCAGACCGGCCCGTCTGGCACCAACAACCATGCCACGCTCAAAATTGCTTAAATCACCTTTCTTTCCCATTCTGACATTCAGTTTGGAGTTCAGGAGATTCTTGACCAGGACCACACCCCTAAATGCATTGAAGCAACTGCCATGTGATTGGTTGATTAGATAATTGCATTAATGAGAAATTGAACAGGTGATCCTAATAATCCTTTAGGTGAGTGTACATCATAACAAAATTAGACAGATGCATAAATTTGGGCACCCCAACAGAGATATTACATCGATACTTAATTGAGCCTCCTTTTGCAAATATAATAGCCTTTAGATGCCTCCTATAGCCTTTGATGAGTGTCTGTATTTTTGACCATTCTTCCTTACAAAATCTCTCCAGTTCAGTTAAATTTGATGGCTGCCGAGCATGGAAAGCCTGCTTCAAATCATCCCATAGTTTTCGATGATATTCAAGGCAGGGGACTGTGACGGCCATTCCAGAACATTGTACTTCTCCCTCTGAATTAATGCCTTTGTAGATTTTGAACTGTGTTTTGGGTCATTGTCATGTTGGAATATCCAACCCCTGCGTAACTTCAACTTTGTGACTGATGTTTGAACATTATCCTGAAGAATCTGTTGATATTGGGTTGAATTCATCCGACCCTCGACTTTAACAATGGCCCCAGTCCTTGAACTAGCCACACAGCCCCACAGCATGATGGAGCCTCCACCAAATTTGACAGCAGGTAGCAGGTGTTTTTCTTGGAATGCGGTGTTCTTCTTCCGCCATACAAAGCGCTTTTTGTTATGACCAAATAACTCAATTTTATTTAATTATAATTTTATTTATTTATTCAATTTCAGTCCATAGCACTTTGTTCCAAAATGAATCTGGCATGTCTAAATGAGCATTTGCATACAACAAGCAACTCTGTTTATGGCGTGAGTGCAGAAAGGGCTTCTTTCTCATCACCCTGCCATACGGATGTTCTTTGTGCAAACTGAGCCGAATTGTAGAACGATGTACAGATACACCATCTGCAGCAAGATGTTCTTGCAGGTCTTTGGAGGTGATCTGTGGGTTGTCTGTAATCATTCTTACAATCCTGCGCATATGCTGCTCCTGTATTTTTCTTGGGTTGCCAGACCTGGGTTTAACAGCAACTGTGCCTGTGGCCTTCCATTTCCTGATTACATTGCTTACAGTTGAAACTGAGAGTTTAAACCTCTGAGATAGCTTTTTGTAGCCTTCCCCTAAACCATGATACTGAAGAATCTTTGTTTTCAGATCTTTTGAGAGTTGCTTTGAGGATCTCATGCTGTCACTCTTCAGAGGAAAGTCAAAGGGAAGCACAACTTGCAATTGACCACCTTAAATACCTTTTCTCATGATTGGACACATCTGTCTATGAAGTTAAAGGCTTAACGAGCTACTCCAACCAATTTGGTGTTGCAAGTAGTCAGTTCAGTATTGAGCAGTTACATGCATTCAAATCAGCAAAATTACAACGGTACATAAATTTTTGCACACCCAATTTTTCACATTTGATTTAATTTCATACAACTAAATACTGCTTCACTAAAAATCTTTGTTCAGAAAACACCCCACTACTCAGATGTTCCTAGGAAATGAAAGACATACCACTTTTATCTTTTTTGTTGAAAGTAGAGTAAATTATTATGCAGGCTGAGAGGGGGTCCCAAACTTTTTCATATGACTGTATACTGTCAACCATTCAGTGCTTTTACTTGTTTTCCAGTATGTAAGATTTCTACATCTGAGGGATCTGTTGGATATGTCAGTTAGTTCTCATAGTTCTGTTTTCTTTATTGAATTCATATTACCACTGACAAAAATGGTTGAGGATGCATATTCAGTTTTAACAGTGACCTCTTAAGTAAAGTAACTCTGTGTGAAATAAGACAAAGGCATTCCCACAAACAGATATGTACGAGTATGTAATGACACCGTAATTTACATTTGTACATTAAATGAGTACACAGTAAGATGAGATACCAATGTTAGGAATGTTGACTTCAAATAAATACAAAATGTTTCATATTAAATGCAATATTCCACAGTCAAAAATCCCTGCATTAGCAAAAGACTTTGAAGAAAAATTAATTTCTACCAGAGTCTTAAGGTAGACTGCAGAGAGCCTAAAGCTCATATCAGAGTTCATGAGTAGGGATTTGAATTTGTGAGTATGTCATATGGATGTGGAGTTTCTGTAACATCTCCTTAGACTATAGTATATCATGTGGACATGAAAGTTTGTCACTAACATACAAGGAAAATGTTGCTCTCTATAAGCAGGCACTACAGAGGGCTAAAACTGCTTTGTATACAAATAGTATTGTCTGTGGTCAGTATAACACTAGAACACTTTTTCTACTGTTAATAAGCTCATTAAACTTGCATTTGTTCCTTTGACCTTTGTTGGAATTTCTGATTTTTTTAAAAATAAGATGAATCTGATTTATTTTATTATTTATTAACGGTTCAATTGTTCTGTCAGAAGTTTGCCCATCTTCTACCTTAATGCAGACTGCATATTTAATCTCCCTTTGTTGAAGAATCCATTAGTCCATAAGCTTATCATGTCCACTAGGCCCACTGTCTATATCTTAGATCCCTTACCTTTTCTTTTTTTAGTCTTCTTTGCCTTTCCTCCTTCCTTTTATCATCAGTACTATTAACACATCTTTTTCCACTGGATTAGTTCCTTCCAGCCTTAAGATGGATGTTGTTACACCTGTCATTAAGAAACATGGACTTAACCCTGAGGGCTTTAAAAAGAATCGTCCTATTTGTAATCTTCCATTCCTTAGTAAAATCTTAGAGAGCTGTTGCTGGTCATTTGAAAAATCATCTTGTCTTTAATTATCTATTTGAGGAATTTCATTTTGGTTTCAGGGTCAACCTCAGTACAGAGATGATACTTGTCAGGGTGACCAGTGAACTCCTGGTTGTGATAGATTGTGGTCTTTTAACACTTATAATCTTTTTAGACCTCATTACTGCTTTTGATACCATGCATCATGATGTTCTTCTGTTTAAAATCAAGTATGAATTAAACATTACTGGAAGTGCTCTTTTGCAGTTTAAATTATACCTTAAGGACCAACAGCAGTTTGTTGCCCTCAGTGGGTTTTAGGTCATAACTGTCTTTGTTTCATGATGTCATTTAGGGATCAATTCATACTCTCCTGCTCCTTATTATTTATACACTTTCTCTTGGTGGCATTATTAAATGACATGGTCTACGGTTTCACTGTTATGCTGATGACACACAGGCTTATTTGCACATAGGACTTATGCAGGTATTACCTCCTCCTACATTGTTTGACTGTTTGGCCATTGTAAAACACTGGTTGTCTGAAAATTTTCCTAGACTAAATAGTGAAAAAATTAGGCTTTCGTTATTTCAGCTCCAGGTACTTTTAAGGGAAATGGACAATTTTTCATTAGAAATTCTAGGCTTTATTACATCATTGTCTGCACAGGTCAAAAACCTTTATTTCATTTTAGATTCCACAACCTCTTTTGAACCACATATTAATAATATTACCAAGGTAGTCTTTTTCCACCTTAAGCACATTTCAAGGTTGTGTCCTTTATGTCATTAACTGCACATCACAACTTGATTATTACCATTATGTTGTTTGGTATCTAGTGCCTGCGCTAGGTTATTTTGCACCATAGGCCAATCTTATTAGCGTGCCAACCAACAGTTCGGTAGCTAACCCAGGCGGATAGTTTTTTCCCCCTCTTATGATCGGCTCCCTATGCAAATGCCTAATTCACCTTAATGGTTGCACCAGCCCTGGTGGTATCCCTGCTCGGAGCCTAAAGAGACTACACTATGTCCAAAGTTCATCAACAAGTGTTGTTATACATTTAAAACCTTTGGAGCATATTACTCCTACACTTGTGAAATACTTTGGTTATCTGTCCTTTTTCACATCCAATATAATTGTCTCCTTGTTTTTAAGACCCTTCATGGTCTAGCCCCACTAGTGCTGGGCAGTATGACCAAAATTCTATATCACTGTATTTTTAAAAATTATACCGGTTTCACGGTATTCAACGGTATTTTTTTCCCATGCATGATTGGATGTTAACCACATCTACCATTGCAATTACTGCAGTAGACTGGCTAAGAATAACCTATTCAACTGTCATGTGAATTGTACATTGTACAAAAAAACATTTTAATGTGCACACAAGTATTAATACAGGTTTGCATGACCCCATAAAGTGATAGTTTTCAAGGGGGTGGCACTAATGAAGAGAAGGAATCACATTGCATGACAGCTGCAGTCAAAATATAATTTTGACATATTTTCAACCATCCAAAGAGGCATCTAGACTTAGTAAAATATCCAGAAGTGCTTGTCAAAAGTTGTATTGCACTGAACATGTCTTAGAAAAGGAATAAATAGTAAATATGTTTTATAAACCAACTACATTTTCTGTTAATGTTAACAATCTGTGTCCACTGACACGTTAGCTATATGGATTGTAATGGTGTTGGTTATCTTGATCCACCGCTTGCTTTTTTCGTCATAGGCAGTACCTCTAGCAAATATGTCTACAAGTGACGTCTGACTCGAGTGTCCTCCAGCTTTTTCAGTTTTACCTGAGGACGTGGAGGGTGCCAATCTTAGTTCCATAAATTCATGGTACTCCAAAGCATGTTTGCGACTAAGGTGGTGCAGCAAATTGCTCGTGTTGTCGCCTCTGGCGACAACTTTAGCTTAACAGCATTTGCAGTAAATAGTTGTTTGATCCACATCTGAGCTTTTAAAACCAAAGTATCTCCAGACAACAGACATGGCTCCTTTTTTCGGCAAAAGTTGTTCTGTGTCATCATGTTCAACTTTATTGTCTGCTACAACCTCAGTTTTGGAATGTTCTCTGTCCATTTTCACCGCTTAATACCTCTATTAACGCATGTACTCCGTTGCATGCATGTTTAGCGGTGTAGCAGTGAAAAAAGTCCCCCCTGAAACAGTTTCCCGCTTCGCCACATTCCGAGCGTTGTTTAGGCTATTTAAACTGGTGTTGTGGAATAAGAAAAATTTATATCATAACAAAAATAAAAACCGGTTTTCGGTATGAACCAGTAAACCTCCCAGCACTAAGCCCCACCTTATCTGTTTTCTTTATTGAATCCATAAGTTCCATCATGCTCACTTCGCTCTTCCAATTTTATGCTCTTAACCATCCCGCTGTGCAGATTGTGTAGTATGGATGATAGAGCTTTTAGAGTATTGGTCCCACAGTCTTATGGAATGTCCTGCCTTTGGAGCTTCATACTTATACCTCACTTTCTGTGTTAAAATCTAAACTTAAAACTTATCTTTTTAATATTGATTTTTGTTGATGATGTTAAGTATGTGTACATATTGGGCTGTTTAATAATATGTTTTAATATTTTATATTCTACAGTGCCCTTGGGTATTTTAAAAGGTGCTTTTAAATACAATTTATTATTATTATTATTAATAATAATAATAATAGTAATCTGAATTTGAAATAAATGTTTCAGTGTTTATTTTCTGTTACATATTTCCAATATCATTAAAATTCTTTCTAGTCATTAGGTTTTAAAAGCTTTTTCCTGGTCTTTGAAACTTCTGTATTGATGATTTACATCCAAAGCTTTAGACTGTACAGCATATGTGCTACTAGAAAGCAAACCACACCACTGAGAAGAAACACAAATTTTTGAGGGTTTTTAAATTGAAATGTCTAGAACTCTGAACTAATCTGAGAAATAACAACCAGCATCAGGGAAAACTGTTGAACTGGATTCATCTGTAAATGGTGCAGTTCCTCCAACCTCGGGCTATTTTAATTCAATTTTCTTCCCTCATTCTCTCCTGTGGTGAATGTTTACTTTTCACAACAATGGCTTCCACCCAGCTGCTTCTCTTTTGTATCAAAACCTGAAAAGCACATGCTGAATTGCCTGTTAGCTTAATATACAATGTGTTCAATAGAGATGCGTGCACAGGGATTAGGTCACACAGATTTGATCTCTGTCAGCATGTGGAGTTTGTCATGGAGATTTTCCTGGTTAATGATGAGCAGATGAGGTTTTCTGCGGTCATCTTAAATATCTCCATAACATTGTGTAGAGAGTTAGAGGCAGTGCTGTTAACTGTTAACACTGTTATGCTTTGATAATGGTCACATCCTACAAAGTTACACAACAAATAGTGCACTTTTGTCTGTTTTTTGCTATATTAAAAGGGGTTGTTCTGTAAAATGTTTTATTGATGTTATACCTTGCACCTTGTAAAAATGTTTATTAATTTCAGACTGTGCTTTATTAAGGAAACTATTATTTGTTTCTTGTTTAATAATTTTGTGATTGAATTGATTTCTGTTTTGTTTGAGGATTTTCTAGCTTTGGATCTCAACAACATTTTGATCTTATTCTCTGTGAAGAGCGCTATATAGATATGCTTTAAGTTATTGCTGGTCTTGTGAATTACTGTAAGCTTTTCATTTTGTGTATTTTTCCAAGTTTTGCTTTGAATTCAGATCCAGAGTTTTTATACTGTGTTAAGCAGTCTTTTCACAAATAGAAATAATTCAGTTACATTTAATTTAAAAATGCACAATATACAAATTAAATTAAAGTACTGTTTTTCAACAGAGTTAGAGAACTGAGGGGTTGATGCATACATTTCAACCAACTAATTCATTTATTGAGCACACAGTGAGCTGTAGCCTTCCCCAGCAACACCAGATGGGAGGTAGGACACATCTCTGGATATGGCCTTGGAGATCACTCATACAACTAAACTTGCTCATACTGTCCTGATTTAGAGTTGATAATTACTCTTGCATATATGTCTTTGGAAAAATTCACACTGTACAGTAATTAAAGAGAATTTCCCTTAGTCCAACTGTGTTTTATGTAGCAGGTCTCATATAAAGTATATATCTTTATATATAATACACTACTGTAGCTGTTTGTTTGACTGTCTAGGATTTTAAATCACCTGTAGCTTGCAAACCGTTTCAACTATTGTCCTGAAATTGGTACACATACACTATGTGACATCTACTATCTGCTTTTGGGGTGATGATTGACCTCCATAATTATTCATCTTTATATTTTTATTTTATTTTATTGTAGAATCAACTCTCGGCAGCGGCTAGCAGGGTAGCCATGCGATGCATGCGTAGGGGTGCCGTTCTCCTTCCCTACCACCTTCGCCGTCACTTCCCCTACCTCTTCATATCTTAAATCATTCTTGAGGCAGATTGAAGACTTAAGTGCCAGCTTAAGTGAAAAATTAAAGAAAACGTACTAAGTAATTGCAACACAAACACTGACTTAATCATTTTAACGCGAAAAGATGCCGACGAAAGAAGAGAAGAAGCAGGCCGCTAGGGTGGAGAAAAGAAGAGCTGCTCAGGAAGCAGCAAGCGCATCAACGTCTGAGCAAATGAATGCTAAACGTACAGAGAAAGAGGATGAAAACTAGGAATACTCAAGTCAAGTGTATTCACTGCACGTTATCGTGCAGTGCACCGTTACTGGTCAATTGATATCACTGAAGATGTTGCAACGTGAACACATAATAATTTGCAAAGCAATTAAAATAAAACCCTATATTTTGAATAAAATTAAGTACATATTTTAAGCACAGTCAGTGGTAATGCTTTATTGTAAAACACTCTTAGCAAATATTTTAAGTACTAGCCACGGTACCTGTAGAAGACAGGTAGTAGAATATCCATCCATCCATTATCCAACCCGCTATATCCTAACTACAGGGTCACGGGGGTCTGCTGGAGCCAATCCCAGCAAACACAGGGTGCAAGGCAGGAAACATACCCCGGGCAGGGTGCCAGCCCACTGCATGGTAATAGAATAATTAAAAAATATTTCCTATCTTTTGCCTTTCCTCTGTATTCGCATATGTGTGAAAGTCTTTTAACCAGGCACTGCCTCTCTGGAGCGCATTCTCATAAAGCCTGCTTCTCAGACTCTGTCAAGTTTTATATTTACCGTCTTTGAAATCAACTCTCTCAGCATGCCTCATATGCTTTTACTCCTCTTTGTGTGTCTCACACTTGCATTTACCTTTTGTCACATCACCAAACAGAAACTGACCGATCAGATTATTCAGAGGACTGGACAAACAGACCTCAGTGTTTTATTGTATAGTAGCTAGTGTGATGGGTGGCCAAGGCGCCAACGGAATGGAAGGACCAGGGGACCCTGGGATGCTAGAGGGCAGCCCTCCTGGGTGGCTGTGGCACCACAGATTCCCCCAGGGCATGCTGGGACTTGGTGTTTGATACAGCCCTCTTGGGTTCCGTGGGGGCTGCCAAGGAGAGCTGCAGAACTCTGTACTGGACTTTCATCACACCTGGGAGTGATTCCATGTAACACTGATGAGCAACCTGGAGCAGTCCCAGGAGCGGAATAAAAGGAGCCGCCTCCTTGAAGCTTGTGAGGGAGGAGTGGAGGCAGAAGGACTGGGAATTGTCAGCTGAAGAAACTAATGTGTTGTGGTGCTTTATGTATTGGGCTGTGGGGAGCAGAGAAAAGTGCTACACAGCTCTAAATAAAACGTGTGTGCTGGACAGGAACTTGTGTCTGCCTGTCTGTGTTGGGTTAGGGCAGCTGTACGTGCCCCTGTGGTACACACTATAGGGTGGTCCAGATCTAATTATGCAATTTTCATTATGCTATAACTTATTAAGTTTATTACATAGAAAATCACCCGGAAAATCCTGGACCATCGAGAAGTGTGTGAACTGAAGAATTGTCTTCGTGGTGAACTGGAATTATCCCCACATAGATCAAAGTCATCCTGACGATCTGGATCTGCATAATTAGATCTGGACCACCCTGTAGATAAATTAAGTTTCTTCTTTTTTATGTCTCAGGTAGTGCTGGGAGGTATACCGGTTCATACTGAAAACCGTTTTTTTATTTTTGTTATGCTATGGATTTTTCTTATACTATACCGATTTAAATAGCCTAACATTTGGAACGTGGTGCAGGGGGAACCTTTTTCACTGCTTCACTTCCAAAACTGAGGCTGTAGCAGACGATAAAGTTGAACATGATGACACAGAACAACTTTTGCCGAAAAAAGGAGCCGTGTCTGTTGTCTGGAGATACTTTGGTTTTAAAAGGTTGGATGTGGACCAAATAACTATTTACTGCAAATGCTGTTGAGCTAAAGTTGTCGCCAGAGGCGACAACACGAGCAATTTGCTGCACCACCTTAGCCGCAAACATGCTTTGGAGTACCATGAATGTATGGAACTAAGATTGGCACCCTCCACGTCCTCAGGTAAAACTGAAAAAGCTAGAGGACACACAAGTCAGACGTCACTTGTAGATGCATTTGGTAGAGGTACTGCCTATGACAAAAAAAGCAAGTGGTGGAACGAGATAACCAACGCCATTACAATCCATATAGCTAACATGTCAGTGGACAGAGATTGTTAACATTAACAGAAAGTGTAGTTGGTTTACAAAAAATATTTACTATTTATTCCTTTTCTAAGAAATGTTCAGTGCAATACAACTTTTGACAAGCACCTCTGGATATTTTACTAAGTCTAAATGCCTCTTTGGATGGTTGAAAATATGTCAAAATTATAGGTTAAGTTGTTTGCAAAATTTGTTCAATAAAAAGGTTTTATATTTTGACTGCAACTGTCATGCAATGTGATTACTTCTCTTCATTAGTGCCACCCCCTTGAAAACTATCACTTTATGGGGTCATGCAAACCTGTATTAATACTTGTGTGCATATTAAAAATTTTTTTGTACAATGTACAATTCTCATGAAAGTGGAATAGGTTATTCTTAGCCAGTCTACTGCAGCAATTGCAGTGGAAAATATGGTTAACATCCAATCATGCATTGGAAAAAAATACAGTCGAAACTGGTACAATTTTGAAAAATACCGTGATATAGAATTCTGGTCATACCGCCCAGCACTAGTCTCAGGAAATCAAAACCCTGACAAACAATGAGACAATATATTGTATAGTCTTAACCCTATACAATACAATACAATATTTATACAATACAATATTTAATCTTGCTGATAATAGATTTGTCCAAAAAGTTACGTACTTCTTTCCTTTCTTATTTTTCCAGTTATAGGAGTATTAGGAACCAAAAAGGCTATATATGTACACATAGCTTCATTTACAAATATTACAAGCAAGTGTCTTGGTCTTACACACTAATTTATCATGTGAAAAGCAGGAGCATCTTGATGGTGGAAACAATTAACCTGAAAGAGCATGTCAAGAATTTAATAAAATAAGTCAAGCAATTAAACAAAAACAGAATGAGAAAAAACATGAAGAAGCTAGTGACACTGGGAAGAGACCAGATGATGGAGACCTGGTAGAAGGTGATGGGTTTGAAAGGAAAGAATAGGAGTGAAGTAAATTTTAAACCAGACCAGAAAATGATGCATTTTATTCATCTGTAAGTATATTCTACATCCACCTTGATGGTAAGTGCCTTTCTGGAGGATCATGTAATAGAGCTAGCAAAAATAAAGAAACAAACAAGCAAATGAATAAATAATGAGCAGAAGAGAGTGCTTTGAATTATTGGTTTTTGCCCATTATAAGCTGCATCTGCTGTTGTTGCTCATGCCGACTCAGTGTGGGGAGTATGACTGATGTTTTAGAACAGTTTAAAGTTTGGAGAAAGCTGAAAACTTCAAGTAAAAGGAAATGCATTTTTAAATCAAAGTAGAGGGGACAGATTCAGGCAATGTTTATATAACGAATGCACAAGACTCCAAGCCTCTCTACTGAAAAAGGTGCTTAACAGAAATGAGGGGCAACTGTTATACAGATTAGGTTAGATATTAAAGTATTTCATTAAACTCAATAAATAAACACTATCTATTAGTTTGCCTTTTTAGCTATGGGATTCTTGTTGCAATATAAACTACATTAAACTGTGTATTGACAGGTTATATTTCTTAGTTGTTTTTTAAAAAATATGTTAAAATCTTCCTTTCAATTTCAATTAAACAAGACAGGTATTAAATGATGAAGCAGAATTACATTTGATAAGGAATTACTATTTAAAATACGCTATTTAAATTGCAGTCTTTCTATTGTATAGTATTTTTTAATGTGCAGGCTTTAAAGTTAAAAAAAAATTATTTTGCTTAACACAACAGTGTTATGGTTACTTCTTTCATGACTGTTTATTAAAATTCTGGCTTTCATTTATTTATTTTTATATTATATATATATTAGTGTCAGACAGTTATTATCTTTTGAGCAGGTTGTACAATGAACATTTAAAAGATGATCTGAATATTTTGGGTGCTTTTCCAACTCTCTCTTATCATCCATCCATCCATTATCCAACCCGCTAAATCCGAACACAGGGTCACAGGGGTCTGCTGGAACCAATCCCAGCCAACACAGGGCACAAGGCAGGAACCAATCCTGGGCAGGGTGCCAACCCACCGCAGGACACACACAAACACATCCACACACCAAGCACACACTAGGGCCAATTTAGAATCGCCAATCCACCTAACCTGCATGTCTTTGGACTGTGAGAGGAAACCGGAGCGCCGGGAGTAAACCCACACAGACACGGGGAGAACATGCAAGCTCCATGCAGGGAGGACCCGGGAAGCGAACCCTGGTCTCCTAACTGTGAGGCAGCAGCGCTACCACTGCGTCTCTCTTACCAGCATGAGTTTAAAGTTCACACAAGGAAGAGGATGCTCTGCCTAATTGCATTTTGTTGTAAGACAGCAACCAAGCTTTGGGATTTGAACCCAGAATGCTGTAGCCATGAGGCAGCAGCTCTAATCCTCATTATACGACAAAGCCATTAATATAAATATATTGTCACAATAACAGTCCAGAGACATTGAAAAAGATTTGGGGCAGCCACCTGTATATTGTGCACTGGCTGTAAATTGGGTAATTTTGTAAGAGATGTTCACAGGTTTGAGTCCAAAACAGAAAGGGAAGTGAAGTCATCAAGGGCAGAAGCGGAAGGGTCCTCTTCCATAGGCTGGGACCTGGATGTGACGTCATAATAAGGGCTGCAAGGCTGTTCGTCCATAGGTTCTACACCGGAAGTGACTTCATCCATATCACCAGTACCGGAAGTGATGCCATCAATAGCGCTGGTACCTAGTGGGATTTCCCGTGGATAGCCTGCAGAGCACAGAGAAAGAAAGTTAGTGCAGTTCTCTACCCCCTGGTCTCTCTAGCTGCCTCCCAATCACATCTGTGTGACAATATATATACAGTGGTACCTTGGTATACGTCTGCTTTGGAATAAGTCCAACTTGGTATACGTCCTGTTTGGACATGAAAAATTTTGCTTGGTATACGACCTTTGTTTGGAATACGACTCGTGTGCTACCCTTGTTTACCTCTCTCTC
This sequence comes from Polypterus bichir lapradei, assembly GCA_026402145.1. Lineage (NCBI taxonomy): Eukaryota > Metazoa > Chordata > Cladistia > Polypteriformes > Polypteridae > Polypterus > Polypterus bichir. The sequence goes on from JANRMT010062842.1 coordinate 27,084,919, forward strand.
GAGATAAAGCCACGACTGCCCATGAGCGTCAGTACAGCAGTTGCTAGCATTCAGTGAACAACCCGCATGCTACTTGTTGTTTATGATTGTTCAATGATGCTTTTGTCCATTGCTTTATGTTCGGGTGTTTATTGCTATGGTCTGCGTCTTTTGAGATGTATGACTGCCGGAGGGAGGGGTGTGGTTTAGAAGGCACGCTGTATGGAGAGTTGGTTAAACATGGTTCAAAATAAACAGCATTCGAAACGTTATTCTGAGTGTGTCGCTACTTCAATCTAGAGAACACTACACTACCCTTGTTTACCTCTCTTAAGACAAAGCCACGACTGCCCACAAGCGTCAGTACGGCAGTTGCTAGCATTCAGTGAACAACCCGCACGCTACCCTTGTTTACCTCTCTCGAGACAAAGCCACAACTGCCCACGAGCGTCAACTCTCTGTGAATTTTTACGTGATCTTTTATGTTTTTTTGCGTAAATTTGAATTGATTGTTGAAAAGTATGAAGGTGGCATGCGTATCCGGGACATGGCTGCTGCATACCGTATTCCGAGAACAACGGTATCTAAGATTGTGAAAAACAAAGACATTACAAAAAAGTTAATTGAGGTTAAATTTTCATTTATTTAATCTAATTGCTTTTGTATTTATGTATTTTAGTATTAAGCAGTGTTTAAATTATTTTATACAACCCCATCGATGTATAATATGCCAATAACGATAGGATTTTTTTTCATGGGAACGGATTAATCATTTTCCCTTTATTTCTTATGGAAAAAATTCGGTATACGTCCTGTTTGGTATAAGTCAAAGGATCTGGAACGGATTAAGGACGTATACCGAGGTACCACTGTATGTGTATTTTGGTCCCCGGCCGGGGCTGGAGCCCGGCCGGGACGCCCAGGAGGACCGGAGGAGGGTGTGTGCCTCCTCCAGACCGAGTGGGGGCGTCCGTCCTGGTTATGCAGGGGGCCTCGGGTACAGGGCTTGGAAGCCCAGCCCTGTAGGGACCCGTGGCCACCGCCAGGCGGCGCCCCAGTGCCTAATTATCCCAGGAGCTTCGGCACTTCCGCCACACCAGGAAGTGCCGGGGGGAAGACGACAAGGGACACACGGACGGCTTCCGGGTGCGCAGCCGGCACTTCCGCCACACAGGGGTGTGGCCAATGCTAAGTGCCAGGAAGCAGCTGGAGCCCATCCGGGTTCCCATAAAAGGGGCCGCCTCTCTCCAGTCATCAGTGGATGTCGGGTGGAAGAGGACAGAGCTGGAGAGAGGACGGGAGGCGGCCAGAAAGGCACAGTGACTGAGAGGCCTGGACATTGGGGAAATCGGTGCTGGAGGCACTGGGGTTTGTGAGTGCACGTGACATTTGTATATATTGTGTAAATAAACGGTGTGTGGGTGCAAAAATGTTGTCCGTCTGTCTGTGCCGAGGCCAGCGTTCACAGTATATATATATATTCCCATTAAATCAGTCAAAATGTTACAAACAGGCCATTTATTACAAGAGATTTAAAGAACAGATAACCAGAAAAAGACTGGGCATTCTAACATGGAACATTAACTGTACAGAAAGAATTACAGAAGGCAGTCAAATATGAAATTAAGAAGACAAAGCTGAAGTATAAGGACATAACTGACATTGAAGAATGGACTAATAACCTGGGTTCATTGTGGACATGGCATGAATATGATGGCTGGCGTTCATAATAAATACAATATTACTACTGAATTGGCAGGAGTTAAAACTGAATCCGTTGGTTCAAAAATTCAATGAATTCCATTAAGATTTAAGGCACAGGTTTTTGCTTCAAAAAGAGAAGTAACTAAAGAACAGACTCTGTACTGAAGCCAAGAATCAGCCCTTCTTTGACCAGAATAATGTCAGAAAGGTTCTTAAACAACCTAAAAAAATCCTTGGGTCTAGATAGAAGCATTGCTTCACTCCTCTGCCGAGCAGCTATCTTCAATATTCCGCTCCATATTCGATGTGCCTTTGAATTTACAGCAAGTGCCCAGTCCATTGGAACAGGTAAATGTCATTCCATTAGCAAAACCTACACACCTTAAAGCATTAAGACACTTCAGCCTAGTGGCCTTAACGTCTCATATCATGAAATCCTTTGAGAAGTTAATTAAGAAACAACTATTTAACAAAACCCAGACTTAACTGGACCTTTACCATTTTGAATACAAAGCCAAGAGAACAATGGAAGCCTGGAATTTACTGTATGAGCACTTGGAAGGATCAAAAAAAGTGCAGGGTTGCTGGTTGTGGATATCTCATCAGCTTTTTAAATAGTCTAGCCCCACATTTTAGCTGATTTATCAATTCTATTTGGACAGTAGCTGGAGTTTTTATTTTTGCTGTTCTTCCAGCCATCTGACCTTATCATCGTTATTCATCTTCAGAGACTTAGAATACTGTACTATATATAAGGACTACTGTTATTAATTATGCATCTGTTTTTATGTAAGCCTATATTGATGTTTTTATTTAGTCATTATTATTCTTAATTTAATTTTTTTTCTTGTAACTTTTTCATTGTACTTACTGTAAAGCATTTTGATTGACATCCTGTTTGTGAAAATATGCTGTAGATATAAATGGTGGTGGAGTGGATTCTGCACTTTTCACCAAACAGACCACAAAGTAATGCAGTGCTGCTGTTTTTCTGATAGCCTAAATATACCTATTGGTACTGTTTATGGATTCTATTTATCACCGTTTGTTTATCTTATATACAAATGACTCCAGGAGTTCACACAAGGACAGTCATATGCTGAAATATGCAGGTGACTCCATCATTGTGAGTCTTCTACAAGATCAGGAGGACAGTCAGTGATAGACTGTTTGTTCAATGCTGTGATCATTCCTTTCTACAGCTAACATAGAGGATATGGCAGTAAATCACAAGTGCTTCACTCCTTCAACTTTCTCAACTTTAATTAAAGAGAAGACTGTGGAGGTAGTATCTGGGTTCAATCACTGATAACAGACTAAACTTTGGTCTAAACACAACAATTGTAAGAAGGAGCAGACATGACTTTTCTTTCTTAAGAACCTCAGTAGTTTTAAAGTGGACAAAACCATAGTGACACCTTAGTCCTTTATTGAGTCTGTTCTCACATTTGCTTTAATTTGTTGGTTTGGAAACCTCAGCATTAAGAACACAAACCATCTTAACAACATAGTTGGTTTGCAGCAGACCTCTGTCACTGAGCTGTATTACAAAAAGGTTAAAAAGAAGGCCAACTCAGTACTGTGAGACAGTAGCCATCATTTTATTCCTAAATCTATCTATCTATCTATCTATCTATCTATCTATCTATCTATCTATCTACCACTGTCAGCTGTGAACGCATTTAAAAAAAGCCAAATAATAAGCAAGTGGATGAAATGACAGTGTGATCTGAAACTTTCAAGGTTTGGGAACACTTTACTCTGAATGCAAAAAAAAAGGTCAGGAGTTTCAAAATGTGTAGGTCTGATTTCGTATAGCACTGGAGCACAACTGAGATGATAGACGTTTGAACAGGGAACATACCGTTCCAGGCTCTATGGATGAGAAAGACTTGCCGTCATCCCAGTTAGTTGAATGTCTCTTCAGCTTTGTGATACAGGTATATGAACACATGGTTGGCTAAGCATAATGACATGACTTTCGGTTTTTAATGAGGAATAATTCAAGTTTTTTTTTTGGTGCCTTAGTCACTCTGCTAAATTATGGTGCTGCATTACAAGCTTGCATTCAAGTGTTATGTTAGCATGTGTGTGCTTACAAAAATGGCTGTGAAGGAACTTAAGTACAAGTCCAAGCAGAAACTTGTTTTCAGTCTCGTGTGCAAAGGAAATCAAAAATTCAGCCACAGTGCAGCAGTGAATCCAACAGTGACTGAAAGGTGTATGTGTCATTTTGGTGGAAAAGCAGAAGTTCCAGACTATTTGTCTATCAGAAATTCAACTGGCTTTAATACAATCTGCAGAAAGATGCGATCATGTGCAAGTGCAGATTTTGTGGCAGGATCACACCGTTTCAAACGTTAATTTTACAGCACACTCCCGATAGCAAATGACATGCGGCAGGCTGCGACAGTGTGTTGGCTGAAAGCAAATGTATCAAAGAATCTGCAGTGGTAAAAGGTTTCCAAACACAAAAAAGACTAATGGTGATGCAAAAAGATACTTTCTTTTAAAATGAACTTGACATACATATTACATAGCAAAGGGAGAACTGAATTTCACACAAATGAAACCACTTGCTTTGCTGCAACACGTTTGGACACTTCCCAAGCACAGGACAACTAATTTCAAAGATTACTGCAAACTTGAAGTCATAATGGTGGGTGCAACAAATTCTTCTGTGGTGAAATATTGTAGTGGTCAGATATTCTTTCACAGAAACTGAAAAAAAAACAAAACAAAGAAAAACCTTAATAACTTAATTTACATGTTTAATTTGGTAGTGTGTGTTTAATGTGATTCTGAATACATAAGCCAAATTGTGAGTTTAGTTCATTTGTTGAAAACCATTGTGTTTTTAAGGAAAGTGTGTGTGTGCTTTGCACAACCAGAGCCAAAAGTGCTACTGTTTTATTTCTAATTATTATTACTGTTCAGTTTCTATGTATTATTATATAAATGTTGTATAAAAAACCTAGATTTTGTTTAAAAATCTACAGGAAGGTCATTTAAAAAACACATTTCTGAAAATTTTATACAAATCTGTTTATTTAGAGCCCTGCGGTTGGCTGGCACCCTGCCCGGGATTTGTTCCTGCCTTGCGCCCTGTGTTGGCTGGGATTGGCTGCGGCAGACCCTCGTGACCCTGTAGTTAGGATATAGCAGGTTGGATAATGACTGACGGATGACTGTTTATTAGAGAAAAGTTCCATTTCATGATTTTGTGTTTAATTTCATATTAATTTTGAACCCTAACCCTAATTGTTGAATCAACAGAATAATCACCAGATTAATTGATAATCAAAATAATCATTAGCTGTGAATTCCCATAGCTGTAAGCATATTCAATTGTGTTACATGTAGGGATGCTGCTAAATGCTAAATTACGAATTATTACTTTGTGCAACGTTATAGGTAGTTATTAATTTTTGTACTAATCTTGAGTGTATGTACTTATGATCATGTTAGTTGTGAGCTGTTTTGTCTTATTTTCCTCTGGGATAATACATTCTACCTACCTATATTTTCAGTCACCAGAGGGAATTCTGGAAAGATACTCCCACAATATTTCCAATCTTGACCACAAAAGTGATTTTAAAGGGTACCCAAAGAGTAACCCCAATGTGAAATTTAAGTAGATCCACTGAGCTTGGAGAGTGAATTATGACAAACACTTAATCAGGAAGAAAATGTGGCCAGAGTGTTGAAAGAGTAGGAGAGAATTTAAGAGATAAGCAAGAAATCTGCTGGGGTTTGTGACATTGTACTTTATTCTATGAGCAAATGATCAGGTTTCCCCATGTTATAGTTTAAAACTAGGCTCTGCTTAGCCAGGCCCAGTGGGCAGATAGAGCATGTTATGATCCCTCAATAATTATCTCACCCTGGTGTCTTTTGTATAATAAAATAATCAATTTCAAGTTTATCATTACATGCACATAGTAGAGTGAAATTCATATTTGCATCTCTGAGTAACATGAAGTCTTAGTACAGAATATATTGGGATAAAGTAAAAAAATCCTGTCTTGTTAGCTTTCCTAAAATTAAACTTTGTGATGCTCCCCATCACAATATGTAAAAATGGGATAATGTCATAGAAATAAATGTACATATGTACGTTTATGAAAACAGTAAATCTTTAACATATGTAGTCAAATCTTGATATATCTAAAATGAAGATATACTTTAAAGTCTGCTTTTCTACATGTGGAGTATCGTTTACATACAGAAGGTCAAATTTGAAAGCTGTGAGGTGAATCCTGAATATATAAAAGCAAATTACACCTACAGTGCCTTACAAAAATTATTCAGACTATTGAAAAGTTTTCCATTGTTGTCAGACTATAAATATTTTAAAAGTCTTTTATTAAAAAAAATGAAAAGGCAAAATTTAAAATGGAGCTTGAACTTAAATATACATAAATTACGTGTGAATGCAATATAAGACAGATAAAGGACTTGCATTCTATCAAATAAGGAAATAATTTATGCAAAAATACTTAACACAAATATCACAAAATAACAAAGTAACTTTTTCCCATATTTAAAGTTTTAGAAGCACCTATGTAATATTAATGATTACTCCTATTCTGAAATCGTTTGATAATAATATCTAGAAACCTCTCACAAAAGGAGAAAGCAGTCTCATTGAATTTATCACTTCAAAATCCACCTAGTGTTCCCTTACGTCATCATTTCTTTCCACAGGCATGTCAAATATGTCATGATTTGATGTCCCTCCAGGTTACTTACAGTGTAGGTATATTTCTATATTATATTTAGAAGCCAAGGGGCACTACTGTGACCTTCTCCAGCTGCTTCATAAAGCATTTCTTCTGTTCTTTTATTCAAGTTAATCTTTTTTTGACACTCCTGTGAAATGACTCTTCTTCCATCATAAAATGATGCATACTTCTGGAAATGTCCTGAAACAAAACACATATTATAAAATATAGAACATATATATCAGCTCTTCCTGTCCCCTGTGGCTATACCTGTTTTCATTTACTGGTTTGAAGTATATGAGTCATCAATCTTTTTTCATTTCTAGTGTGGTATCATTATACACATTTAACTGCAACATTTCTTTAGTTGTTCTTACATACCACAATTAAGATATTTTATTTAGATAGATGTCTTTTCTCTAAAAGCTGGATGTAAACCAAGGATAATAAATGGCATACTCTGTAATCTCATGAAGTTTTACACTGCTATTTGCCTCCATTATGTCACTTCTGGCTGAAAGCACTCACAGTACATTTTGCAACGGATGCTCCAGGGACAGCAAAAAAGAATGGAGACAGCTGGGATCCAAAAGGGCCATCTTGTATGCCTCCTGTGTTCGCTTTTGTCCTAAGCAACCAAACTGCCTCCTGCTTTTGTGTATTATTTTCATTGTCAAAACAATGGAGGTGCTAGAAGCACACATGGCCCAATCATGGTTGAGATCTTCCAAGGAGTTAAGCAGACTGCCAGAAAGAGAAGATCAACGGTCATTTCAATTACTGGAAGCTTCAGATGGGGCTTGATTGGGATCTGTACAGAGTAATGTAACGTCTGCCAGCTCTTCACAATTCAAGTGTGGTTACTTGAACTGCAGGTTTAATTCTGTACATTGCTTGCTTGCTCTTTGTTTTGCATGCTGCATACATCAAAATAAAAGGTAATTTAACTAGTAAAAAAACTTCAATCTATTACAGTTTAAATATATTTTTGCTGCTTCCCTGAGTATGTGTTAACCCCTAAGCAGTGCTTTAGGCAAAAGAAATATTGTAACCATTTTCATATTTTTGAGAGAAAACTGTAAATTAATGATTTTAACATATGCTTAACATCTGCATGTATATTATCAATGTTTATCTATTGTTACATTTGTCATCAAAAGTATCACGATTTGCCAATCAATCATAGACCACAGATCTGGGGTGGTGGTGTTGAGGGTGTCAATCAGGTCCCGGGCTATTATTAGTGCATAGTGATAGCCATAGAGAAACTTAGAATTTAGCTTCACAAAATGAATCACTAAACTCTGTTGTTTCTTGACCTGTCAAATTTGCGCAATTGATCCAGGAGGAAAGGTATTAAACATATATAATCCACCCTCCTCAAATATATATCCATCTAATCTGCAACCTTGTCACAATGCTGCCATGGGGACTGCAATTCCCATCATGAAGACCGAGTATTAATCTAGATTTGGTTTTGATTTGATTAGATTTTGGTTTTCATTTGATTTTGATTTGATTTTGGTTTTGATTTGGTTTTGATTTGATTGGCAGACGATTTGGTTAGCATCCACAAAATTTAAATAGAAGCATTGACAAAAGTGGGATATCATCAAAGATAGCAGATGCTCCCTTTTTTCTTCCTCAACTATTCTTGGGTAACAATTTCATTGCCTTGCTGGATTACATCTTTTATCTAAAAAAAAATTATTCCCAAACTTAAATAACAAAATCACACATATGAAACATAACATATTTCAAAAGGAAACTAAGCTGTTTTACTAATCACTAACTATAATGTTGTTGTTATATTGGATATCACCTATGAAGCAAGATTTGGGCTGCCAGATGGTGGCGCATGATGCACTTGGTCAAACATGCACTTCATCCTACTGTGTGTACCACAAGCAACAATAAATCTAAAATCAACTGATTACACAAAATGCTAACACTGTTGCTCTCCTGCATATAGCCATTACAGTAAAGTTTGCAATGCAAATCAACAACCAGTATTAAGTGCTTTTTGAAGTAAGAAAAATATAGAGGGAACAAAAAAATTAAGCAACAAAGCTGTGCCATGATGGAACATAATGAGTTGTGGTGTTGTCTTTTGCTGATGGAGATGTGGTTTTTCAGAGTGTAATAGAAAGAACAACAGAGGATTTTGCTTTGAGTGAGTAAAAATAACTAGTCACTTTTATTTATTTTTTTTGTTGATAGGCATTTATTCAAACCCACTATATAATGTGTTAATTTTAGGCTTTAATATCAATGCTAACTTGAGATTTTTAGCAGTTTTTACCTTACCGAATGCCACTATTGGTGAGTTCTGCCGCAATCTTTTGCACACTGTACAGCCCCCACTTCAAGCAAACCCCTGCACCCTCCCCTACTGTAGATGCTTTCCACAGTCCATTTAACCAGTTGTTCATTATGTACTGCAACTTCAGCATTTCAAATGAAGTCTTTTTTCAGTAGGGTCATGGAATAGCACAGTGGTAAATACTGTGGCTTTATAGTTTTAGTGAGCTGACCCTGTTGTTGTGAAGAGTCGACACATTCTCCTTGTATTCTTAGTTGTTTCCTCAAGAGTATCTTTCTACATTTCACTTTCCTTCCACATCCGAAGAACATTTATGTTTGGTAAATTGGTGACTCTAAATTGACAATGTGTATCAATAAAAATGTAATTACTCAACATACATTTGGCACTGCAGAAACACTCAAGAATACTAATGGAAATTAAGGGTTATAGCATTCAAGATGGAAAAAGAAAAGTACTTAAAATATTATCTGGATAGAGAACAAACATTTAAGCCATGCATTTTAAAAACAGACTTTTATTATTTAAGAGTATTTGTGGTATGGCAGGTCCGTGGCTCAAAAAACTGTCAGTTTTAATAAATAAAGAATTTGCTCGTGCTGGGGACTGGAGCAAGTGTGAACAATCTGCTGTGAAGACGCCCTGGCTCCAGGTTGGTGTGATGCGGTCAGTCATCCGAGTGGTGTCTTGCCTGCAAATGCGGGCAGTCTGATTGCCTTATCATCAGCCTGAGGTGGCAATCAGGTGAGGGCACATTAAGAAAGGAAAAAAAAGAGACAAGAAAAGAGAAGGGAGGTTAAAGGATGGGAAAAGCAGGCAGGAGAAAGTGAGAGGAAACAAGCTGGTGAACAGAGAGCAAGTAGGTGGACGGGAGTAGAGCCCCAAGGAGGAGCGAGTGGCCTTCATTCAGGAGGGGGAAAGTGGTCGCTCCTGTTGAGCGTCTTTGGGAGCAGGAGCGACCATTAGGTTCTGGAAGTGATCTCACCAGGAGAATCCTTTGAGATGGCAGTGGAGGGATTACAGAGCGCCTGCGCCGGGAGACGCCTGGATTGGCAGAGGTTTGGGCAAAGCAGGGCTCAGTGGTTGCCTGTGGATGACGTGGGATTTGCGGTGGGGGACACGGGCCAGATGAGATGGGAATCTACACCGGGCTGTGAGGTCTGAATAGGATAAGCTGGAGAGGCATCTGTTCTAATGGAAAGCACCAGTGCTTATGTATTTTAATATGAGTTTCCTGCACTGCGTTGTTTTTACCTTGTTTTTAACTTATTTCTCTATTTATTGATTTTAACCTCTACAGTACATTTCATTTTATGGATTTTTTTTTTATTGACAGTTTTGAGCACTGCACTTTGGGACAGCTGTGGATTTTTTTTATTATAATAAAAGCACTTGCACTTTTCACCATCCCCTTGCTTGGTGTGTTTTATCCTCATCTGCCAAGCTCATCTTGGTTATGGTACTGGCAGTGTCTGGTTCAAGAGGCTTCCATTATAGAAGAGGGAGCAACAAGCCGACCCGCACCATCACTGTAATGTTTAATATAGATTCCAGTTTTGCAAATATTTTGTGGTTTGATTTTGATCACATGGCTTACCATTTTGCGCATTTTTGAATGGCCATGGCTGTATTGTTGTTGGCAGTGATTCCCCATTTCAACCATGTAAAGGCTGGAAGTGTAATGCCTGACATCAGTGTGACAGCACTAGGAATGTGGTAAACCTTGTTTTCCAGTGTCTAAGCTTATAGATCTAATTTAAACATTCTTTGGTGCAATTAGTTAGCAAAGAACTTTTCTTAGGAATTTGTGAGTTTCTTTGATTTGTTTTGTTTTTTTTAGTTTGCGTTTTAGACTTTACTAATAATGTTCTTTGTTATCTGTCTCATCTAATTATGTTGTTTGCCTGAAGTCTTGCCAGACTTCCTGCTAGCAGAACACAAAGACACCTTTTAAGTAATGACTATTCAAATGAACCTCAGTAATTAATTGATAAAATTAGTTATATTCTTATTGACATTTCACATCATTACTAGTTGGGTGGAAAAAGCTGAACATATTTACATATTTTTATGTCTGCAGATTTTTAGATGGGCGGCACGGTGGCGCAGTGGTAGCGCTGCTGCCTCGCAGTAAGGAGACCCAGGTTTGCTTCCCAGGTCCTCCCTGCATGGAGTTTGCATGTTCTCCCCGTGTCTGCTTGGGTTTCCTTCGGGTGCTCCGGTTTCCTCCCACAGTCCAAAGGCGATCCTAAATTGTCCCTAGTGTGTGCTGTGTGTGTGTTTGTGTCCTGTGGTGGGCTGGCACTCTGCCCGGGGTTTGTTCCTGCCTTGCGCCCTATGCTGGCTGGGATTGGCTCCAGCAGACCCCCGTGACCCTCTGTTAGGATATAGCAGGTTGGAGACTGACTGACTGATTTTTAGATAGCTGATATTATTTTTGAGGTTCATGACCTAACATCTAGAGAAACCCATGGTCAAAACCAAAAAGGGAATCTAATTAGAATACCTTTCCTTTAATACAAAAGGCTTGAAGGGGAAAAAGCAGAACTGTTATTGTTTTAATCCTGAACTGAAGAAAAGGCATTCTCCAAAAGAACGACCAGGAAACAGGACATGAAGGAGTAAAAACTTGGAAGACAAGCAGTTCTTTCATCAAAATCAATAACAAAACTCCAAGTCAAAAACACAGTCAAAGGGTTGTTGCCAAAATAAAAAAAGACAAATTCTTTGACATTTATTCTGTGAAACTTTGTTGCCTTGGATGATATTTTAACTCCTTTCCATAACTGATGCTGGGCTCATGACTCCTGAAGTCACGTCACTGGTTACCTGGCTTGCGTTACAATATACCCATCAAAATGGCAGCTTCTTAGTCCAGTCAAAAATGACATCCAAAACACCATTAAAGTATGAAATATCACAAAACAAACATGAGACATTAAATCCTTGTCCTCAAATAATCAAACTTTAAAGGGTTAAATATTTCAAAGACAAGTAAATAAAAATTAGACTCATGACAGTTAAAATGGATGTTTTTCTTAGCCGTTTTTCTTACAGTGAAAGATACATACAAATTCTGGGTTTTTCACCCTGGGGTATCTATTTCCAAGATTTGTTTTTCTCTCAAACGCTTTTTTAGAGGTTAATAATTATTTTGCTTTATACCACCTGCCACTTTTATTTATTAAGGTTGTCACCATTTTCCAATGGCATACATAACATGTAATATCACAGGAGCAACCGTACAAAAAAAAGATCTTCAGAGATTAGAGTTCTTTAAATGATTGATAACAAATCTTTGTGAAACTCTCAGCTTTGATTTCTGCATCTATTTAAGAACTTCCTATCATCTGAGTGTTTTCATTAAATGGTCACTGTCTCTCCTTGAGTCAGTACAAGTACTCCTTCTCTGTTGAAAGCTGAAATCAAAGCCATATACTGTATGTTAGGATTAAACTTATGCAGTGTTCTGAATGGGATCACAAGCTGCGCAGATAAGCAGTATTTGCTCATGACATACTGCATGAAGACTAGACAGACAAGCAGGCTGATATTTAAGTGAGTAGACAGGAATGAGTAAGTTGTTGATTAAATGTGGGGAAATCAGCTGCACAGACAAGACCACTTCAAGGCAACTTCTAACTAGTTGTGGTTTGAACAGCTGCATAGACAAGATAGTGACAAGCAGATACATCCACTTGATCCTTAAGTTGAAGGTCACCAGCTGCACAGGTGTCTGGAAGCTTGACTGTCTGGATAAAAATTGTTCTTACCATACTGTATGTGCAATCAGACAATAATAAAAAAAATAAAGTAAAATAAAAGCAGCCAATGGTTTGGCCATCTAGCAAAAATGATTGGACAAAATCTGATTAAAGAGATCCATTCCCCATAGAAAGACAACCACCACACAGTGAGATGCTATTGGACTTTCTAGAACAAAAATGCAAAACTTGTTACAGCTGCAGCTCTGGAAAACATCACCTGTTTAACAGGACATGATAGCTGTCACTCAGGGACACATTGCCCGCATAATAGGAACAAGATAGATATTGCTTGGCAGGAAACAGCTGTATAGACAGGAGCAAGAAACAACAAACAAAAGGTGCCTGCAACACGTAAGTCCTGGAGATCATATTCAGTTCAGGGCTCCAGGTCCATGACGCAAGGAAACCAAGCAAAAAAAAAAAAATGATACTTAAGTTTGAATCAAACAAAACCACAAAAAAAGTCTTTTTGCCCCCCAATAAATTGCAATATTTTTTTCTTTATTTTTTGAACATATTTCTTGCTTTTTGTGTTATAATACAAAAAACAATCACTTGGCTTTTAATTGAGTATCATTTTTAGAAGAGCTGCTTTATCTATTGTTTTTTCCAAAAAAAAGCACATGCAAATACTGTACCTTCCACCTGTTTCTAAGATGCACGGCAACATATACCTAACGTTGCCATTAATTCATAAACCAGTAAATGCTAAAATATAAACAAAGAACAGAAGGCAAGAAAAAGCCAAGGCAAACACATTTAAGAGCAAAAAAGGAAGTGATGATGTCAAATTTGTCCAGTCCCTCCAAACTCTGGATGACTGGATCCAAATTTTATTTTGCACCTAAAGCCCTTTCCTTGTAGTCTTTGTTCATTTCCCTGTTTTGCACCGCCATGATCTGGGCCTATATTTTCTTTTACTGGCAGTATTTTGCACATTTGTTCAGTCATTATATTGCTGAAGTAATGGTTGCAGTAATTTTGTCCACTGGTGGCTATGACACTACAGGCTGCCAGGTGTGTGAGCCACAGTCCGTGTGGTGCATTATTGTTATGTGGTTATCATATTTCAACTCGAGCCTCATGTGCAATGGTATCTGCACTATGTTTATAGGAAAATCAACATCTCCCTCACTCCCCACTTTGAAAAGCACAAACCCTTTTAGGAATAATCTCAGAATTTGACCATTTAACCACATTATACACTTCATGTCTACATTTTGTCAATTATTACTAAAACATGAAAAACGTTTCTGTTTTAATGATGTCTTTACATAGATTGTTGTAGACACAGAACACACATGAAATGCAAGTGCTCCAAATAATGATATAGTATTTATAAAAGGTGGCATTTTGCTTGACTTCTCACTCTATACAACTCTAAGCAACTGACACGCAGATAAACAGACTTGAGCTGAGAAAACCATGCGCCGGTGGGGGATGTGATAGCAGGCTGCTTGCTGTTTGCTGCTTATCAACACATTTACAGGATAATTAAGACGCTGATGGAGGGGTGCGAAGCGATTTAAGGTGGGATGGATCTACGAGTTTTTTCGTAGGCTCTGGTAATTCTTGTGTTAAAGTTTATTTTGTCCTAAGAACAAGACTTCAGATCTCTGATCTTCAGTGTTTTGACACTTGCTTCTTTTTGACTACTCTTTTCTGTTTTTCTATTATATCTATGCTGCTCATATTTAGGTTTCATCTCAAACAAGTATTTGGAGATTGAGCATAGCTAGCATAAAAACACTGACAGACAAGTTTCAATATCCCATAAATGATCGACAAAACAAATACAAAAGTAATCTAATTATTACTAACAATGACAAACACATAAACACAAACATCAAGTCTTTTTGCTAAAATTATAAGCAGTTCAGTTTGTATGAGTAAATAATGAAATGTTAGCTGTTTAAACAGACGACTCCAGAGTTACAGTAGCTTAACTTTTTCCTGTCTAAGTATGAGTTAGCTCACAAGGAACAAGGTAGTAAATTATTTAACCCACTGATCATTCCATGTCAAATCAACCGATTTTCTAGAAATCCCACACACTAAAAAAAGTTCTCAAAAAAAAATACCAGGTTGCACCCATGTTTTCCAGGTTACATCCCCTAAAATTATTTTGATGTAAGTTCAATACTTTCCAAGATGCATCTAAAATCAAAATTTGTGAGGGGAGAGGGGTGTCAAATATAACATGGATTTATTTTTTCATCAATTTCACAAGATCATATCTCAAGATCTAAGCCATCTAGCAGGCTCAGATTTTGCATGCTGGTACCTTTATAGGTATAGTATGTAATGCAATCAAAATGTTTGGTCTACATGACATCGCTTAGTAAGAGCAGACCTTCAAAAATTGAAGCTTTGCCATGTTTAGGCTTTCAGAAAGCATACTTCTAACTGACACAGCCTGCTGAGTTTTTCCCCATGTTTAGATACCTCCATAGGGCTTTACAAAAGGTCATAAACAGACACTGCATCAGGGTTTGACCAGCAGACCTCTCAAAAAATAATTTTAGGTCTAATGTTCAGACCAGCTTAATGCGAATGTCCAGACATTTTTAAAATTATTCTTCCTGTATCCTACATGGTTCCTTCTTTATCAAAAAAACAAATCTTGTTTTTCTTATATGAATCTTTCATTTTTATTTTCCATTCTAAACATGGGTTAAATTCCCCATTTGTCAGTATTAATAATCATCAAGTTCTTCATCACTAATTTGAGTATAGCATTAATGGAAAAAAATAAATCACCAACATTAAGGCACATTTGAACAACAGCTATTTGATTTATCATTAAATACAATACTAGTTATAATGAAATGTTAACATCTTGCAGGAATGCAGAGTGTAGGGCATGTTCGTCTTTGAGATCTACATGGTACTGTTTCCCACTGACTGTAATGGCACCCAACAAATGTTGTCTCTAGATGGCCAATATATGGAAAGACTTTGCAGGATAGTTTGGATGCACAAAACATAACAGGATGTCTGATTCCACTTCACTCTTGTCAAGAATCACACCAATCCAACATTTGTCATCACACATACACCCAGCATAGCCTCCAGCAGGACACTGGTCTAATATGAGGGAAGCATGTGATCTATCAGGAGAGTAGGTGTGAGAGGGCAGGATCTCAGCTGCTGCTTCAGTGGTGAATATTTGGACAGACAATTGACTGTATTCACCAGACACCCGTCTAACTTTGAGTTTGCCATCTTCTGTAGGGATGTAACAGCGATATTCTCAAGTACCAAGTACTCTTTTGGCGATGGAGAATCACATTCTCTGTTCAGCAACATGAGGTAGAACATCGTCATTTTATATGAAAAAATGTTTGAGATTTATGATAACTTACTGACTCAATGATTACCATTATTGACACATGGCACATTCAGCCTATGCTTAGGATGGAAAATAAACATAAAAGATTTGAATAAGAAAAGCAAGGTTTGTATTTTGAGAGAAAAGCGACAATGTAGAGTAAATGAAAAATATTTATAAAATTATCTGCACATACCAATAGGGTGATCTGAAAATGAAATGCAAAGTGATTTTTGGATTTGAGAGGTCTACTGTTCAACCTATGATAGAGTGACTTTTCTGTTTATTGCTTTCTCAGAAAGCCTATATAGTTATCTGAATACGGAAAAAAGTCAAGATTGTGTGTTGGTTACAAATATGTGTTTCTGAGGCCAAAACATAGCTAAGCCAGAAACTGAAATTATATTTTGGACAATTTCAAGGGGCTGCTTTGACCATGCAGGGTCATTTGGACCAAATGTTTTAATTTTGTCACATACTATACCATACTATACCAATTAATGTACCCACAAACATAGTCTGAGCCTGCTTGGTGGTTTAGGTCTTGAGATACTTGTGAAATTTGATAAAAAAAATGAAGCCAGATAAAATGTACCCAACCACCCCAGTAAACTGGCTGTTTCTTGGAAAATACTGATCTTACATCAAAAAAAATTACAGGGTGTCTCCTGCCTAACATGGGTACACATGGTAATTTTTACAGAATTCTTTGAGTCATGGGCCATTGGTTGATTAGACATAGAATGACCCCTATGTTATTCTCTTTCTCTCTAAGAAAAGCTGTCCTTTCTTGCAGAAACTGCTGCTGTCTGTCTCTTAATTTCAATTTAATAATCCCACTACTCTTCTGTTGCTCACCCTTTGCTGTACACTCCTGTCCTTTTTAATGCCAACACCACTGCAGCGAAAATCAGGATATAGGGGCTGCACAGAAGCAAACCAAAACGGGGAAGACTTAGAAAAGTGACGTGAAACATCATACAAAACAGAAAAATATACGAGACTATGTAATATTGTTATATACTGGAGATCCTAATTTAGAGCAAATGTGTTTTTCAGATATGGCAGTTGCTAAGCATGTAAAGTTTGTGAATTATTCATGGGGACTGAAGAGAAGGTTGTGCCATTTACAGTATAACAGAAATTTCCATTTCCAATTGTAGGACAGAGGATGTCCCTCCCTGAAGAATGATATCCCCTCACCCCTCTCCTTCTGCAGAAAATGAAACAAAGGTGACTGTGTATAGGAAGTCATGGTCAGTTGACCAGCAGCAACACAGAAGAATGCTAGTCAGCTTGCACTGTTTACTAGATGTTTGAAGTGGCTTATTAATTTTGAAACAGTCACAGGAGCACAAAGGTACTGTTTAAACAGAATTTAAATTTTTTTTTTTTTGTTATATTTTTCTGCTGCTCACACATGACTGAGTAGAATGTCAGTGCCTGACCCCCAAGATTATATTGACTGTATTTGCCATTGCACCTGGTCCCTGTACCGGTATAAAGTATCAAGTTCCAGATGCATGCAGAGCTTGCTTTGCACAGTATATAGAATGTGATACCGAATCGTGTCCGATTGGATGTGATGTACTGTATCTATGACAGCCTACTCTTGTAACCATGAGACTTTCATCAATACTTATGTCACAAATAGAAACATACCACTTCTGCATATTTTTGATAAATGTGTGATACACATCTTGCAGTTTGTTATTAGTGAAATGCAGGCATTTCATAATGAGTGAAAAACAACATTCACTCACAACTTCACTAAAAATGGAAGTCTGCAACAACCATTTTTTGGACCTGTACAATCTCTGGGTGGGTTTACCCACTATGCCCTGCAGTATCAGGAGACTAAAAAAAACCCACACATCTTCTGTAACAACAGGCTGCAAGCGACTGGGACAAGTGAATAATTTACTGTGACTTTTCCAGCGCTGCTCGGCATAACAGTTCATTTCAATAACTCCACCTGATTATCATTAACAAATCATAAATAATCATGATCAACAGACATATTTAGACTGAGGTTACCCATAAATGGGTATCAAGGAGGTGTGGGAATGTCAGCAGTAGTATGATTCTGACACCAAACAGGAACATCACTGAAGCTTGCTAGGTCAGAATCTACCAAACATGTGTCAGTTTCACACTTTGTGTCAACTTCTGATGACCAGTCCACATTGTCATCACTAACGCTGAATTTGAGTAATGGTTCAGTTTCATTTTATTTAAAAACTGGTTTTACGGCTTTTCTTTTGCCCTTATGCTTTTGACTGATGACTCCGCCCTACTCAGTAATATTGATGAGTTACCATAGAGTTACCATTAAGTGGCAGAACACATAGAAATATTAATTATTTTCTGGGCATGTTGTTTCATGGAATGGCTAGATGGCAGTGCAGTACTGTCCTGAGAGTTATTTAGGCTTAACACTGTAAAGCGGATCATTACCTGTTATCATAAGCCTGACTCGGGATTAACTGTATTTACATAGATTTCCGAGTCTGCTTCATGCTTTTGATTAATGTCAAGGAGTTTAAAAATGACACAGTATTTACATTCATGAGTCAATTTTGCTCAAAAGTAACTGGAGTGGAAGAGATGAAAAAAACAATAGAGGTTTTAATTAAGGTTAATATTGGAAAAAAGAAATATTTTGAAATAATGAATTCATTATTGTTTTCGGTACTAACAGAAATTGAATTATAGCATTAGATTATTTTACAGCACTTGGGCAAATGGCAAAAGAAATACACAATATGGGGAGACACAGCTTTGTCTAAGTAGTTTAATGTGTTTCAGTTTCAGTCACACTTTCAACTTACATTCTGTGACTGACAGAGAACACAGATGGTCTTGACTGGCAGGCTTCTCTATCACCATCTGCTGGTAATTTTTCTTTACCCTGTAGATATCTAGCATAAATATACAAAACACTTTGCTTATTACATGAATTGCAGCTGTGTAGTTAGAAATGTGAGAGGTAAATAATGCTTCTTTTTCTTTTTGACCAGTGCACTAGCAAATCAGCATAGCCACAGGATCTCCACCCTGAATGGGAAACCACAGAGAATGTAATCTTCCTTGTAACTGTAGTTTTACAGATGATTCATATTTACAAGAATTTTCACAGTGTTACTTTTTTACATGAATAAGAACACAATAAAAAGAATACATTAAAAAGGAAGGTAAGGGGTCAAGCTTTGTTGAGCATTAAAAAAAGTATTACATTGTACACATGCATTCATTTGTTTTTTCATCTATCAAATAAGAAAATGTTTGAGAAATTAAGATATACTTAAATTATTTTATATATGCATGCTTCCTTTGTAAATTATTATGAGTGTAAGAGTTATTTCATATGCAAAAATGTTTACTTTGCTTCTGTTCTGATTCCACTCACTGCTTAGCCACTGCCACCACAGTCACACAGGACTTTTTTTGTACCTCCGGAACACATCCCTGCTTATTTGCAGTACTCTACAAGCACTTATGCATGCCCTGTTTTGTACTGGGAACTGCTGTTATTTTATGTCCAGATGGTATTTGGAGGATTCAGAAAATTAATAAAAAATTGAATTTAAAAGACACCTGAGTTGGGTTAAGGAAGTTGACTGGGAAAATTGTTTTTTAATTACTCTGGGATATCGTAGCATTCCGTGCTGCTTTCCAGTGGGACTACTGTGCTTCTAAGTATGTTGGACAGTGCAGTGATTAGTCTGTCTGGCTGTACTCCAAATGTATTGGAATAGTTCAAATAGAGTAGAGTCCTCACAGTGTCACCTCATTTGAAAGATGTTTTTTTTTTATGTTATTGTAATTTCAATATGTTGATTTTCCCTTTATTTAAAATTTTGTGAAATTGTGAAAAATTGGAAATATCATTGAAAACTTTAAAAAACAGTTTGGTGTTAGTTTAATGATACTATAATACTTTAATTATACTATAGTAATCTGAAACACAGGGTAGTTTCACACAAATTCCTAAAATACTAGCCTTTTTGGTATAAATATTATTGCATGCTGGAGCTGGTGTCACGTCATGTAAAGATAATCTGGATGTGAACAGAGCCTTAAGGTTAAAGAGTTAGTAAAGAGCTTACCTGGATTTTGACTTTAGACATTTCATCTCATTAAAAAAAAATTTACATTTTAACTTCTTAATGTATCATTTTTAATGTGGTGTACTTCTCAAGAGGCATGCCCAGAGCAATATACAGTATACATTTACAAATACAGCTAATCCAAGTGACAATACTACTTTTACTATTAATACTATGAAATATTCCACTCTATATCTACTGTGCACTGTCTCATTTTTTTGTATTATTACATATTCTTCAAAGTGAATTCGAACAGACCTTCAAATAAATGTCATTATTGCTTAAAGGAAACCCTGACAGAACAAGTTTACTAAGTGCCATGTAAATGATTACTCTGGGAACAGTTGTGCAAATTCACACCTCACAAGACCTAGCTCAAAGTTCAGTTCACATAGGTTAAAATGAATACATTCACATTCATAGTTCACCATTTCAGTTTTGAACTAGTTCATGTTCAGTTCATTTTGTATTTTTTAAGGAGTGAGAATAGATGACCCAGAAGTTTCCTTTTTTTAA
Organism: Polypterus bichir lapradei; assembly: GCA_026402145.1. NCBI lineage: Eukaryota > Metazoa > Chordata > Cladistia > Polypteriformes > Polypteridae > Polypterus > Polypterus bichir. Next base: position 27,105,372 of record JANRMT010062842.1, read on the forward strand.
ATTTCGCATGCCTTATATTAGGCTACTAGCAGAATACCCGCGCTTCGCAGTGGAGAAGTAGTGTGTTAAAGAAGGTATGAAAAAGAAAAAGAAAAATTTAAAAAATAACGTAACATGATTGTTAATGTAATTGTTTTGTCATTGATATGAGTGTTGTTCCCATATCTATATATATATATATATATATATATATCTATATATATATATATAGCAAAATAACCGTGCTTGGCAGCGGAGAAGTAGTGTGTTAAAGAAGGAAAGAGAAACAAAAGGAAACATTTTGAAAATAACGTAACATGATTGTCAATGTAATTGTTTTGTCACTGTTATGAGTGTCGCTGTGATATATATACTCAGCAAAAAAAGAAACGTCCTCTGACTTTCAACTGTTTTTACTTTCAGTAGACTTAATGTGTAAATATTTGTATGAACACTAAAAGAGTCAACACCATAAGACATAAACTAAAAATGTTTCACAATGTGTCCCTGAATGAAGGGAGGCTCAAAATCAAAAGTACCAGTCAGTATCTGGTCTGGCCACCAGCTGCTTGAACTACTGCAGTGCATCTCCTCCTCATGGACTGGACCAGATTTGTCAGTTCTTGCTGTGAGATGTTACCCCACTCTTCCACCAAGGCACCTGCAAGTTCCTGGACATTTCTGGGGGGAATGGCCCTAGCCCTCACCCTGCGATCCAACAGGTCCCAGACGTGCTCAATGGGATTGAGATCTGGGCTCTTCGCTCGCCATGGCAGAACACTGACATTGCTGTCATGCAGAAACTCGCGCACTTTTTGCCACTCCTGTCTGGTCCAGCGAAGGTGGGTTTGTGCCCATAGGCGGCGTTGTTGCTGGTGATGTCTGGTAAGGACCTGCCTTACAACAGGCCTGCAAGCCCTCAGTCCAGCCTCTCTCAGCCTATTGTGGACAGTCTGAGCACTGATGGAGGGATTGTGTGTTCCTGGTGTGACTCGGGCAGTTGTTGTGGCCATCCTGTACCTGTCACGCAGGTGTGATATTCGGATGTACCGATCCTGTGCAGGTGTTGTTACACGTGGTCTTCCACTGCGAGGATGATCAGCTGTCCTTCCTGTCTCCCTGTAGCGCTGTCTTAGGCGTCTCACAGTGTGGACATGGCAATTTATTGCCCTAGCCACATCAGCAGTCCTCATGCCTCCGTGCAGCATGCCTAATGCACGTTCACGCAGATGAGCAGGGACCCTGGGCATCTTTCTTTGGGTGTTTTTCACAGTCGGTAGACAAGTCTCTTTAGTGTCCTGCGTTTTTAGAACTGTGACCTTAAATGCTTACTTTCTGTAAGCTGTTAAGGTCTTAACGACCATTCCACAGGTGCATGTTAATTAATTGATTATGGTTAATTGAACATGCATGGAAAACATTGTTTAAACAATTTACAATGAAGATCTGTAAAGTTATTTGGATTTTTAAAACATTATTGTTGAAATACACAGTCCTGAAAAAGGGACGTTTCTTTTTTTGCTGAGTATATATATATATAGTAAAATAACTGCACTTCACAGCGATGTCATGTGTTAAAGAAGTTATGAAAAAGAAAAGGAAACATTTGAAAAATAATGTAACATGATTGTGAAAGTAATTGTTTTGTGTATTTGGCGGCAGCGTCACGAAGTTGTTTTCGTCTAGCTGCATTAGAAAATGTACCACGACATCTGAGACCCCTCCTTTTTACTGTTTTCTCACAGCTTGGATTGCTGCTGTCATAATGGGTTTGAGTCTACATATATATATATATATATATACATATATATATATATACACATACATATCTTCATATCTATATAAATATATACATATGTATATACATTAGATATCTACTACATATACACATATATATACATATCTATCTACATCATATATACACACACATACATACATACAAATTATATATGTGTGTGTGTGTGTGTGTGTGTGTGTGTGTGTGTGTGTGTGTATATATATATATAATGTAGATAGGTGTGTGTGTATATATATATATATATATATATACACACATACATACAAACATACACACAGGTATATATATGTGTATATATATGTATGTGTCTATATGTGTGTGTATAGCTTTGGTCACTGAGTGCAAGGGAAAAATAATAAAATATAGTCTATAAGTTATTAAACAGTAAAACATTAACGTTTTAAGAAGTACAGGTACATTGAGCACTACTGGAGTGGTTGCGGGTAAACTACATTTTAAAAGACGGTATAACAGAACAGGTAAGTAGTACTAACAGCAGCTAAAATGTATATGGATCATCTCTCGGTAGTAGATCCCTTTTGAAAGGCGCTACACGACGGCTGTGGTATAGAAATTACATTTTCTATGTGAACGTTCAAATTTCTGCCTCTGGTAATGTGACTCACCGGTATTACCAGTAATTAAAGAAAAATTGTTTTGTGTCCTCTGCAGTGTTAAGAGCGAAAGGCTTTGGTTTGGGATAAAATGAAAAAAGGTGTAAAGAAAGGAAAGTTGCATTTTTCTTTTATATAGTATAGAGAGATGTGTTCGGTGACGTTATGATCGCCTTTTGGGGAAAGTCGCGGTGGGTCTTGTGTAGACTGGTGAGACGTCTCTGCCATTAATCGGCTGTGATGGCACTGTCAGTCCTTCACTCGTGTGCGTGTCTTCATAATCCGAGCTGAGGACCTCATAATCATATATGTGCAAAAGAAAGTGTGAATCGCCTTAATATTATTTTGCCGTGGTGTAGAAAAGGGGTCCCGTGTTTGCAATTGTCTGGGCTATAACTCAGGGGGAGGATGAAAGAAATTAAAAGTGCTCACTTAGCGCAGTCAGCGTCTCAAATCCTGGCACAGCTATGCGCGCGCGCCGGCTGCTCGACTTTTGCTGGGAAGGAGACCCCAGTTTTTGTACACACGTTCCACAAATGAGACACACGAGTTTACCGGCAATGTCAGTAAACATATACTCAGCCTCCCATCGGTTTTTAAAAGCTCTATGTTCAGAATCACCTTTTCTCTTTGGCATCGTGTGGGCTAGCTTGGCAATAACTTGTAGCATCATAAGCTAGACTTGATTAACGTGGTAAGTGTTCGGCAAGGCAGCTGAAGCGCTGGATTATGGGATCTGTAGTTTATTGTGTTACCAGCGCTTCATAACCCCGGGCCATTAATAACAATAATACAGTATATAAAATGATCTCGCGGGCCGGATATAATTACACGCCGGGCCGGATGTGGCCCGTGGGCCTTGAGTTTGACTCATATGGACTAAATAGAACTTGAAAAGAAATATTTTTTGGAACATCGAGCCCGCGTACTATTGTGGTTTTGCTTGTGTGCTTCAGTAAGTTACCGTCCCCTCGCTCTTACTTTTTTACTGTTCATCTAATGAATACACTGAGTATGGCTTTGCCAAAACAATCATTGATCGCGAATAAAGTATCCATTATTCATGAAGCTTCAATAGGTGATCATTCTTTCTGCGTTAACCGCATGCGTTTTCATACGTCTCAAACTAAGGGGATGCGAGGTTAAAATAAATCGAGAAGCGCGCGTACATACTTAGTGCATCCCCTCGCGGGAATCGAACCTCGGACGTGGGCGCTACAGGCGAATGTTTTACTATCGCGCCACGGCGTGTGGTTTATCTATTTGAGCGTAGCAGTGTAATTTGGTTTTTGTTCAGCACTCTTTGGAACTGTTGCTTTTTGTCTGCACACTGCGTCAGTTCATGTGAGCCGCTGAATATGGTTTTATATGTCACTCGCTCGCTTCTAATTGTTTCGCTGCCTTCTTAATTATATAATGCATGTTTTGTAAAGCGCGTTTTGTAGCTCTTCCTGGCTTTCTACGTAATGCGTGATTACGTGAGAGGCGTGATGATGTCATACGAAACTCCGCCCCTCAAGCTGAACTCCATTACAGTAAATGGAGAAAAATAGCTTCTAGTTATGACCATTATGCGTAGAATTTCGAATTGAAACCTGGCCAACTTTTGTAAGTAAGCTGTAAGGAATGAGCCTGCCAAATTTCAGCCTTCTACCAACACGGGAAGTTAGAGAAATAGTGATGAGTCAGTCAGTCAGTCAGTCAGTGAGTGAGTGAGTGAGTGAGTGAGTGAGTGAGTGAGTGAGTGAGTGAGTGAGTGAGGGCTTTGCCTTTTATTAGTATAGATTAAAGTGTTCTCGAATAAAATACAATAATTATGAAGACTATTTTTATTTAAATACACTTTATTGAGTTATACCCAGCAACAAACATGTATAACCATATATGCTATTTTCCTCCCGGTCAAAAAAGAAATTAAATAGTTGCAAGTATATATAAATTATTGCTCTGTTTCCAACCGTGTGACACAAATGGTGACTGTGGAACCAGCGTGTAGGTGAACTAACCTGCTATGCTGCAGGTCAAAATTCGCGTCACATATTGAATGTCCAACAAGGGAAAATATAAAGTGGCCTTGTGAAGTACAACGTTTTCCTAATGGAGAAAGCGAAACTTCACTGCATGCTCATGTCAGCAGGGGTGCAGCTTAAGCACAAGCAGGCAGACACAGACAGTGCCTATTTCATTTTACATTATTTTTTCCAAATACAAATAAATAGCAAAAAATTTGTACAAAATAAATATTCATAAAAATCCACTAGTTGTGCTTATCCAAATGCCGTGTTTGGATTCGGGTTTAACCCTACAATACAGGGTAAGGCAAGCTGTTTAGTCTGGACCTAGATCCAGAATGTCACAAAAAAACTGAACTAGCTCACGTTCAAGTTCTTCATTTGCAAATACATTACATTAAAGTTCTAAGAAAAAATTAGCTTGTTCAATGAACACGCTCTTTTGAACTAGTTCATGTAAACACTGACTCTGGAAACACTAGATTATAAGGAAGGTTCAAGCAAGAAGCCAGAAGCTCAGTGTGTATTTTGTTAAAGAGCTGTGACCAAAGAGTAGCAGATAAAAGAGCCCAGGGACGCAGGCTTTCTGGGAGGCATTCCTGGCCCACGGAAGTGATTCTGGAGACAGACCTGGAAATGGTCCCTAGCTAGGGCATAAAGCCACCTCGGTACACTATACCAGTAAGTTATAAGTGGAAGGGACTCAATCTGGTAGGAAGTTGGTATAGCCAGTTATTTAAAGAAAGGGTACATATAGAAGTTTTTAAGGTGGGTTGGAGTGTATCTTGGTTGATTGCTTTTATTGTGTTTATTTAATTATTGTATTTTTGTGTTCTCCTACTTACACTCCCAAATTGTTATTGTATGCATTATGTATCAGGTAGATGTGACATAACAATCGTGCCACTATATTTAGCAGCAATGACCATAGCCAAAATATTCATATTCACTATAGTCACAGCTTCATATAGTGATTCAGAACACTGTAACAACACTGTGTGTAATATGATGTTTTTTATATGTATATTTTTGCGTATTTCATGTTTTTGTTGTTACTCAGAGACTCTGCTTCTGTGGATGGTCCATTTTCATTTGCGTTGGTAAAGATTAATTTGACTAGTCTTGTTTCTGTTTGCGTAACGGTCTTGTTTTGCTGATATCATCAGATGTGACGCTATAAATATGGTGATAGAAACAACATCTGCTATCCAACAGCGAATAAATATATATCTTATATTTTTCAGAGCAGTTACCTTATTTCTCAAGTAGGTTCTACAGTATGGTGCTTTTCTTGCTCTCCCTGAACTTTGTTTTGGTTTTGACTGTTGATTTTCATCCTGTCCCTTTAATTTTGTTTGACAGGGTATTTAATTCTCTTGACTCTGACCCCACCAGTTCCTGAAGAACAAAATAGAAAAGAATTTACAACTTTATCATCTAAGGCAGTTTGAAATGAAAATACTTTTAATATGAATATTTCGTAATGGATTAGCTGAGGTATTAAAAGACAAAAGGGACAGTCACAATGTGGGTGATGTTGTAAAGAAAAAAACAATTAGCTTTAAAATGATAATCCTTAGAAACTGAGAAAGAAAATATATAAATGCATACAATGTCTAGGTCCGAATACATGTTTTGAAGGCAGAATATAGGGAATTCTTTGAGTGCATTGATGTGATTGCTTGCATAGCAATATTCCAGAGACTCTAATGGAGAAACTAGAAGTTGGTTCAGTTTTTGTGTGGTCCTGCATAAACCATCCATGTGCCGTGTCCATCAGTCCTCTAAGATATCAGCAGCACATTAAAACAGTCAGAAGGGAGCTAGTCTTGTGGGGCCAGATGAGATTTTCAAATGAAAATACACGTCTGAGAACAACCCGTTAAAAAGTTTGTAGGAAACAGCAGTGAGATCCTGCACTCCCCAGGCTACACATGCAGGGCTTCTTCCTAAAACACCCACCTCCAATTTCTCCAATCCGTGCATTTTAAACCGCAAGTGGGGTTTCCAGGAGAGAGCATAAGGTACTGAACAAAAGACTTTATGCTTAGAGAAAATAAAAAGCTAAAATTGCTGTTATCCATTCACAAGCTCAGTAAGTATAAGGTAACCAAAGCTTAATAATTAATTTTAATGTTGTAGTGAATGCTACAACATTGCAGACACACAGACACACACAAGTAGACCCCTGTAGCTACACGTTTGAGAAGTGCTTCTGTCATTTTTGACCATTACATCACTATATGACATAACAACCACAAATAGAGTTTAGATAAACACTGTGGTCTTTGTATATACAGCACATTGATATGCTGTGGCTATTTTATCATAACATTTTCAAACAGACAAGGATGTTAAAATTCTTTAGTTATTCATTTACACGTGCAATCGGAAGGTGGATGTTGGGCGGCCTCATCTGTGCATCTACTGGCGCTATTTGGCTGATTTGTTGATGCAGGTGTTTTGAGTACTGAAATCTGTATCTCCAGTAGCTCATCTTCATCAACTCTGTTATTGGCAATCCTTTTTATGGAATGTGACAAGCAGTTTACTTCGAATATGTATTTCACAGTTCATATTTTCATGAGTATAGCTGCCAGTTCTTTCAAGATTATGTTTTCTCCTACACTGTTGTCATAATGCTGAACAACAGAGAGCATACACCTGCGACAGCTGTCATTCATGATTACCATTTATCCATTGATGACTTTAATTGTCAATGTTTAAACTGATGCTACAGCAAGGTTTTTCCCTTGCATCTGGTTATCTTTATTTTTAAAACATGCAATATGCTCTCTGCACATGCAACACACATTTGTATGTCTAAGAATGTTTTTATAAGAGACTTTTTGACTGTAGACAATTCAACATAAACAGAAGCTTGTTGTCTGTCAGACCAGGTTAACGACAGCACCACTGATCTTTGCAGTTCAAAATCTCTACCCCTACCATGAGCGCCACTTTCGGGAGGTATGTGATTGGTTTAGAAATGTGACATTCAGGAAGCTGTCTAATTGTTCCCACCCAGTTTTAAGCAATATGTACTCATGCCAGTCACTTGTATTTTATGCATTTGACTAAGGTAAAAGGTCAGCATTAAGTCCCAACTTAGAGAATTCGGGTACGTTTTTTTCTCAGAGTTCATAGAGTCTTATGTGGAGTATCTGACTTGGAAACTCATATTTGCCATCTGATCGAAGCAGAAGAACAGAGCAAAAGTGTGGGCTGTTAGACAGTTCGATTTTTGAAATCCCATGCTATCAGCTTTCAAAAAAATGGATGTTCAGCTCTCTACTGCTTATTGACTTGCAGTAAATGCTTAATAGGACAGTTCATTTGCCATTAAATGCATATCAGTCTGTCTTTGTCATTGATTCAACAGTGTGTTTTTATATCAAGTGGCAGGCAGATTTTTATTCAGTACGATAACTTAAAATTTTCTGCTTATCAGCTTTCTCACATGTTAGTATATCAGTCACTTTTAATGCAGATAAGAAGCTTTCCCGTGCTGACAAAATGCTAATGGCCATCTTAAAATTGGGGTGAAACATTTTTTGCCAACTTACAAAGCAGCAGCAGAAGATTTTTTACCACGTTATACAGTTGGGTACCTGACGGGAGTACTTGCTGTATCAGTCATCCTTGTAATTCAACTACTAAAGAATGGTAAAACAATTAAAAGTTTACGCTAAATAGATATCAAGAAAAAATGGCTAATAACTGGTTGTGTGTCCTTTTCATTTTAAAGCATGGATGTCAAACTGAAGGCCAAACTGTCAGATCTGGCCCTTGGAAATTTTAAAAATGCTTACATCATCATTAGCATTCAAAGCATGCTATACACACCTCACTATGATTATTAGTTTTCTCTAAGGCCTTACTTATTTTCTGCATCTTTCATATGTGATGCCTTTACCTCTTTTGTTTAATTCATTGTTTTTTTGTGGGTAAGAAGTACTAAAAGTGATTGCTGTCTTTTTGTTACTGTGTATAGATGTTGCCTTTGTGTTCTGATCACCAGTGCTTTTAAATCTGGATTTTATTGTGGTGAACCCTCTATCTTGAGTCATCAATAAAAATTTCTGTGTTACAGGATGTATTTAGTTTCAGTGACATAATCTCCAACCTATACATTGTAGTGTGTGTGGAACAATTAGAAGAAGGTATCTGGAGTATTGTGTGATCAATGAATTAAGGTGAAGGTTAAAGGTAAGGTTTTTAAGGCAGTGGTAAGACTGCCAATGGTGTATGAAGCTGTGGCATGGGCAGTAAAGGAAGCACAGAAGATAGATGTGGCAGAAATGAGAATGTTGAGATGGATGTGGTGAGAAGTCAAGTAAAATGACACCTTTTATTGGCTAACTAAAAAGATTACAATATGCAAGCTTTCAAGGCAACTCAGGCCCCTTCTTCCGGCAAGATATAATACAGAAACTGAAGTTCCCTGTGTTTATATACACACTAGGACAAATAACTACACTGGAAAACCTTTAAGTGAGACATCTTAAATATAAAAAATTAATAGAACTCCTCAGGCTAAAATTCATTTAGCAAGAGAGGAGAACAATGTAAAGTAAAGATCTTTGGATGAGATGGATGTGTAAATTTACAAAAAAGGACAGAATCAAAAATGAGACAATCAGAGGTACAACAAAAGTTGGAGAGATATCTAAGAAAATATAGGAAAATAGATTGAGGTGGTATGGACATGTGTTTAGAAGAGGCAATGAATACAGTATGTGGACAAAAGAGTGATGGGAATGGAAGTACAGGGGAAAAGAAAGTGAGGGAGGCCAAAGCAGAGGCTTTTAAACAGCCAGTCTTAAAAAAGTAGTAAGTAGGGAAAGAAAAAGTATTATAAAACCTCTCATCCAGTACACTCTAAAGCAGGGGTGTCAAACTCCAGGCCTGGAGGGCCGCATTGGCTGCAGGTTTTCATTCTAACCGTTTTCCTAATCATTGACCAGTTTTCACTGCTGATTAACTCTTTTTCCCTTCATTTTAATAGCCCTGTTTTTAAAGGATTCACTGCTCTGAATTTATTCGTTTCTTCATGAAATGGCAACCAAACAGAAATGAGATGTGAAACGAGACAATAGATGATCAGCTAAACTGGGATTTCAAACTCCAACCAATCTATTAATGAGAAGCTGATTCTTGCTGTTAATTAAGCCCGTTATTTAATTCCGTGGCCTGTTGCTGCTCTCATTTTGCCACAGCAGACATTTCCAAAACCGTTGACTTTCTGTTTGTCAAAATGTTTTGGTGACCTGAGAGATCAACCTTACCGAGACCTTCACTTTTCTTTATTTTCAGATATTGTGTGACGGGCACAGGTGAGCTGGTCATGTGGCGGCTCGTTTTGGGCCTCATTATTGTTTGACTGCTAATTAAAAAAAAGAGACAACTAAGGGGCCTGAGTCAAGTTAATTAAAACTAAAGCAAAAGAAGTTAATTAGCAGCAAAAACTGGTCACTAATGAAGAAGATGGTTAGAATGAAAACCTGCAGCCACTGCGGCCCTCCAGGTACGGAGTTCGACACCCCTGCTCTAAAGGAAACTTCCTTTATATATACATATTTAATAGAGAATTCAAAAAAGGGCTCATAAAAATCAAAGCAAGAAAAAAGAGCAGCAATAGCAAACAACTTCAATAAATTATAAACCAGAAAACAATACCATTAGGGCAAGCAGGGGTTGAAGCCAGTAAATGCAAACAAAGTACCACATCAAAAAACAGTAATCACACATATCTAACAGTTTTATTACCTATATGTAATACTTTATATTACATTTCTGTCACTTATCTGCCAAAGCAGGAAATCTGTCCTGGGGCCTCATGTATAACAGCATGCGTAGAATTCATAATAAAACACTCATGATATTACAGCTCTGAACACTTTAGAATGCTAAGATGTGTACTTGATATCTTTTTCATGATGAAATGCATTAAAGCATGTATTAAATATGTGGGGGCATGGTAGCGCGGCAGTAGCGATGAGCTGCTATCCTGTCCAGGGATTGTTTCTGCCTCCTGCAAGATGTTTGCTAGGATGCATGCGACCCTGGATGGAATAATATATTGCAGCAGTACTGTCTCTGTCAAAACCTACCAACCCCGGATTCCTGTCCTTCCATTTTCTTTCTCTATGTAACCAATCGCCACACAATAAGTGTCTATAATAAATGTAAAACCAGCTGTAAGCTTAGAACGCCAATTCTTCAGAACTTTTAATGAACATTGAAAAATCTTTGTTATACATGTTTAATTATTCCATCCATCCAACCATTCAGGGTTGCACCAGTCCCAGCAAGCATCAAGAGAAATATAGAAACTATCACTGGAGGGTGTGCCAGCTCATTGCAGGGTGAATACAAGCACGTACAGTACATACACTAGTAGCATCAATTTAGTTTAACAAAATCCCCTAACTTACAGGCCTCTGGAAGGAAACCAAAGCATGTTCAGGAATCCCACCAGGAAAACATAGAAACTCTAGGCAGGAGATACCCAGAACATGACCGCCTTACTGCAAGGCACCATGCCCCCACATGTTTAATTATTGACAGTATATACTGTTTAAATGAAGTTAACAATTTATCTGTAAAATGTAATATACATGCTTTAATGCCTTTCATCATTAACATGTTATCAGGTGTGAGACTTGCCCGGACACCACCAGTTGGAGACCACATCTTTATAAAGTTCACACGTTTATTTAACATAAATAAATACAGTCCCGAAACACCACACAATGCACAAAGCAATAATCACCACAACTAGACTTCTTTCTCTCAGTCCTTGGCCGCCAATCTCCTCCTGGGAGCTTCGTCCTGCTCCCTCTCCCGACTCTAGCTCCTAGATTGCTGGGAGGCGGCGCCTTTTATTCCCACCCGGATGTGCTCCAGGTGGCTGATGACAATCTTCCGGCAGCACTTCCTGGTGTGGCGGAAGTGCTTCCCTTTGCCCCGGAAGCACTCCGGGCGTCCCTGGCAGGTTCCTCCGCCATCTTACCAAGTGTGGTGGAAGTAATGTTCTCCCAGGTTCTAGGAGGCATAAGATGCCCCCTGGCAGTGGCCACAGGTCCCATGGTCCTCTCCTGCTCCAGGGCAGTTGTGTCCTCCTGACCCAGAAGCTTTTACTGCCACCTTCCGGACCTTCTAGGCGTCCCGGCCGGGTAAGAACCCCAGCCGTCTGTGACACGGGTTTATATCCTAATATTCTAATACCGCACAGCTCCAAGGGGATAGCTCTTGGTAATCTAAATCGACTTAGAAGCCAGGCATCATTATCTGTAAATATGCACTCTTCTATCAATTGAATTGAATTCCTTTATTGTTATTGTATATGTACAATGAGATCCAATATGCAACTCCTCCATAAACTAATTTTCCTATGAAATGCTAAAAAAATATAATAAAAGCAATGAAAAATATATAATATACAAAATATACAATGCAAATGGTTCATAAAGTGGCCCAGGTTGTGCAATATAACAGTTGCAGTATAAGTTTACAGTGAGATAATTGTAATTTTAAGTATAAACAGATCTACCAGGAGCACTTGATAGACTGATTGAATGCAATGTTTCTGAACCACGAGATCCGTGCAGCAAATGCTCTGAAGCGTTTTTGGATGGGAGAAGTTCAAATCCATGCAGATGCTGGTGGCTTTACTAAGGCAGTGTGTGCTATAAATGTCCTCCAGGGCCTTATGCTGTATCCTGATAATCCTTTGCGCTCTTCACACAGCCTGCTGTAGAGTTAGGGTATTATAGTTAATAAAAGCTAAAATCAAAATGAAAACTATTAATAAAAACACATTTTCTTAAACTGAAATAAAATAATTAATAAAAGCAAAAGGAGAAACTAAAACTAAACGAAACTATTAAAGCAGCTGTAAAGACTAACTAAAATAAAATAATAATTTACTAAAAATATTTTTAGTTTTCATTAACATTTAGACTTACACAAGGGCTAACCTGAGCTGCAGGGGTCCCGAAATTAATCAAAATATAGTAATAAGAATTTCATATTTGGTTTTTGAATAAATATTCCTGCTCCGAGTCTTTAATCCTTTTAACTTGTAACTCTAAAACAAAAAGTCATCCACCATGAGCCGCCCGCATATTTTTATTCTGTGATTGTCAGCTGGTGATGGAGGGCAGTTGTTGACACAGTATTTGTGGTAACAGAGCAAGCTGAATACGGGAGTGTAAAGCGTATGGAATAGAAAGCGATTTACTGTGTAATAATAATGACAGTTCTTCAGGAGCCGATAGTGACAACATGATAGATTCTGGTTCAAGTGTTAGTGAAGCATACCAAAGTTTGCTTTGAATTTGCTCGGTAACTTCAAAACTTCCTTTCATTGGATCTCTGGGGCTCAAGAGAGAGAAGTATTAGGTACAGATAATCCATTACAGAATTTCAGAATTTTCATTAATGACGGAATTTTAGCTATAATTCTAACTGAGCCCAAGATACAGTATGTACACAGCAATTAATACAGCAGCACACACTAAGCTAAATTCCAGGCTGCATGAGTCTGATGTCCGCCAAGATGTAATTCAAACACCTGAAGTGGAAATGTGCTGGTCAAAAAAACCTTTATGGTATGGACAGCAAAATCACGAGTGAGTAATGATTCAGTTTATTTCTCTGGCGTCTGTATTTTCTTGACAATAATTCACGTGCCAATTTGCACTGAATAAATCCTTATTGAAAATAAAATGGCACTGATCAAGACACTGACAAGGTCAACTTACAAGATCAGCATATTGTTGCTGAACAATCACTTTTGCTTTAAAAAAAGTCATTTAACAACATAACAATACAAACCTTGTAAAATTCCCAAGCTGGCAACATCTCTACTGAACTACAGGTAGGTAGGTGAAGAGAGTCTGCAAACTGGTGAAAAACTAAACATTCTAATGTGTTTTTGTATTTATCTTTTTTTTTTTTTTTAGTAACTTTTAACGATAACATAATTTCTAAAACCTCGTATATATATAAATAAAATAGAAACAACTTTGTGTAATAAAAACTAAAAATACATGATGAAGTAGACCAAATTTCCAAGTAAGATCATAACATGATAAGCTGCTGTGCACAGATAGAATGGGTTTAAATACACTGAGAATAACAACTCAGACCAAATAAAGCGGCTATGGTATTTGGAATAGTTTGTCCATTCCATGCACCATTATATGGTTACAGAATGATTATAATCAAGTGTATTAAATTTGTAAACAATATACAATTAATTTCAGTGTATTTGTTAAAGCCCTCATCATGGATGTTAATCTAAAGAATGAGAAACCGGACAGAAACAGTAACACTATTTTGATGCTGGGTGCCGCTCGTTTACAAAACCAATCAGAAAAGTGCTTATGCATGGTGTTTGGCTGTCATAAAAATATTTAGTTTTATACATCTTGAAGTGAATGTTTAAATGGGCGTATGCGACATTTTTGTGCGTACACACCGTTTATTCATGAGGCTGGTCCATCTGTAATAATCTGAATGACTCAAGGATATCTGTCATTCCCTACTAATTTAATGTTGTCTGAAAACTTAACCAGCAACCTTTTTTGTGGTATTCCAAACCCAGTAACTCAGATGTTTTGAAGTAGCATCATTTGTTTATTCTGTCTTAAATTCTCAAGTACTAAACTTTGAATAGGTAAAATTAATGTGATGTTTTGTATGTGTATGTGTCTTTTAATTTAACTTATGTACCTCAAATTAAAAAGAAAAAAAACATTTTTAATGTATGAACAATAGTGAGATTTGACATGGAATAAAAATCACACCTTTAATTCGTAAAAAAGATGCATTTCAGAGGGTGAACTTCATGTGTGGCTGAGAAAGAGAAATTTCGACCAAGTTAACAAAAAATGGTGAGGGTTTGGGGTATATTGGCTTTAGGGGATTTCAATGAAGGATGTATGAATAATAATATGATCATCATGGACTACCCAATTTATCTTCATAATTGCACATACTGACTATTTTTTTTTATTTCTGCCTGTTAACAAAAAAAAAAGAACAATACTAAAAAATTTAAACGTTATCATTTTACGAGGTGTGGCAGAAAAAGAGACTGATTTTTTATTTACCAAAGTTTTTATTTTTTTCAAACATCA
>JANRMT010062842.1:27120322-27144119 GCA_026402145.1 Polypterus bichir lapradei
TGATGTTTGAAAAAAATAAAAACTTTGGTAAATAAAAAATCAGTCTCATTACTTTTCTGCCACACCTCGTATATGAGCTATGAAGAAGCAGTGCAAAAGTACATCAAATGGAAGCCTAACTACAAACAAAGTACAACAAATGGCCACACATTAGCAATAAGTAATATATTTACATACATATATATATTATTGTATTCACAGAGTTCCAGTCTTAGAAAACACATTGGCTGGTGAAATAAAGCACCAGCATAGGACCAGCTTATTTCATTGTTTGAAGTCGCAGTTCTGGCACAGCTCTAAGATTTGCTTTGTTTCTAATCTATCTCTGCAGATATTTTGCCCTTTTTTCTTTCATCATGAAGATACAAATGCTTGTAAATAGTCATACATGTTTTGTTTTTATTATTATTTCATTTTGACCTGAGGAGGGGGAGGAAGGGTCCTTGTTCTGACTCCTCAGCGCAGCACATGGCTATTTATACATGCAAATTAGCCATGCAGTGCTGTGCTGCCAGCACACAGGCATCAGTGCTATACATCCAGTGGCAGTACTCATAATACTCACATTATGGTCCATTAATGTACTCCTCAAATTAAAATACTGCAGGTTTTTTCTTTTGTTTTTAAATACATGTGGGGCAAATCTGACTGAATTGGATTGTGACATCATGCATGCTTGAAGCAGATTGGACAGTGAATTTATAGTAAGAAAGACTGTTACAACTCTGTAATGTCACACTTGTCTTGCAAAGCATCTTTGGGCACTTTCAAAAAAGAATGTTTGTCTAAACCAGCTGCAAGGTGAATTTATAAGAAAATATTCAACGAACAATGTCACTGGCAAACACAGCATGTTCTTTGTGAAAAACACTTTGGCAAATTTTGCCTATCAATGGTATTCAGGATACTCTCTTTCAGGATAAACTCTTCAAAGCTTCTTTAATAATTGCACACTTTTCAATTCAGGTTTGCCAGAAGATCACTTTTTCAGGTTTGTGACATTTGTTGTTGTGAGATTTCATCAGTATATGGAAGAAACATTAGCTGGTTAATAACAGTTATTGAAGAGTGATATTTAACAGACAAGACAAATTAACTCATATTTCAAATGTCACAGATTCCTAATTCTTTAATTTTCCAAATCTTTCCCCAATTGTTTGATCTGTTACAAATTTAAATCTGCCTTTGTGAATTAAATGTGTTGCTTATGATTTCACCACATTTGGCACCTTTTAGTTGTCATAATAATAAACAATTGTGTGATTTCAAAAGCACAACAAATGACAATGGTGATGTTTGCTAATTCTGTTTTAGCAATTAAGTGTTGTGTTTTAGCAGCCCTGGTAACCAGACGACTCCAAGATTATGCTCTTCCATTAGTGCATTACACCTCATATTGTTAGACATCTATCTTAAAAGCTTTATAAATTGAGTAATGCAAGTGCCTGAGAAATGTGGCCATCTTGAAATACTGACTAAATAAATTTTACTTTGCAGTAAATATATTGTGCAGCTCATTTCATCACCATTGTAGACAGATACATGTACATACCATGTCCCACAGTACCCACTCTACGCCTAGTGGAGCTTGGAGGGGCACTAACTCTCAATGATCCTGAACTTGGTAATTTGATTATAAAATAAATGGGTGGTGTAAAAAATTTTTAGGGTAACATAGCATTCATCTTTAAGAAATAGCATAAAGGGTTAATAAATGTCAGAAACAAGGTAAAGGTAAAGTGAACAACAAAATGTACACTGAAATACAAGAATTGGTTTAGGAAAAATACTGAGATGATCAAGTAAATAATGAATGTACCAGAAGAAAGGTTGATGTAATATACAAAATGTACTGATGGATGACTAAGAAATGACTAAGAAATCAGCAGATGTCCTATGAACCAGAATGGACAGTTGTTTTATTCACAAAAATGTCAAGGGTGGTAGCTCGTCTCAAAAGGTATAAGAAGAACCAGAATGTAATATAATAGACTTTTATTTTATATAAATCATTTGGGTGTAAACCAATGAACCAACCAGAGTAAAATGTATACATTGATTGACACTGCATATGTCAAAAGAACCTCCATTTTTGTTTCTGTGACCATACTGATCATTCCGACCATTCTATAACAGACTGCTTTTAAAGAATGCTCCCTACAAGGCATTTTGCTGAGGAGTAATTAAAAGATGCAATGAACAGCTTTTCTCCTGCCTGATTACTGAATTGTCCATTTAGAGGATGTTTATTTCTTTAATAAGATGTTAAATTTCGACTACAGTGGTTGGATACTCAACTGTAACCATGTTCATTACAATCAGAGGATGCAAACTCTCCACTCATTTATTAGGGCTATCTACGGTTCTGTACTGAAATAAACAATTCAGGCTGTGTTTCATTTCCCTCAATCAAATACTGAATCTACAAGTTAAAATGACTGCAGCTCACAGTTGATTATTCACATTGTTGCAATCTCAAAGCTAATTCCATAAACAGATTAAAAATGTTACTTATGAAAGCTTTTTCTTTGCTATGAAGTTGATTCTTGCAGTGTAACTGCAACTGCTTATCTCCCTCTATTTCGAGCAGTGGAGGTCGTTCCCTCCCTCTCCACCTCTGCTCATGCCTGCTGTTCCCTAGATTTTTTTGTTTGTTTTTTTGTTCATCATACTGGCTAAGAATTACTGCTGTTGATCATTCATACAAATTGAATAGAGCAGTGGCCTTAGCACCTACTTCAGAAAAGGTTTCTTTCACTGTAACCTTTTGCTTTCTGTATTTTAGCTAACATTGAATGACTGCACCTAACATTGAATGACTGTCTTGTTTACATGCACCACTAGTCTCCCAAGAGGAACCTTATTAAATGATTGTAGGAAACCAAGATAACTAACATATGATCTTCTCTGATCATTTTGTTTTTAAAACAATTCAGTTGATAAAAAGTCTCAAACTCAGTGTGGATAAGGCACAGTGAATAGACAAATTAGTTCATTTCCAATACTTAAATTTCATATCTGGAAAAACATCTCAGTTTAATTCCCTTTGGTATTTTGTGATGTTCAAGCCTTCTTCCAAAAATTAAATTGGCAATTTTGTTTTGCTAAAATATTAAACTTGCCATTATTTGCCATTGTTTAAATTTATATTATGTCACATTTTCTTTGTGTAAATTATGAAAGAGGCAATTAAGTAAAGACTGGAGTATGTAAGTTTCATTTATTTCACTTGTTCTATGGATGGGTATGCCTAGGCATTAGCTTGCAAAATTTGTCTCGTGTAGGCCACTTCCTTAAACATGAAATGAGTAAACATTAGAACATCACAATGGACTAAGATTTGAACTTTCTTTATAAAAACCACCAACCTTTGAAATGAGATGCATGCAGCAAAGGAGAGCAGATACCATATAATTAACTCAGTGCCCACCCATTGTTATACAGAGACTTAAAAGAGTTTTGCACCCTAAAGTTTTGCATATTAAAATACACTCTGCAGTGGCTGCTGGTGCTGGCATTACCTGTACATTTTAGCAAAAATATCCAAACAAAAGTTTCTGCGTGTTGATCAGCTGATGAGCTTATAAATACTGGATAGTTTTTAACATGTATAGTATTTATGCCAAGTCATGTCAAGTTGGGGAGCATGCACTGGTACAGTGCGTTGCCGCACCCACCACACGACGAAACAACTCGGGATCCCAGTTGGCAACCCCTCAGGCAGACACGCGGTCCAGTCCACCCTCCAGAGATGACCTTCTATCTGCCGCAGCCAGCTGTTACGTGGGCGACCCCTTGGCCTAGTCCAGCTACTCAGGTCCCTAACAATGAGTAAACTGCGAGCTGGATCACCCTCTGGGAAACATGCCAAATTGCCGTAGTGCCATAACTGGCGCTCCCTCACAATGCAGGTAATGTGCCTCATTCGGGATTCCATGAGCAACTGCTCATTTGACACAAAGTCAAACCAACAGTACCAAAGGATTTTCCAGAGAGACACAGTACCAAAAGAGTCCAGTCTTTGTCTCAGGTCACTGGATAGCGTCCATGTCTCGCAACCATATAGCAAGACAGGAAGCACCAGGACTCTAAAGACTTGGACCTCTCTCCGCAAACAGACACACTGCTGATGGTTGTGCCCAAGAGGTCATTAAAGACCTGGATCTTGGTTTTTAATTTGGACACTTTAAAGCCCAGACACTCAGACTCCTCGCTCAGTCTCTCGAGCGCCCCAATCAGAGCCTCCATTGACTATGCGAAGATCACAGCATCGTCAGCAAAGTCAAGATCTGTGAATCTTTTTTCACCAACAGATGCCCCACAGCCGCTGGACCCCATGACCTTGCCCAACACCCAGTCCATACAAGCATTGAACAGAGTAGGAGGAAGAACACATCCCTGACGAACCCGAGAATCAACTGGGAATAAAACAGAGGTTCTGCCTCCACACTACACAGCACTCACAGTACCGGTGTACAGGCCGCTCACAAGATCCAGCAACCTCAAGGGGATCCAATGAACACTCAGGATGTCCCACAGGGCAGCTCGATGAACTGAGTTGAACACTTTACGAAAATGACAAAGGCTGCAAGGAAACTCTGCCAATATATTATGTTAAAATACCTAAATTATTCCTGTTACTCGGAACCCTCATTGACATTAATATTTTTGACATTATAGGCCTAAATAAAATTGATTTTATGTTTTTAATCCATTTGACTGTTCCTTGTCTTATCTATCAGGTCTGGGTTCACTTGCTGTCAAGGTATTCAGGAGTTTCTAAAGTTAGTAAATTGGATATTAAACAAATTTCATAAAACAAGTAGATTTGTGAAACTTACTTTAACTGTAGTTCTTATTCAGCTGCCTTAATTAAATCATGACATTGATTTCAACTACTCAGGATTCTTCTGTAGAGATTCAAGCTTCCCTGTCAATAGGTACATGAAAACAATTTTGTTTTGTGGCTTAGAACAAGTGTACATCAGAACAATGCAAATAGAGCTTTGAAAAAGGTTTGTCTGCAGAAGTTAGTAGTGCTGCCTCGTTCATGCAGTGCCTTTCATTTGAATCCTGCACTGGCTTTGTCTGTGTGGAGATGGCACATTCTTTTCGTGTCTGTGTGGGTTTCCCTATAGGAATGGCAAGTGTTTCTGCCTCACTCCATAAATATTTTTATGTTAGGTTATTTGATGGATATAGATGGGTTCTTTGTGAATGGGAATATTAGTGTGCACGAGTGTGCCCTGCCCATGGACTGACATCCCCACAATCAATTCTAGGCCACTGTAACTATGACTCCGACTACATGGATTTGAGAAAGTTATACTGCAACAGCTAGGTTCTAATGAAAATGTTGATTTAATTTAATTTATTATAAATCCCTTAAGCTGAACTGTAAAGAGAGGTTCTTGAAATCTTTTTTTAAAAATGCCTGAGAGAGATTTGTATATTAAAATTTTAAACTGTGGTGCTTATGGGCATAACAACAACAAATGTTCTCATAGAATAACTGAGATGTGTAATTCTGAGTTCTACCTACCACATCAGTCATTTTTTACCTTAAACAAAGAGAACCTGTTTCTTAACGCAGTTATCACCTTCTTAAATATAATTCACTGGAAGACACCCACACAGCAGAAAGAATATGTAATCCAGCTGCAAATTAAACAGCTGTGCCTCCCAGTGCCATTTGCTGGTTTTCTCCTTTGATTTTTTTAAAAAAGTTTTGCTGATGCGCTATTGAGGCAATGAACTGCAAAGAAAGAAGCAATCTTATTGTCAACAAATGCACAAAATGAGAAGGTTACTTTGTATTAACTTGGGTGTACAGGAGACATTTAGCATGGGATTTACTGTTTTACATTGCATTTCCTATTTATATGTTAATCTTTAAACTGAAATGTTCAAAAATCTGTTTATATGAATGTGAGTGAGTGCAAACTACTGACTCTGTTTCAGATTAGAGTTAAATAATATCCTGGCACTTGTAACCTCAAAACAGTGTCTATTGCTTTATTTTTTAATTACCCTATTACAGCAAAGTTGGGCCACTTTACTTTTGCAAGTTGTAACTGTTGTTGTGTGTATGATTTTAGTCTAGCAGGCACAAAGAGTCAATGTACAAACTAAAATGGTCAATATTGATTCAAAATATTCTTGTATAACTGTTTTTATTATGCAGAGAATTAAGTAAACATCTAATGGGCAACAGTTAAATCATTTTACTTATTGTCACGCATAGGCATCAGAGGATTGATCACCTTCTGGACAAGACTGGCTACGGTCACTAACCATGTCATCCCATTTTGTTTCTGCAGTGCAGAGAATCCGGCCCATAAGGGCAACTGAGTACTGTTACAGTTTCTCAATGAGAGGGAGTCTCACTTAAGGGAAATGTCTCAGCATGTTGGAACTCCCTGGACTGACTCGCTCAGATGAGACACTTTTTCTATAGAGCCTAGTCAGCTATGATAGCTATTAGAAGCCTGTTTTTCTCTGTGCACCATCGAGCACTTGTTTTTATTAACTTTTTTGGACAATTGCATTAAATGGAGTGGCCAAGTTGGCACCCCAGCTTTTCTTTGGGATTTCAGTTGTCCTTCTGTGTATCACACTACATGGACTTAAAAAGGATTATGGCTGTGATCCAAACACTGTAAAAAATCTCAGGTCAAATAAAATTACAACAACTTAATAAACTAAATTGTTTTAACTTTTTTGGGTTATGCTATTTGCAGTAACACTTAATGTTGTGTTTTTCCAGATTATATCACAGACGTTTGCAGCAAATTTAAAATTAATTGTTAATGTTGAGGTTGACATTGAGGCTGATTGTACTTACAAAGTAGAGCAGCTGATTAATTGCTGTTAACATATGCAAATAATGCGTTAAAATTTTCTGTGATTAAATTTTTTTAATTTAATGCAACCCCTAAATGTGCTAATTTAATCTGGTTAATTTGACTCACGTTTTTAATGAAGCAGTGCCAAATGAATCTAGGTCTAGGTCTATTTATAGCAGTAGTGGGTCACGGGCACCTGAATGTTTCCTGTATTGTTTCCTGATAATGATTTTCACCCGCTCACACCTGTATGGTTGCCACCCTTCTCTTATAATAAGGGGTAGTCCTGTATTGGAACTTAAAATGCTGCATACCTTTTTGAGTAGGTAAGGGGCGTGATTTTTCCCATATTTTTGTACACATTGTTTCATGTATACACTAGTTTTAAAAAGCGCAGAGAATAACAAGAGAGCAGTTAAAATCAAACCAGTTATGCTAGTGAAGCAGAGTGAATTAGTTTTATTTTTGTATCCCACTAGCGTTTCAGACAGACAAGCACTCTCTACTGAGTGAGATTGTGCCCTAGTGTCATCCTTGCCATTATGCTGTGTTCACACATTGATGGTTTAAAAAAAAAACACCACATTGAGCAGTATAGAGGAATGTCCAGAACAAGACTCTCCACGCAGAGTAAACATTACTGCTAATTCATGTCAACCCAAGTAAAAAGGCTGTCAAGGTAAGGGCTCAGTTGGAGACAGTATGCCAGTAGATCAGCCCTGTCTTTGGCGACAGTTATGTTTGTTGTTTAGCCTTTTTGGTCACCCATGGTGGGATATCTGACCTGAAACAGCACGCTGCAAGTGCTACCGATGTCCGAGAAGCTAAAGAGTAGATGACAGAGAGTGGAGTGATTTGATTCCTTATACCGCACCCTGACTTATTTTATAATTCAAGTCAAGTCATTTATTTATATAGCACATTTAAAAATAACAGGAGTTGACCCAAAGTGCTTTCCAGATAAAAAGAATGAAGTAAATGCTACATACATTGTAACATTTCTAAATAAAATAACACAGTAGAATATAAAAAATATAAATAAAATAATCTGAAAATGTACATTCAAGAAGTAAGAAAATAAAAATTAAAATTAAATTACATTAAAAATCTAAAACATTAAGCAACAGATTAAGAAGAAGAGGTTATTAAAATGAGATTAAAGGTAACAGTGGAATTGACAAAAACCCTAGGGGAACCTGAAACTGAAATGAAATTAAGAGAAAAAATGTTGTTCTTTAATTTAGATTTCAACTAATCAATAGTATGGCAGAACTTAATGTTGAACGGGAGACTATTCCAAAGTCTCTGGGCAGCTATTGAGAAAGCCTTTGGTTGTGAGACATGAATGAAGAACTGAGAGAAGCTGTTGCAGGGATGACCTAAGTGACCGGGGGGCTGAATACAGCAATAGCAGAACTGAAATGTGTTGAGGCGTTAATCCATTGTGTGCTTTAAAAACAAACAGCAAAATTTGAAAATTAACTTGGTATCACACAGGTAACCAGTGCAAATGAGCTAGAACAGGAGTGATATGTTGTTTTTTCTTTGTTACAGTTAAAGTCATATGTAAAAGTTTGGGAACCCCTCTCAGCCTGCATAATAATTTACTCTGCTTTCAACAAAAAAGATAACAGTGATATGTCTTTGATTTCGTAGGAACATCTGAGTACTGGGGTGTTTTCTGAACAAAGATTTTTAGTGAAGCAGTGTTTAGTTGCATGAAATTCAATCAAATGTGAAAAACTGGCTGTGCACAAATGTGGATCCCCTTGTCATTTACACGTAACTGCTCATATAACTGCTTGAATGCATATAACTGCATGTAACTGCTCAATACTGATTACTTGCAACACCAAATTGGTTGGACTTGCTCGTTAAGCCTTGAACTTCATAGACAGGTGTGTCCAATCATAAGAAAAGGTATTTAAGGTGGTCAATTGCAAGTTGTGCTTCCCTTTGACTCTCCTCTGAAGAGTGACAGCATGAGATCCTCAAAGAAACTCTCAAAAGATCTGAAAATAAAGATTGTTCAGTATCATGGTTTAGGGGAAGGCTATAAAAAGCTATCTCAGAGGTTTAAACTGTCAGTTTCAACTGTAAGGAATGTAATCAGGAAATGGAAGGCCACAGACACAGTTGCTGTTAAACTCAGGTCTGGCAGGCCAAGAAATTATACAGGAGTGGGATATGCGCAGGACTGTGAGAATGGTTACAGACAACCCACAGATCACCTCCAAAGGCCTGCAAGAACATCTTTCTGCTGATGGTGTATCTGTACATCGTTCTACAATTCAGCACAATTTGCACAAAGAACATCTGTATGGCAGGGTGATGAGAAAGAAGCCCTTTCTGCACTCATGCCACAAACAGAGTCGCTTGTTGTATGCAAATGCTCATTTAGACAAGCCAGATACATTTTGGAACAAAGTGCTTTGGACTAATGAGACAAAAATTGAGTTATTTGGTCATAACAAAAAGCGCTTTGCAGGGCGGAAGAAGAACAACACTTCCATAAAAAACACCTGCTACCTACTGTCAAATTTGGTGGAATTTCCATCATGCTGTGGGGCTGTGTAGCTAGTTCAGGGACTGGGGCCCTTAAAGTCGAGGGTCAGATGAATTCAACCCAATATCAACAAATTCTTCAGGATAATGTTCAAGCATCAGTCACAAAGTTGAAGTTACAAAGAGGTTGGATATTCCAACATGACAATGACCTAAAACACAGTTCGAAATTTACAAAGGCATTCATGCAGAGGGAGAAGTACAATGTTCTAGAATGGCCGTCACAGTCCCCTGACTTGAATATCATCGAAAATCTATGGGATGATTTGAAGCAGGCTGTTGATGCTCAGCAGCCATCAAATTTAAATGAACTGGAGAGATTTTGTATGGAAGAATGGTCAAAAATACCCCCATCCAGAATCCAGACACTCATCAAAGGCTATAGGAGGCGTCTAGAGGCTGTTATATTTGCAAAAAGAGGCTCAACTAAGTATAGATGTAATATCTCTGTTGGGGTGCCCAAATTTTTGCACCTGTCTAATTTTGTTATGATGCATATTGCATATTTTCTGTTAAGCCAATAAACTTAATGTCACTACTGAAATACTACTGTTTCCATAAGGCATGTCATATATTAAAAGGAAGTTGCTACTTTAAAAGCTCAGCCAATGATAAACAAAAATCCAAAGAATTAAGAGGGGTTCCCAAACTTTTTCATATGACTGTAAAAGTCTACCAGCTGCATTCTGAATCATTTGAAGTCAGAACGTGTGGAACATCACAGCTCCATATACAAGGAAATACGGTAGTAAAGCTGAGAGGTGATAAAAACATGGATAACTATTTCCAGTTCCTTAAGAGATAAAATTGGCTTTAGCTTGGCTATAGTTCTAAGATGATAAAATCTTTACAACAACTGCTCACTTGCTTATTAAAATTCAATGAAGCATCCAAACACACACAAAAGTTTTTAACCTCATTATGAAAATTATGGACAGTGGACCAAGTGAGCTGCTAAGGGGTCCAAACATAATTACTTCTGTTTTGTTCTCATTTAGTTGAAGGAAGTTCTTTACCATCCAACATTTAAAATCATCTAAGCAAATCAAAATGTTTTTCAGAGAGCAGTGCCATTAGCTGTAACTGGTGGATAAAATTGTGTGTCATCTGCATAACAGTGATACAAACAATTTTATTTTCCAAAGATAGAGCCAAGGAGTAGCATGTGTAGTGAGAATAAAAGAGGACCTATAATCAAACCTTGGGGAATTACAGATTTAATGGGAGTGGAGGATGAGGAACAGTTACCTATTCTGACAGAGAAGTTTCTTCCTCTCAAGTAGGAGGTAAACCATTTTAACACTGGGTCCTACACACCAACCTCCACCTCCAAGCATTTTAAAAGAATATTATGGTTGATTGTGTCAAATGCTGTGCTGTGATCAAACAGAACTAAAACTGCACAAGAAACAGAATCGACAGTTAGAAGAATGTTATTCTGTACCTTCAGCAGGGTAGATTCTGTGATATGCAGAGCTTTAAATCCAGACCGGAATTTTTCAAAAATGTTAAACTTGTTCAAGTAGGATGAGATCTTGGAGAATACAACTTTTTCCAATATCTTGGAAATAATTGGTAGCTTTGAGATTGGCCTGTAGTTTTTATAGTCATTGGGGTTTAGGCTGGGTTTCTTTACTAGAGGTTGCATGATTTCTTGTTTAAAACTGGAAGGTACAACTCCCATAGTTAATGAGCTATTAATTATAGCCAAAAAGGGGGCAGATTGTAATAAAAACTTAATTAGAAAGATGTGAAGGTATAATGTCAAAGGAGCAGTAAGTAGTGTTCATTTGTGAGAACACCTCACAGAGCTGGGCAGACGAAACCGGATGAAATTGGATGATGTGACTCTAATACTCTAAAATGTTAGATCTGATGTTGTTAACTTTGTCAATGAAGAAATTCAAAAACTTTTCACATGTTTCACTAGTAGAAGCAAAGGTAACAGCAGCAGGAGCATTTAAGATGAAGTTAATTGTGATGAATAGTATTTTAGGTCTGTGAGCATTTTATTGGTTAATTCAGTGTAATATTGTACCTTAGCTTTTATTACAGAGCCTTGGTAAGCTTTAAACAATCTCTTAAAATTTCTTATGATACCTGAAGTTTGTCTCTTTACCATTTATACTCTGCCCTTCTGCAGTCTTATCTAAGAGCTATCCTCTTGGAGCTGTGCGCATTTGCTTTACAAAGGCAGACTTTGAGGAACTACGGTATTTATCCACAGAAGCTTTTCAATATGAACTTGCTGATCATTCAGGTATTTCACAATCATCACTTAGTTGCACCATGCCAGCTGTATGGGATGGTATTAACCGCTTATCATCCAAAATTATGAGTCCCTTAAACTGTGGTTGAACTGGGAAACATCAAAATGCAATACTTAGCAATCCAGTTTCCCAAATGTAATCGGAGCAGTCAACTGCACAGATATTGCTGTTGCAACAGTGCTGAACAAGTTACATCAGACAGGGATGAATCTGCAAAAGAATGAGCTGGCATTAAATCATTAATAGCAGGAGAGCCTATAAAAATAGCATATTCACACAGTCTCGGTCCTTTTAAGGATAGCGAGTCACCGCAAAGAGCAGAGAATTTATCCTTTATGACACTTGGTGCCAATGCTACACTGTAAAGGCGCCTTTACTTGCTTTTGAAAATAGAGTGCATTTCCACTCTATTAATGTGCTGCTGTATAGTCCATAGAAAGTGTGTTGCATTGTGCAAGCAAGTAGCATGCTGTATAATGTGGCACACAATTGTGGCTTGCCTATACCTGAAGAGATGCAAAATGATGGACCTGACCCTGACCCACCAAATGATGAGCCAAACCAAACAGCATTACAACTTTGTTTGTAATGTAATTAGCAGAATATGAAAACTGGCAATCTGATGCAGTATTTATTTTTTAACAAATTAATTTAATTTGCGGTCAGTATCACATAGTATAGCTCTTATATTCTAGTTCATTGGCCACATCTCTTAAAGCATCCACTATTCCATTTTGATTCTCCAGAACAGTGTCCATCAGCACACAGCCAGATGGTCACCTGGCGGTTTCCAAGGCAGAGGTGGAGAGGTAAGAGGTGGCATGTAATGAGCTCTAAATAATCGTAAATGTCACCGCTGGTCACAGCCAGGAATCAGTTTCAGATAACCATGTCTGGTACAGATAAAATTCTTAAATGATACATTCTAGGACAGTGTGCAGTTTAAAACATTACCCTATCGGGTACATATTTAGAAGTTTCTTTCAGCCTATAGGTTTTCTCTTTAAAAGCCTAATTTATACACATTTTCAATCTGATCAATGACTACTCCATGTTTATGTAGTTGTTACTGCTTTTGGTATGTTTTGCAATATTAGTTCAAACCATATATGTTGATTTTCCCAAATATTACAGTAACCCCCTGGGGGGTAGTCAGGGGGACTTGTGGTCATTGAACATTGTTTCTGTTACACAAAACTGTAATAAACTAACAGAAATAATTTAATATGTTTAGGCAAGTGATTATTATAACTCTTTTGTAATAGAAATTAATCACTGAATTATTTCTAATTTATAGAAAAATATTTCTATGCTTATAGGAAATATGATAAATTGTTTTTAATATGCAGTTATTTTCAATTAAAAATTTTAATCACACAATTAATCGTGCCTTTCCACATTTTCCTTCTTTGGAATAGCACTGATAGATTGACAGATCAGACAAACACACTTCAATTGTGACATTGTGAGAGAAAAAAATCCTCTTCCAATTCCACATCCAGCCCATACCCTTCCCAAACATTTTTTTTTTCAAATTCCTTCTTTAGTCAATATAAATTGGAAGGCTAACTAGATCACAGCCTCGAGTTTTGCAGTAGCTCGCGTGTTTAATCGTGTGTGCGGGATGACCAGTGTGTTAGAAAAAAAGATAGCTCAGACTGGCTGCCCTGTATGTCAATCAAGTGGCAAATGCCATAGGGAGGATATATAGACTAACGTTTAAAAAAATTTTTTTCGAAAGCAATGCAATCTACCTACACTACCTTTGCGTTCTACCGGTTGATTGTGATCGACGTCTTGGGCACCCCTGACATAGACTATAAGACTAATATCTCCATTAGGAATCGTAGGGACTATGAGAACATGAGGGCAACCATTAAGAAGGATACTAGGGTAGCTAAAAAGCAGTTAGAGAGGAATACAGATGATGATGTGAAAACACAGAGGTTCTTTCAGTTTTTTAGTAGTAAAAGAACAGTCAAGAAGGAGGTGAAATGCATCAGGAATAGTAAAGGATGCTTTACTTTAGCAAATACTCTAAACTTGAATTTTGCTGAGGCCTTCACATATGAGGAAGTGGATAAACTCCAAGTGGTAAAAGGGACTACTAATGAGGTGCTGAGTGATTTAGAAATTGTAAAGGGAGAAGTACTGCTTAGATTAAATAGGCTGAAATCAAACAAATCTCTAGGACCAGATAATATTTACCCTCAAGTTCTTAAGGAGGTTAGCAAGTCCATACAGTATATAAACCCTTGACACATATTTGTAGGATATCCCTGCACACTGGGGAAATTCCAAAGGACTGGAAAATGGCAAATATTATCCTGTTATATAAACAGTGTGACCGGACAGATCTAATCAACTAAAGGCCAGTAAACTTAATGCACATCACTGGTAAATTAGTGAAAGGAATTATTAAGGAAAAGATTGAGCAAATCACACCAAGTACAGGAGTTTTACTTAATAGTCAGCATAGGTGCCATTTGTTCCTAACATGCTGGAATTCTATGAAGAAGAAACAAAAGGATACAATGAAAGTTACAGAAAAATGTTTTCAGAAGACATTTGATAAGGTGCCACTTCTAAGGTTGGGGGTTCAGGGTGTAGTGCGGATGGGTGCAGATTTGGCTGAAATGCAGAACGCAGAGGGTTGTGGTGTAAGGAACCCTATCAGAATTGGCTGATGCTAAGAATGGTGTTCCACAGGGGTCAGTGCTAGGGCTACTGTTATTTTTAATAAATAAATAATTTGAATAGGAATATAAATAACAAGCTGGTTAAGTTTGCAGATGACACCAAGAAATGTAGAGTAGCAGATAATCTAGAATTGCGTTGAATCATTACAGAAGGAACTGGACAGCATACAGGCTTGAGCAGATTTGAGGCAGATGAATTTAATGTAAGTAAATGCAAAGTATTATATGTAGGAAATAAAAATGTTAGGTTTAAATACAAAATGGGGGAGGGTCTTAAAATTGAAAGTACACCTTATGAGAAGGATTTATGAGTCATACTGGACTGTTCTGAAGTCATTAAGACGTCTAACAGAATGTTAGGTTATATAGCACGATTCGTATATGTCAAAGGAGGTTATGCTCAAAGTTTTATAATGCATTGGT
The DNA here is from genome assembly GCA_026402145.1 of Polypterus bichir lapradei. Taxonomy (NCBI): domain Eukaryota; kingdom Metazoa; phylum Chordata; class Cladistia; order Polypteriformes; family Polypteridae; genus Polypterus; species Polypterus bichir. Next base: position 27,135,125 of record JANRMT010062842.1, read on the forward strand.
TAGACCTCACCTGGAGTACTGTATACAGTTTTGTTCTCTAGGCTATAAAAATGACATTCCAGGACTGCAGGGGATGAGTTATAAGGAAAGATTAAAAGGGCTGAGCCCTTTCAGTTTGAGCAAACAGGTAATTAGTAGGAGGCATGATTGTAGCGGGTAAAATTATGAAAGGAATTACAGTGGAGAACAGTGGAACAAGATTGTTACTTTAAAATGAGTTCACCAAAAACATTTTTCCCCATGTTGATGTGTGCTGTCACTGGATAATCTAGTTTTCCTTACATATACTCAAAGATAAGTTCATTGGTGATTCCAAATTCCAAAGTGACCAGTACTGTTTGTGGTCCTCCATGACCCTACATTACATTAGGCAGGTTTGAGAATGCATATATATATATGAGTCCCTGATTCTAATAGAAACCTATTCAGTGCCTAAATACACCCACTCTACGTCATGTGTGCAAAAGTCTGTATAAATCAAGTTTATAATTGACATTTTATTCTTATATTTTGGAATGCTTTATATGTCAGCACCTGGAATTGGCACACTGGTTAAAGATAAGTTGTAAAAGGTACTCATTTTATAAAAGAATACAGCTAAAGACAATGTGTTGACTCATTCTGGAAAAACATATGTACACCTTTTTCTGACCTTATTTCTTAACAAAATATTTTGAAAATGTAAGTTGAACAACTTTAAGTTTGACAAAATTTTAAATCAGAAAAAAATGTCTATGAATTTTGGGAGGGCAACACAGTGGCACAGTGGGTAGCGCTGCTGCCTCGCAGAATGGAGACCTGGGTTTGCCTCCCAGGTCCTCCCTGTGTGGAGTTTGCTCGTTCTCCCCGTGTCTGCGTGGGTTTTCTCCGGGTGCTCCAGTTTCCTCCCACAGTCCAAAGACATACAGTTTAGGTGTATAGGCGGTTCTAAATTGTCCCTAGTGTGTGGGTGTGTGTGTGTGTGTGCCCTGTGGTGGGCTGCCACCCTGCCTGGAGTTTGTTTCCTGCCTTGCACCCTGTGTTGGCTTGGATTGGCTCCAGCAGGTCCCCGTGACCTTGTAGTTAGGATATAGCGGGTTGGATAATGGATGGATGAATTTTGGGTCACTTTTAAAAAAAAATTTTGGAGGAAAAATACAAATAATGAAAAATCTAAGGACTGCAACAGGTTTGATTTTATGATAAATTCATATGTCAAAATGGATCACATCCCCCATTAACACTAGAATTCCTGAAGCCTATGAAAAAATTTGTAATCCCTGCCCACCTTAAATCCCTTTACACCTCTCCATCAGCATCTTTTGTTTTGTAAATGTGTCGATCAACACAAGCAGCCTGCTTGTCACATCCCCCGCCTTGACAAAGCTCAGCTCACGGGCAAAAAGTTCTCCCAGCTCAAGCCAAGGCTTCTTATCTGCTGTCGCGGATGGCCGGGGTCATGCCTGGCCGGGACGTCCTTTCCGTATATGTTCAGGGGGAGCAGCCATGGGCCATTCAATACCTTCCCCTGGATGCCAGATGGCAACCCTCCTAGGCTGGAGCTGTGCCTCATTTTCCTGCAGGGCTCTATGGGAACTGGAGTTTGGTGCAGCCCTTTTGGGTCCCACAGGTGGGTGCTGCAGCTGGGACTCCTGAGCCCTTACGGGCAGTGTTTTCGCCACACCCGGAAGTGCAGCCGGAATTCGACAATCAAGCACCTGAAGCACTTCTAGGGTGGACTATAAAAGGGGCCAGCAGCCAGCACTCCAAGAGCTTGAGTCGGGACGAGGAGGACTACACTTGCCGGTAGAAGTGGTGGTGCAAAGAAGTACTGTGTGGGTTTTGTTTGGTGTGCTTGGGACTGTGTTGTGCCTGTGGGTCACAGGGAAGACATGCCCCACAGGTGAAGAAGAATAAAAGTTTGTTTTGGGTTTTATACGTGCCTCCGATGTCACTCTGTGTTGGGTCAGTGCCTATATAGCACCTTTGTTACACTGTATGCACTGTACACTGTAATGTGCCTGGAGTTGTATAGGGTAAATAATACAGTATATCATTATTTGGAATACATGCATTTCATGTCTGTTCTGTGTCTACAAAGATCTGGGTAAGCATAGGATGAAAGAAAATGTAAGAAATGCAAGAAATGCTAAACACATACAGTGGTGTGAAAAACTATTTGCCCCCTTCCTGATTTCTTATTCTTTTGCATGTTTGTCACACAAAATGTTTCTGATCATCAAACACATTTAACCATTAGTCAAATATAACACAAGTAAACACAAAATGCAGTTTTTAAATGATGGTTTTTATTATTTAGGCAGAAAAAAAAATCCAAACCTACATGGCCCTGTCTGAAAAAGTAATTGCCCCCTGAACCTAATAACTGGTTGGGCCACCCTTAGCAGCAATAACTGCAATCAAGCGTTTGTGATAACTTGCAATGAGTCTTTTACAGCGCTCTGGAGGAATTTTGGCCCACTCATCTTTGCAGAATTGTTGTAATTCAGCTTTATTTGAGGGTTTTCTAGCATGAACCGCCTTTTTAAGGTCATGCCATAGCATCTCAATTGGATTCAGGTCAGGACTTTGACTACGCCACTCCAAAGTCTTCATTTTGTTTTTCTTCAGCCATTCAGAGGTGGATTTGCTGGTGTGTTTTGGGTCTTTGTCCTGTTGCAGCACCCAAGATCGCTTCAGCTTGAGTTGACGAACAGATGGCCGGACATTCTCCTTCAGGATTTTTTGGTAGACAGTAGAATTCATGGTTCCATCTATCACAGCAAGCCTTCCAGGTCCTGAAGCAGCAAAACAACCCCAGACCATCACACTACCACCACCATATTTTACTGTTGGTATGATGTTCTTTTTCTGAAATGCTGTGTTCCTTTTACGCCAGATGTAACGGGACATTTGCCTTCCAAAAAGTTCAACTTTTGCCTCATCAGTCCACAAGGTATTTTCCCAAAAGTCTTGGCAATCATTGAGATGTTTCTTAGCAAAATTGAGACGAGCCCTAATGTTCTTTTTGCTTAACAGTGGTTTGCGTCTTGGAAATCTTCCATGCAGGCCGTTTTTGCCCAGTCTCTTTCTTATGGTGGAGTCGTGAACACTGACCTTAATTGAGGCAAGTGAGGCCTGCAGTTCTTTAGACGTTGTCCTGGGGTCTTTTGTGACCTCTCGGATGAGTCGTCTCTGCGCTCTTGGGGTAATTTTGGTCGGCCGGCCACTCCTGGGAAGGTTCACCACTGTTCCATGTTTTTGCCATTTGTGGATAATGGCTCTCACTGTGGTTCGCTGGAGTCCCAAAGCTTTAGAAATGGCTTTATAACCTTTACCAGACTGATAGATCTCAATTACTTCTGTTCTCATTTGTTCCTGAATTTCTTTGGATCTTGGCATGATGTCTAGCTTTTGAGGTGCTTTTGGTCTACTTCTCTGTGTCAGGCAGCTCCTATTTAAGTGATTTCTTGATTGAAACAGGTGTGGCAGTAATCAGGCCTGGGGGTGGCTACGGAAATTGAACTCAGGTGTGATACACCACAGTTAGGTTATTTTTTAACAAGGGGGCAATTACTTTTTCACACAGGGCCATGTAGGTTTGGATTTTTTTTTCTCCCTAAATAATAAAAACCATCATTTAAAAACTGCATTTTGTGTTTACTTGTGTTATATTTGACTAATGGTTACATGTGTTTGATGATCAGAAACATTTTGTGTAACAAACATGCAAAAGAATAAGAAATCAGGAAGGGGCAAATAGTTTTTCACACCACTGTACATACCTAAAGCAGAAACTTTTTCCATGTTATACTAATAATGACAAGAAGTGTATAATGTGCGAAAACTTTAGTTCAAATATCAAATAAACGTGCACTTTTATTCAAGAATATAACCAAAGGAAAAAAAAGTATTCGATTTACAAGTGGCTGTCAATGAGTTAAAAACTCAAGCTCAAATGTTAGTGAGTTTACATATATTCTTGGACGGTGCAGAAGTAAGAACTGCTGCCTTATAACCTGAAGGTCCAGGGTTCAAGACTGGGCACTCCGTGTTTCGAGTAGTGAGGTGCTATTAATATTATTTTTTCTACAATATAATAAAAACATACATTTGATTTGAGTCTGTAACACCCGGTGTAAATTTTGGCTACTTGTTTTTTTATTATTCAGTTTTATTCTCTCAGTGACGTTCACTTGGTACAACGAACTTGCCTCTCCCTCTTTGAGTTGATGGCATTTATCTCCATTCTTTTCACAAGAGCAGTGCTGTGGCTGATGCCTGCTCAGAACTATTTGTTGTACTGGCAATCAAAGATACGATGTCCCGTGACCACTCTCAGACTGGACAAAGGCAGGACCGTAGCAACAGATAGCTTCTTCACAGTGCTTTCAGATCTAAACACGTCACTGAGAGAATAAAACTGAATAACAAAAAAACAAGTGCTATCTTTTACAAGAAGCCAAAATTTACACCAGGTGTTAAAGAATTAAATCAAATGTATGTTTTTATTATATTGTAGAAATAATAATACTAATAGCAGCTCACTGTTCAAAACACAGTGTGTCCGGTCTCAAACCTGCAACTTTCAGGGTATAAGGCAGCAGTTCTTACCACTACACCATTCAAGAATACATGTAAACTCCCTGTCGACTGACATTTGAGCTTGAGTTTTTAACTCATTGACAGCCACATGTAAATCGAATACTTTTTTTTCCTTTGGTTATATTCCTGAATAAAAGTGCACGTGTTTATTTGATTTTTGGACTTGGTCTTCACATATTATACACTTCTCGTCATTATTAATATAACATGGAAAAAGTTTCTGCTTTAGGTATGTGTTCAGCATTTCTCGCATTTCCTTTCATCCTACAGTTACCCAGATCTTTGTAAAGTCTTGAGCCTTGGCTTGAGCTGGGAGACCTTTTTGCCCGAGATGAGGTCCATCAAGGTGAGGGATGGGACAGCAGTTTGTTTGCTACTTGTGCTTATCGATGCATTTACAAAACAAAAGACGATGATGGAGAAGTTTGAAGGGATTTAAGGTGGGCTGGGAATACAAATTTTTTCGTAAGCTTCAGGAATTCTAGTGTTAAAGTCATTGCATACAGTTGAAAGTTGAAGTATTTGTTAATAGACATTGAGGAAATACAATCAAGGCATACATACAGAGTGTTGCTAACAGTGCTAAATGAACCTTCAAAAGCGTTTTGGATTAATGGGGTCAATATAAATTGTTTAAATTCAAAAACGTAAAACATTTTCTAAACAAAATATTATTATACTTGCTGGGTGAAAAGTGGCGTGGGAAACGATAAGGAGAATGGGAATTGTGTCCACTTTATGTGAATGTGAATTTAAGGCTTAAAAATGGCAGTCTGAACATATAAAGCCTGTTATGACCCACTAAAATGTTGTGCAAAGGAAGGCAAAGACATTTCGGTGTGAGAAAGGTATCTGCTGTGTTGTTGCTGTGTGCTGTGTGCTGCAGTGTTCATCCCATGAGCACTCATAATGCTAAGACAACATTTCAAAGCCACCAGTTATTGTGTCCACATAAAGCCATATACTGTATTAGACCCTACTATTTGTTCAATTTGAATGTTTAATGCATTTACCTTTTTTCATCTACAAAGAAACATTAACTAAAATATCCATAGCAATTTAATGATTCCAGAAAATTATTAAATATCCAGCGTTGTACATTTTTGATTATATTTTAGCAAAGTTATGAATATGTGAAATACAGTATATTAGCAAATATCTCAACTTAAACTTCCATCTCCAAACCAAAGCATATCACAGTGGTTCTTGAACTCATTTGTATTTTTTTTAGCAATACCTTGGACTGTAAACTGCATAAGAACAATAGACAGTCACATGATCAAGCCAGTTCCCATGGAAACCAAAGTATAATGTCAGATAGAGGGTGAACTATCAAATGTATGTCCAGGGTTTTGTGTGTAGATTGTTACCTCACAGGTGCCTACGGATATACCAAAATCTGGTGGATTTTTATTAGGTGAAAACTGGTACTCCATGAAATGAAATAATAACATGCATTAAGTCATGTGAGCAAGAGTCAATGACTGAGGTCATTTAACATATTTAAAGACCTTGGTACTGACTATCTTATTCATACTTAATCTCATGCCATCACTTCTGCATAAAGTAAAAATGTAGCTCCTTTACAATCGTTACAAAAGTTCTGTAATGCGTATTTATGTTTAAGAAATTTGTTTTATCCAATGAGCATTTTTACTTTTTTAAGTTACCGTTATTAATTTCCTTCTTTCATATACTTTTACAGACTTATTTTAAGTACTAATTTTAATTGAGTAGCATGGTAAAGCATTAGATAATGTTTCCATGCTACAGAAATTTGACCCTGATTTAGTTCTGTGTTAGGATACTTCCTGATTGAAGTTGGCATGTGGCAGCTATGTCAAAAAGCATGCAGATTTTTAAAAGTCATGTTACGGTAGTAGTAGTAATATTGTCATATTTGCACATTGCTTTTGTTTTTTATGTGGATGTCTTGCCAACGTCACCATACTCTCTGGCGCCATGATAAACAAGAGGATATTAAAACCCAGAGCTTCATAGCTCAGCATAACTGATGTAGTCCTTACTGTTGATTACTGTTAGGAGCAACAAAAGGAAGCAGATGTGTTTTGAAAAACAAAAATGAAAAATACAAATTATAAATGTTACAGCACAATCTTATAATAATAATAGCATGAGTTAGTATGACTGTAGTGATACATTAGTGTTGCACTGTTAATGTGTGCCCCGTTATTTACTGTTGTATGATTGACGCTAGAATAAACTCTATCCCACTAGGATCACAACCAAGACGAAACTTATGTGACAATGTATATGTGATTAAAATGCATAACTAAAATATATCTTACCTACATTCCATAATCATAATATAGAAATGATTAGATTAGAATTTAACTATCTTTACACTTTCCCGATGGATCTGTCAGCAGGTAGAAAGTGAACTAGGTCCCAGATCTGTTCCAGCCAAGAGGATATTAAGACATGCATCATATATATTAAATCTAGAGCACAGAAACAAGCACTTTCTCTGTACTTCAAGTGTGACTGGATTATGTATGATGTGGCTCACATGATCTGTTCTTCTCAATAGCAATTTCAAATTACTGGTAATGTATATATATGTATATATTGTAAGGTTTCTAATCTCTTTTGGGACTACCCCCAACAAAGAGCGTCCCAAAGCACGATTGCCATGGCAACCGCAGGCTCCCAATGCTGCAGCGGTTAGCAGCTAAAGCAGATCCGAGTTGATTACGGTCGCAGTATAAGCGCTTGCCGTCGATGGGTGATGCAAAGAACATTATAAAATGCAGGGAACAGGATTACTTGGCACTAACCTGGCCACAAACCTGCCTGATTGCTGTGTCTGTGTATATATTTTGTTAAGAAAACTCAAAAAAAATTTTCAAAAAAACAGTGGCACCCACTAAAATGTACAGTTTGTGTTTATGATTAGGAAAAGCTTTAGAAATTAATTATAATTTGCCTGTTTTTTGTATGAAGTGAAGAGTGATCATTCAATATAAAGGACTGAAACATATCCCAAATAAAATAAATCAGTTCCTCTGTCAATACTGGCTTAGAAAAATAAATCCATGTTTTATTACTTCTAGTTTAGATTACTGTGATTTCCATTATGTAGATCGGAGCCAGTCAGTTCTGTCACACCTAAAATGTTGGTCCAGAATGAGGCTGCACAGTTGCTAATGGGCACTGTGAAGAGGGAATATACCACTTCAGTGTCAGTTACATTGTACTGGCTTACAGTTAATTTCAGGATGCAGATCAAGGTCTTACCTTTGGCTTTCTAATGCTTATAATGACCTGCCACCTCCTTTTATGTTCAATACTAATCCAACCGAAATTTCACCACATTCACTCAGGTCTTCAAATCAGTTCCTACTCTTTGTGCTTCAAGCCAATTTGAAGAGTAATGGCACTTAAGCTAATTACTGTCACAGTATCTAGTCTCTGGAATAGCACGCAAACAACAGTCACAGTTTTTAAGTCCAGGCTTGGGCCTTAACATTTTTGAATAGCTTTTGAATAAGAATAATTTATCTTGAAGTTATTGACTGTTGTGCAATGACAAGCATTGCCTTTGTTCAAATTTTATGTTCTTTCCATGTGCTAAGTTAATGTTTTATAATGTGTTTATGTTCTCTTAATGCTGTACAGCACTTTAGATGACAGTCACGTGTTTTTAGGTGTGTTTTATAAATAAAAATGCACTTATTTAGTTATTTTTTTATACTTGCCACAATAAACAGACTCGGTGTGCTGCAGTGTCCACTAAAGGTAGAAATATTATCCAATATATAAAATGCCAATCAAATGCAAAATTAGCAAATTAAAATGTACATGCCAAGTTCTCAACTGTAAGGAAAAAGTTGGAAACAAAAACTCAAGGATGACAAGAATCCTAGAAACATTTAATCCAGAAGGGACCCAGAGTCTTTGCATAAAGAAAAAAATTAGTAGACCTAGCCTAGCAAACACCATTATGGTGTTTACATTAAAAATATGATGTAATTACAATATTTATGATAGCCTGCAAATGTAATATTTAACAAACAAATATCCTGGTATGACATGTCAGTCCCTGTCTTGCACCCCAAAACACGAGGCTGAGTCTCAATACTTTAGCAAAACAACCAGCTTTATTCTGCTTGAAACAGGAACAGCATGGTTATTTATTGTAGCGGGATCTACCATTCTCCTAAACACAGACACAGCAATCAAGCAGGGTCGTGGCCAGGTTAGTGGCCAAGTAATCCTGTTCCCTGCATTTATAATGTTCATTGCATCACCCATCGATGGCAAGCACTTATACCGCGACCGTGATCAACTTGGATCTGCTTTAGCTGCAAGCCGTTGTAGTGTTGTGAGACCGCCGTTGCCTTGGCAACTGATAAACTGCCTTCCACAAACGCGGAGATCGTTCTTCGGG
>JANRMT010062842.1:27144129-27196773 GCA_026402145.1 Polypterus bichir lapradei
CTTACACTGGTAAAAGGCTACTTTATTTGCATAAGCAGGAATTTCTAGATTGGTCTAATTTACTATACGATCAGATATTGACATACATTAATATTATTGATGTTTAAATATTCTAAACAGAAGATTAGTAATCAATTAATAAGGATGGCCCCTTGGTTGGGTGGCCCTGTAAACTTGATCTTGAAGAAAAAAAAAACATCATCTGTATTGACCATTATTTACTAGTGAGTGAACTGCCACTCAGTTCAACACTGCCAGCCATTAATTACAAACACAGGGTAGCTGCTTTTTAGGAAAGCATATTCTGATTCTCAGTTAGCAGTTCACTGTATGGGTCTAACAGCTGGACATCATTTCCTAATATCACTATAATTGGTAGGATTGCTTTTATGATAGTCTGTTAGGCATTATACACTGTTCTTAAAAGAACAAATCCATGAAGAATATTGTTCCATTTTTAAGCTTGCTCCTCGAATTTTAGAAGTGGTGCTTATCCCTATTAAGAGATTCTTTTAGTTGTTCACAGCTGTACTGTTTGAGGTGTGACTAAGGCAGAGTGTAGTCTGCTTTTATCTAAGTAGACTTAGAAGGAACAGTGCTATTCCATCCAGGCTTACATGATTGTCTGCCTTAAAAATGAACTGGTGAACTTAGAACTGGTGGAACTATTTCCACTGGATAATGCCACAGCAAAGAAGATCTGCTCCACCCTCAAGGATGAGATATTCACCCAGTTGGGTATGCCAAAGAACATCTTAACAGACAGGGGTCTGCAGTTTACTGGCTCAGTGGCTGCAGAGCTATGGAAACAGTGGGGGTGGTTTACCTGAAGACGGCAGCATACCACCCCCAATTGAATCACACTGAGTGTGTGAACTGGACCCTGAAGACCATGACCATCCTTCGTCAGAGACCACCATCAGGAGTGGACTGGGTGGCTGCCTGATTTTCAATGAACACAACAGTGCATGAGGTTACAGGTGAGACCCCTGCATTGCTAACTTTAGGGAGACTTTAGGGAGACAGCAGTACCCTCTAGAAAGGGTACTGTGTCACAACCCTCCCAAATTGGAAACATCCATTCATGATCAACTTTAGACTATCCAATGCATTTCTCAACAGATGAAGGAGAGGATGATGGCAGCCCAGTCCAGACAACCTCATTCATACATCCTGAGACATAAGCCTGCTCAGTTCTCAGTTGGTGAGAAGGTCTGGATCAGGACTCATTCCCTCTCCAAAGCCTCAGATAAAACTAGAGCTAAACTGCCTCCTAAATGGTTTGGTCCCACCACTGTGGTACAGAAAAATATGTTCATTGACCTGTTTGGTAGAGTGGGGATTGCCAGAGACCAAGAAAGTAGTCACGGTGAACACAGCCAACCTCAAGCCTTGGCTCGCTGTACACAACAGCCCGGGGGTGGGGAATGCAACAGTGCTATGTAAAACGGTATTGAATACCCCAGCAATCCCGACGGGTATAACACTATTGGACAATTTCGAAGGGCACCAGGGCTGTTGGGAAGATGATTAAGCCAGCAAGCTCTTTAAAGAGAGAACCAGCAAGATGGCAAAGGATTGTGATCATTTGATTAACTATTTATTGTCTCATTTGGATTGCTTATTTCTTGTCTTGGATTACTGTTCTTGTCTGGATGTATAGCCTGTCTCGTGTCTGCCTGTTCATGTGAGTATTTACGGATTGAATACATCTTCATCAGAGGGAGTGCTCTCAATCACCCACCTCTAGGACAAACTTTATATTTCTTACAGTAAATCATTCACGGGATTTTTCACTTGCCATCAACTGTCTCTGTTACATTGGACTGTGTTATGAACTTTGTCATTAGTGTTTTTCATTCTGTTTTGTTGTTGTTGAGTTGTGTTAATATTTGTATATATTTGTATATGTTATCACCGTTAGGGAGAGGGAGGGTTAGCTGTTTATTTATTATTTATATTTCTAGTTTATTTAATATATTACATTATTATTGATTTAATCTTCTGTTTAACTATGTCTCTGTGAGTGAGTGTGTGCGAGATGGGCCAAGGCTGGGTGTGTTCCTGGGGTCCTCATTGTAAAAATTAATAAATCACCGTCTCTCGACGGTGTGAATGTTAGCCACAAATTCAGGGATCAGTGTTTGACCCTACCTGTTCATTGTCTGTATGAAGACTGCATGTTCTCTCTAAAGTGTATGTAAGTTTATTTCATATATTTTGATTCCACCCATCATATGCATGTTATGTTAAGCCAATCATATGAGTGACTTGGTCTGTGATAGGCTAACTTTTCATTTTGGGGTGAATCCCTCTGACCTGACAGCGGAAAAGCATGTTTGGAAAATTAAAAATAACATACATGGTTTTATGTAATGAAAATTCATTTCTTAAATTTTCAATAGGTCATTCATCCAGGTACTGTATATGCAAATTAAATGAGGGGTATCTGTTATTCTTATTTGATCCCTCCATATTTTTAACCCTGCACTAAAATAACCACTGAATATCTCTTGTACCTCGGTATGCCCTGCTTGATTAGGTAACTTGTTCTACACATACAGTACGCCTTCACTGCATTCTTTGTAGCTCATCATCAAATGGTTCATTAAATAGTGAGTGATACATCAGCAAGTAGAACACTGTAATAAGAAAACTACATTTTTGGAACCATTCCAGTAGGAAAAATACAATGTTTTAATTATAACATTTTCTCAAATTACACATTTACCTTTGAACTTAATTAAGTTCAGACTGAGAAACTCCCTTCTGTTACTTGTCATTCTTTATATTAAATACATTTTTAAATACTTGCTGTGTTTTACTTTACAGAAAAAAGATCTGTCAGATGCACAGCTATACTTAAAAATGGAGACCTATAAGTGACTTGAATTGGTTTAATTAGGATAGTTAAAAATTCAGATTTAAATGTGCTTATTAATTCCATTTTGCACATTTCAAATGACTGACTGCACTTAATTAAATCAGATTGATTAGACCTTTTCCTAGACATATCCTGCAACCACATAATTATGACAAATAGAGTCCTTGATATAAAATCTACAACTGAAGAGTTTTCCTTTGGTGTCACATCCTTAAATAAGCTTTAAAGGTACAGGCTTCTTTTCTTGAAGTAAGCATTCAGTTCTTGAATTAACAGACTATATGGAGTCTTTAATTCTCTTTATGGTATGGTGGAAAGGGTGTATTATTGCTTGACATTAACTATAGTGATAATCAGGAAAAGGAATAAATGGCTAGAAACAGATGCACTAAAACTTATTTTTATTTTGTAATTATTGTCATAATTTTGATAGCCTAATGATAAAGCCAAACAGATTTTGTTATTAATAACTCAGTGTCTTTGATTTAAACAATAGGAATGATAAAATTCTAAAACATTTCCTTTAACAATGTTATCTTCCAAAACATTAAATAAATTTTACACTAATCTGCCTGCGGTGGGCTGGCGCCCTGCCCGGGGTTTGTTTCCTGCCTTGTGCCCTGTGTTGGCTGGGATTGGCTCCAGCAGACCCCCGTGACCCTGTAGTTAGGATATAGCAGGCTGGATAATGGATGGATGGACACTAATCTGCTGTATTAAATGTTTACCATTCTCAGGGCTGCTTAATCCAGTTCAAGAGTACAGAAGGCTAGAGCCCATTCCAGGAGCATTGGGTACAAGGCAGAAAATAAAATTGGATGGAACATGAGTTTATCATAAGACCTGCTTGTGGACACACACTTCATACTTACGCAGGATCTGTTTTTAAATACCAATTAAATTAATACACACATCATTGGGAATATGGACGGAAAAATAGAGTACACAAGAAAAAACCCACACAGACACAGAAATGTTTTAAACCTTACAGAGACAACAACCAACCAAAGAATTTGCACAGAGTGAGAAAACACTAACCTCTGCTTGACCATATTACATTATGAATAGTTCCAAAAATTAATGGCTTGCCAATCTATCCATCTATACATCCATCCATCATCAAACCCACTTAATCAAGATCAGGGTTGTGGATTCTGCAGTCTTCTTGCATGGAGCACTAATATGTAGACATCCACATTTACTCCAAAAATTGAAAAAAATTACGAAGAAATAAAGAGATAATGTAAGTAGTAGTATGGCAAGCCAAATTAACATTCAGAAAAATGCAACAGTCCATCTCAAGGAACACTCACAAACGCACCAACACTCAATCAAGCTAGTCATGTTGCCAAATATCCTAATATATTTGTCTTTTGAATGTGGGAAGAAACCACAGTATCTGCAGAAAAACCTTCCCAGAATGTTGAATTTTACGCAGTCAGTTTCCAGGGATTCAAACCCAGGACTCAGTTATTAAAGAAGGGTAAGACCCCTTCAGTTAGGGACCTTCATGGTCTTCTAAGAGCTTGTCTTTCTAGCTAACTCTACAGCACATAAAGGCAATTTAGAAAGCTGTTTAAGTTAATTGCGGTACTCATTTAGGGCTACCATATATACGCATGTATAAGTTGGGTCTTGAAACCCGAAAAATTTATCATAAAATCAGACCCTGACTTACATGCCTGTTTAAAAATGCGACACTTAATTTTTTTTTTTACATCTTCCTGTCTCCTCCAATCTCATATCTGTTTCTCAGACGTATCGAATTTTTTTGCAGCAGCGCAGTTGCTGATTTCTTTCACTACTTCAATGACTTTTAATTTAAAACCAGCTTCATATTTTCTTCTGATTGAATGCTCCATCGTAGATAAGGGATGCTCTTATGATAAAGGTGCATGAGGGTGTGAGACACACAAACAGTGCAAGTGTTGTCTTGGAATAGTTTGGGTATTACCATGTGGTCACGTAGGCACAATAGAGAGAGAAAGAGAGAGAGAGAGAGAGAGAGGTTAGGAGCACGTGCTGATACAATGCATTGCCACATCTACATAGAAAACAAAGGTCGTGTGCTCTGTGGTTACTCTCTCAGGTGGGTGTTAGCATATTATAATCACTGGAACCAATAGCATGAGTTTTCCGCATTCGACTTATATGACCGACATTATAAAATACCAGAAATTATACAATAAAATCAAGTCCTGACTTATCCATGGGAGAACTTATCCGCACGTTTGTACGGTATGTCAGTGTTCACTGTGGAGAAGGAAGGTTTCAGCCAATGAAAGGGGAAAAGAGCTGGCTTAATGCAACTTGCTTAACACTCGTAGGCTTGCTTTGAATTTTTTTGGATATATTTAATTAGTTTAAATATAGAGTTTGACATTATGCAAAAAAAATGTTTTTGGATGACTTACAATGCACTTAATATACAACCTTTAACAGGGTTTTAATCCTTTACACCTTATATAATCATTATGTTTTAATTTTTATTGTTGCATTTCCTATATATAAAAAAATATATTTGTTATTAATCTGTTAATTGTATTTGAAATTAGTTTACCTTAGTTGTTTAGTGTGGGTGAGTGCATGAGAGTGTTCTGCAATAGACTATCGCACGGTCTAGGATTGCCTCCTGCCTTGTGCTTGATAAAGCTGAATTAAGAAGGTTCAGTAAATGGGGGAATGGGTAATCCATGCATTCCCAAAAATGCTTGTCCTAAAAAATAAAAAAGCATTATTACTTAATTGTAACCTTTGACGCTAATAGGTAATTTGATGCACAACAAATCACAGAAATATCAAAGTATTTATTTATTTTTATTAATTATTGGATTTCTTTCCCATATGCTCAAAGACATCCAGATTATGTTATTCAGTGATTTCGAACTGGCCCTTTATGCGGGTGAATGTACGGTAATCATAAGTAATACAATGCCCTGGTTCTGGTATGATAGGCTTCAGCCTACCTGAGTCCCTGAACTGTATTTAGCAGGTTTAAGTTTTTTTCTTACATATTTAAGTTAATTTCTACTGTTTCAACAAATATTATTAAATAGCTGAAATGTGCAGAGGGGAAGCAGCTGAATTGTACAACATTCGGTAGCCAATGGGTTAAAAATGTCTGAAAAATTTTTGTTAATAGCTGCAATCATAGCCACATTTATCCAGAAAACCTTATGAAATGCTGTGATCCTCTTGAATGTATTATTTATAAGCATTGGTTTTCCTGTGGCCCATCTGCTGCACCAAATACAGTAGCTGGAAATTCCTTTGTCAACAGCTGTGGAGGCTGCAGCTGGATAAAATGAAGGATCAAAAAATAAATGAAGAGGTAAAAGGGATTTACAGGGAACAGATCGAATGTCGTATATTAACCATTGAATACAGTAGAGGCTTGTTGGGACTTGTAAAGGATGGCGCCAGAGTAAACAAACCTGCCACCTTGCATTTTGCTCAGTCTTGGTTAGCTTTTGTTCTGTTTTGTGCCTAATGACCTTCAAGCCTCAAATTTTAAGATAGGGACTTGCAATATTATAATTTCCCAGGCAATATCTATGAGTAACAATAAAGTAAAAGTTCATTATCAAAGAATACAGCCATGAGACAAAGGAAAACTGTACACCCAAATTGGCAATGGTCGAGAAGGAGAGCTGTTTTGGGTTCTTAGGAATCATCCAGTGGTCTGTATTGATAGACACAAATGGCTACTTCATGTTCTTTAGATTCAGTTAATTGTATTCATAATAATGTGATCACACTTTGCTACCCTTTGGTCACAATTAGTTTAAACAAGGGGACAAACCGAAATAAGAATTCAGATATACTTACAAAGTATGGTAAATTCAATTAAGAAATGTTAAGTCAGATTATGAGATTTGTAGATCTGTAATTAAAATGAAAAATATTTTTACTTATGCTGCTAAGAATATAATTGTATATGATGTATTGGGAAGTGAGTTTTTTTCTGATCTTTAAAATTGACAGAGCTACTAGTTCATTTTTGTAACCTAGATATCAGTATTTTTACATACAATGCCCTACATAATGCTTGAGACCAAGATACATTTTTTCTTGATATAACCATGTGCTCCACAGTTTAAAATTACAAATCAAACAAGTCAGACATGATTAAAGTGCACATTGCAGACTTTAAGGATATTTGCATACATTCCAGTCAAGCCATCTAGAAATGACAACACTTTTTCTAAATGGTCCCCCATTTCAGGTCACCATAATGTTTGGGATATACAGTAGCCAAGGTAGGTGTATTAAATCAGTCATATTTAATACTTGGTTGCATATCCCTTGCATGCAATGACTGTTTGAAGTCTGCAATTCATAGACATCAAAAGGTGCTGAGGATCTTCTCTGGTGATGGTCTGTCAAGCCTCTAATGCAGCCATCTGCAGTGCAACTCCTGCTTCTTACGGGGCGCTTGTCCCCTTAAGTTTTCTCTTCAGCACATGGAAGGTGGTGTGTTCAGTTGGATTAAAATCCAGTGACTGTCTTGGCAATTCAAGAATTTTACATTTTTTTAGCTTTGAAAAGCTCCCATGTTGCTTTAGAAGTATGTTTTGGATTATTATCTTGTTGTAGAATGAAGTGCCATCCAATGTGTTTGGAGAAATTTACTGGATCTTGAGCAGATATGCTTCTATACACCTCAGAATTCATTTTACAACTTCTGTTCCATCATCAATGAAGATAAGTGTGCCAGTACCTGTGGCAGCCATGCATATATACCGAAGCCATAGCATCCCCACTACCATGTTTAACAGATGAGGTGGTATGCTTTAAGTCTTGAGCAGGTCCTTTTTGTCTCCAAATTTTGCTCTTGCCATCACACTGATACAGGTACATCTTTGTCTAGTATGTCCACGAGACCTTTTTCCAAAATTCTGCAGGCTCTTTTAAGTACTTCTCACAAAATGTAATTTGGCCATCCTGTATTTGTGGCTAACTAGTGGTTTGCATCTTGCATTGTGGCCTCTACATTGCTGTTCATGAAGTCTTCTGTGGATAGTCATTTCTGACACATACACATCTGCCTTCTGAAGACTGTTTCTGACCAGTCAGACAAGTATTTGTGGCTTTTTCTTCACCATAGTGGAGGTTTTCTTGGCCTACTAGTCTCTTTTCAATTACTGAGTTCATCAGTGTGTTCCTTTTTAAAATGTTTTTCCACACAGTTGATTTAGGTAATCCTAAGGTTTTAACAATGTCTCTAATGGTTGTATTTTCATTTTTTCTTCTATTCTAGTTTTTCAGCCTCATAATGGCCTCCTTGACTTTCTTTGACATAGATCTTGTCCTCATGTTGAACAATGGCAACTATGGACTCCAAAGGGTAGAAGCATATCAAAGTATCTTATGGCTGCACTAATGAAGCAGTGAAAGACACTTGAGAAATCACAAACACCTGTGATGTCAATTGTCCCAAACATTATGGTGCTCTGAAATGGGAGACCATGTATAAAAAGTGTTGCGATTTCTACATGGTGTGACAGAAATGCATGCAAATACCCTTAAAGTAAAATCAGCAATGTGTACTTTAATCGCGTCTGAATTGTTTGAAATTAAATTTTAAACTGTGGAGATGAGGTATAAATCAAGGAAAAATCTGTTTTTTTCCCAAACATTATGGAGGGCTATGTGTAAATTGATGTGTGGCAGAGAACCTTTTAAGATATCATCAAGGACCTCTGTATTGCTTTACCTTTACATTTATCCAAACATCCAAAAGCAAAAGGACAACAGGAAGCTGGGACGAAAAAGATTATCTAAGCTGGCCACACACCAAATTTTCAGGGAACAATGTTTTGGAGAATTTTGCCAGTCAGCACTAATTACTTGCATGCTTCCTCCAAATACTAAGAATGACGGACACAAAATACATGCATAAGTAGAATAAAACATATATATGCTATTGCCTATATATACTGTATATATAGAAAAGCCAAATATCACTGACTCACTCATCACGAAATCTCCCGAACCATGAGGACTTGGGACTTGAAATTTGAAATGTAGGTTACTCTTGGCCCATAGGTGCTTGCTAAGAAACGATTTTAAAAATTCTGTGGTCCAAGTGCAAAATGTCTTATAGTTTTTTATACCCACTCACTCCATTTCTTTCTAAAATAAATTTCTTTAAAGTAAATTAAAAATAGTTTCATTTTTCTGAAGAGTACAAGTTTTGTTTTGATATTTTCGAGTTTCCACAAAGCGTTTATAATTTGCCATTTATTTATCTTTTTAAAATAATTTAGTTAGGTTATTCCAAGGTATATTAAAGCAAATTTTTTTGATTTTCATGCTTTTTTTAATTTTATTCTTTTTCATACTTTTTTCATGAATTCTTCTATTAAGCTTATACCTCTTTAAATAAACCCATAAAACTATGACTGAGAAAGCAAGGATTTATACTGACAAAGTAATAGTCCCTCACCGTGTGGTGTGGATGAGTGGTGACGGCACGTGCCTGTTCTCCTCACTGGCCTACCTTGTACACGGCACCGCCTCTCTGGCCACTCAGATGCGGGTTAACATTGTTAGCCACATCTCTAATAACTGTAGGACGTTCAAACCTTACACCATGACCCTGACCGGCGACTCCTACTGCACCAAGCCTCAGTACCTCTCTGAAATGTCCAGACCCACAACCTATGTATATTTTAGAGCACATTTTTCCTGTTGCTATCCTGTAGCGAAGCGCAGGTATTCAGCTAGTATATTGTATACAATTGAACATGTGGTTTTTGTGAGTGACTTATGAGGACTGCTTTAAGTGGAATTGGAAACAGGGTTATATCATATATGACTATTCCTTTTGCTCCTGTCCTCAGGACAGAGGAAGTCCAAACCAAATGGCAGTTAATGTCATACCCACCCCTCCAAAACTTTGTCTCTTCTGCCTCAGTTGACATAATTGAGGAATTTACCAGGAAGGGCATCAGGAAAGAGCACCAATGCTTGATTGAGACAATGCATCTCTATATCGTACAACAATTAGTTTAATTAAATGTGATATTTCCCAGCTAGGACCCTCCCTGTCACATCTTAAACATTATAAATAACCTGAACACAGGTGCACAACACTCCACTTACTGCTTGTTTTACTACCCCTTTTTTTCTTCCCATTCCAATCTCCCATGACCCTTCTCTAGCCCATAATTCCTTTTCTTAAGGAACCTTACCCACTTTCCAACTGAGACACAACACATCCCAATACCTTTCATTCTTATTTGTCTCCTTTTCTACAGTGGTGAATTTGTGCAGATTTCTTGAGGAAATGACGGATTTACTAACCTTAGTGTCAGTGGTGGAATCTATTCAGAAGCTTACCTGTATTCATGGTGAAATCCACTGCTATCCCATCACCCTTTGTCTAATTTCCTTCTGGGTCAGATACAGGAAAAAATAGCATTGCTGGGAAATCCACCCTATATCATGATTATAGAACATGACTGATGTAACAATAGCTGGGACATAACAGTCCCTGTAGCATCACTCACGTGATATATCTAATGGCCAGATGTGCCACCAAAGGTAATGCTACCCAGTGTAATGTATTTGAAGGTCAGACCTGGTATCATCTGACAGAGCAGGTGCATCTGCCAAAGTCCCTGAACATAATGCTTTAGAATATTATGATACATTATGAGAATTATGCTCCTGTCTCTGTTTACGGAATAGAACAATAATTCCTTGAAACATATCAGAAACACAGTAGTGGCTACAAACGGGCAACTCATTTTTAGTTCCTTACTACAAGGTCTTCACTTTGTGTTAGGTAACAATTTAAATTATTGGGTGGTGGATTTCCAAGGTGAATCATGCTAATTGCTTCTCATTTCCTGCCCATACAGTGGAGATATCTGCAGTCTCGCACATGCTCACTTGCTCAGTGGCACTCTGGGTTTGGACAAAAAAAAAATACAGCACATTAGGGTTTTTTTTTGTTTCTTTTTTTCTTTATTGGCCAAGTATAGGATGAAAAAGCACAAAGAGGCTATGCTAGTTACTTTGCCACCAACTGACGCTGCTTCAAGTGGATTAAGGTAGACACTGCGGAACCAGTGGAGCCATCCGTGTGGGAACATAAATACATATTAGCAGTGGCAGATTATGCCACCCAAAATCCCAACAACACCCTACTTCTTGTAGTAGATACGAACAACATATAAAGCCATCCTTTTTCCTTGCTTTGACAAGGAAGCTGCCTTTTTATTTAATCCACGGGTTCTCCGCTGTTTTACTGTTCGTTTATTACGATTATTATAGTTCTCTTTATATATCACGTTGTCAGTTCAGCACTCCGGTTGTAATATGACGAGGCTGCGCGAGCTCACTCTTGAGAATGCAACGTATAGTTGTCCAGGAGAAAAGCAATCTTACCTGAAATCAATGGCAACCTTTTGTAGGGTCTGTCCCTGAGACTTATTAGTTCTCATCGCAAAGCAGAGCCTTACTGGAAATTGGAGGCATCTGAATTGAAATGGGAGATCAGAGGGTGTAACGGTGATGCGAGGAATACATTGAGTGTGGAGAAACTCTAGAGACAGCGTGTGTATTAACTTGTGGATTTTTCTGTGAGTATTTGGTGGCAGCATGACGAAGATGCTTCCGCATGACCGCGTTAGCTGTGGAGCTCAGCTCGGAGCATATTTTTTTCCCACCTTGTCAATTGTGTAATGCGTTTTTTGAACAGGTTTGATGCATGGAAGTGATCACTCGTACTGCGTTCAGTTAGTTCACGTGAGCTGCTCTCTTGTGTGATGTTGCGATGTTCACGGCTTTATTTAATGTTAGCTAAGATCCGGCACTGAAAAGTTTCTCGCTACAGCAATTTTAACTCCGTTACAAAGTGATCCAAAGTCTTGTTTATACCTCGTGTCTTCTCATTAAACTTGTATCTCGCAAATAAAGTATTCAGCGTTTTTCTTCAGAGCTCTTTGGGAGCTCTTCCTTCTTTTCTACGTACTGCGTTCACAGTCAGTTCACGTGATCACGTGGGAGGCGTGATGATATGAAACGCAGCTGCGCCCCCCACGGTCATCGAGCTAAAGTCTATTACAGTATATGGAGAAAAATAGGTTCCAGTTATGACCATTACGCATAGAATTTCGAAATGAAACCTGCCCAACTTTTGTAAGTAAGCTGTAAGGAATGAGCCTACCAAATTTCAGCCTTCTACCTACAGAGGAAGTTGGAGAATTAGTGATGAGTGAGTGAGGGCTTTGCTTTTTATTAGTATAGATCACTGTCTATCTTACTGTTAAAGTCACTAAAAGAGTGTCTTTTTTTGCCATTCTACCAATGTAATTTTTGGCATATCTTCACTATTGAAGCATTCTGCCCTTGTTGACTGAGAGAAAAAGTGTTGCTGAGTGAAACATGTTTTCAATATTGTATTAAGGTTCCTATCCATGTTCTTGTTATTTTCAGTCATGTATCAACCCTTCCTGATTATTCTGAGGAGTTCAAGGACTTATTTTCCAAAACAAAAGTCACTTTTGCTGTGTACAGTCCTTTGTGCATCTTCCTGGTTCCCCCTTCCCTAAGGACTAAATGTATTTATCTCATGCTGAAGTGAGAGCTATGGAAAAATATATTACTGAAAATTTGACTAATTGATTATTCACCCTTTAATAGTGCATTGGGGACAGAATTTTTTTGCCTCAAAGAAAGAAGAATCACTGCAAATGTGTATTGACTTAAGTTAAACAAAATTACAATTAACAACAAGGACTTGTTTGACGATGGATGGATGGAATCACTGAACATGTATGAAAAAGATTTTTTAATGTTCCTTTAAAATTTTGAAGAATCAGTGCGTTAAGCCTACAGCTAGTTTTACACTTATTACTGATGCTTGTGTGGTGATTGGTTACGTGAAGAAATAAAGCGGAAGGATTGGAATTGGGGGTTGGTACATTTGACAGGCACAGTACTGCTGCAATAAATGATTTCATCCAGGGTTGTGCCCATCCCAGCAAGCATCATGCGTAAGGCAGGATCCTGGAATCCCTGTGATGGAGTGCCAGCTTGTTGCTACTGCTGCGCCAACTTTCCCCCATATGCTTAATATATGCTTTAATGTATTTCTTCATGAAAATGTCAAGTACACATCTTAGCATTCTAAAATGTTCAGAGAGGTATAATATCATGAATGTAATGTATTTTGTGTGGTGAATACTGCCTGCATGCCCCTGTTGTCGTAAGATAAAGCCCATTTAAGAAGCACGTAGCGATTAATGACTAGGTCAGGTTAAACTTAGAAAGCAAAGTATTTAACATACTACTTTTATTACAATATTGTTTGAGAAACTGTAGTAAATTAAACATCGATTTTAAGATAAAGTTTACCATGTTCTACTTTAATGACGAAATAAACTATGAGATTAAAGTGAACATTTCAAGATTAAATTCAACATTTTGACTTTAATCTCGACATAGACTTTTTTTCCAGATGGTGGATTGCGATTTGCCTTTTCAGGATGAATTTGATATGGGATCACTTCTTTTTTTTTTTCGGGCACTGTGAGATTTTCTGAACTAGAATATTTGAGTGTCTCCACCACACCGTACCACTCTGTCAATTTCCCTTAGTTGCTTATACCACTGCTTAAGCTGCCAAATAGTATGTTTCTCCTTGCCTACACTTTACTGAGCAGGACCTCCATTTCGCATTTGCTGAAATTCTTCTTTTTTACATGTGCTTCTGTCATTTGTCTTTTAACAAAACACTGAATGGAAGGGGCTGTTTATATTCATTTGTGTATACAAATATGCAAAATTCTGGGAGGAGTCAGGGTGGGGCTATAGGCACGTGCATGTGTGTTAAAATATGCATTGATTGGGATTATAAAGGGTAAGTGTGTAAAACTTTGTTTACGCACATTTTTATACATCTGGATTTTTATGCGCATACACATATTTCCAGTTTTGTCCATATGCCATGCTTTTGTGTGACTTTTACACCTGAAAGTATGTATTCTCATCATTGTTCTTAAGGAGACTGATGACTTTTGTGTCATTAGCAAACGTATTTATGAGATGAGTGTCACAGCAGTCATAAGTGAATAGTGAGTACAGCTTTGGGCTCAGACAGCAGCCACGGTGAGCTCCAATGGTCAGTTTCAGTGTCAAAGATGGTGTTTTGCCAGTCCTAACTACTGCAGTTCTACTTGTAAAAGTTCAGTATCCAGTTACAAGTGGCATACTCCTTTCCCCATGTATTACAACCAGTTTGACAGGGATTTTAGTATTAAAGGCTGAGATGTAGTCAGTAAATAGCATCTTAACACATGTGTTGAGGACGAACACTGTGGAGGGTCTGTGATACAGCATCATTCACAAATCTGTTTGGCTCGTAACCAAACTTCAGAGGGTCTAGAGAGGCAGGGACATTTCTGTTGATGCATGACAGCACAGGCTTTTAGTAAAATTTAATGGCCACTTGTGGGGGGGGGGGGGGGGCACTGAGTAGTAATCATTCAGACATGTAATTTTAAGCTATTTGTGCACTGGAATAATTTTAGTGTTTTTGAAAAGATGTAGGATGGATGTCTGTTTTAGAGACATGTTGAAGATTTTAATAAAACCTTGGTTGTTATCTGTCTGGTGTTGCAACTTTGCGAGGGTTAATCATCTAGAATGCTTTACAAACCTCTCACTCAGTTACTTGACGAGTGCATTCACCTGCCTGACCTGGAGAATTGGCAACTTTCATGTTTTGGCTTTCAAAGTGAACATAGAATATGTCAAGATTGTCAGGGAGGGAGGCATTGGCGGTGAGAGTATCTGTCATGAAGCTTTTATAAATTTCAAGTCTTGCTAGATGCATCTTGAATCAGAACTGTTGTACTATTGCTCACATTTGGCATTCTAGGCTCTTTTAGTTTGCTTAATTGCCTTTTCTAATGCATACAGTTTCTTGATCATTTGTACAGTTCGTTATCACCATTCAGTCATTCTCTGGCCATTCACTGATCTCTTAGTCTCACATATATGTGTTGAACTATGGTTTTTGGTTGGAAAAAACTTGTATAAGTTTAGTTGACATGCAGTTACTTGTGCAATATGTGATATAGTATGTCACAGCCTTCCTGTACTCGGTATTGTCTGTAGCTGCTTCCTCAAACAAGTTACAGTTTGTAATTTGAAAACAGTCCTTTTACTGTACCCTTGTCCCAGCTGACCACTACTAAATGTTTGTAACATTGATTGGCTGGCCCTCTATTTTTTGTTGGTAAACATGCTGTAGTACAATGGAAACGTGATTGAACTTTCCGAAGTGGGCTTAGCCCTGAATGCGTTAGCAGTAGTTACATATGTGTTATTCTAAATGTATAGGAAATGGCATATGCTCATGGTATTTTGGGAGAGATTTCTTTAGATTGCAAACCTCTTGCAATAATTGGGACTGCATTTAGAAATTTGTTTTTGTATTTGGTGAGTTTGTAGTTCAAGGCACATTCTGCATTTGCACTGGTGGAATGTGAGGAGCAGTAATAATAACTCTGGTGAATTCTCTTGGCAAACATAATATTCTGCATTTAATTGAAAAATATTCTACATCCGCTGAGCAGTATTCAGATATTACATCCTTCTGTGCACCATACATTTTTAACAAATAGACATACCTCCACACTGTTTACCTTTTCTGTCTCAGTCCATTCTGTAAGCACTGAATGATTAAACAGTGGCAGGGTCTGGAGTGTCTTGTGTAAGCCATGTTTCAGTATGGCAGTATTCAGTGCCGTCCCTGGACATTCATCCTGAAGTGAATTTCATACATTTTATTATCTAATAATTGTACATTAACTAATAAAAAAGATGGGGAGAGGCAACATTTCCCCTCTGTTCTGGAGCCACTGTTTCAGTCTGCCCTACTTGCCATATCTCTGTCTCCGTTTACCATGGTGTGAAAACTCTGCTGCTGCCTGCATCTCCAAGCTTGAGTTAGCTTTAAGAATTTCTGGAAAACTGGAGAGTTTGTTTGTTTCGTTTGACTATGTTCTATATTTTGTGATTGGCACCCCAAAAGATGGGACAACCCTGATGTCACTGCTGAAGGGCCAGTCTCAGCCTTTACCTTCTAGAGCTGAGATCAGTTCCTTCTGTGGTATATTTAAGTTCTACAGAGTGCAAATCTTTGTAAGTACTGGATTTTCACTGTGTATTCTTCTGTTCTTGGTTTTTGATTACTGGATTGTTCTGTGTTGCCTTTTTATGTAAACTCGTTGCCATATTTCTGCTCCTTTTGCCATTTCTGTGCTTATTTGCATCTATATACAGTAAATTAATATATTTTAAAAGATTTTGTTATGGTCTTGTCTCTGCTAGCCACAGTGCTTTTGTTTCCCCTGACTAGAAGGGCATTTTTGATATATTATGGAAGTATATTAAACTTTAAAAGCCAGGGCCCCTTCAGGACTTATTATACAGAAATTAGGCTTTGGAGTTTGGTGTCAGACTGCCGGGGACAAGCCTTCTTTGTGGATGTTTTTGGAGATCTTCATCCCCTACTCCATGTCTGTGAATTAAAAATAAAACACAGAGCATATGTGTGCTGAAGAAGACTAGTTGTTTGTATTTCCATGTCCCGTAGAATGCTGTCATAATCTGGACTTTGTTTTATATTTTTTCAGCTTTTTCCTTGGGAATGTCATACACTTCTTAACTGCCCAAGTTTGTGGACAATTCAAAGCAAACAAAAAAAAAACCCATGCATTATTATTGTTAAGATATCTCTGGTTAGGAATTATTTCTTTTTATTTGACTGTGAGTTACGTCTTGTGTTTTGACTCTCTCACTACTTTTCTTGTTCTATGATTTTGTCTCAGGTCCTGACCTTTTTTTTTCTTTCATTTAATTCCCACCCTTCCAGTTACAGCCTTTGCTTGTTATTACAATCATGGTCCATCTTCTGCTTCCCAGCGCAGTTACTACACACGCCCCTCAGTTAACATGTGAATGGTAACTATTGTGTTGACATAAGAGTGTCACAATCATTTTTCAAACAGTAAAATTGGAAGTATATGCTAGTCCTGAAAATAGAACAAATCCCATGAAAAACACATCAAGCTGGTAGTGAAATCTGACAAAAGAGGCACTACAGGAAAGACAATTAGTGAAGTTTCAATTCACATAACTTTAACCAGATACTTAATTGCGTACATGAGCCTGTTTAATTTAAGGAATCTAAAAATCAGGAGTCCAGCTTAGGATGAGACCTTGCCAAGAGCACTATTGCAGGAATAATTCAACATGGCTATCAGTAAACATATTTTACCTAAACTGTTCAGAGTAGTTTCCACCTACCCCTGTGTGTAGTTAGATGATGGCAAAACTGGATAATGATTTCTGTCTTGCTTTAGGAAAATATCTGAGTTACCCATTTGTTATTTCAGTGTATCTGTTTCTGTAGTTTTGTTTGCCAGCTGTCATATTAGCATGCCATATATTGCATATTTCATTAAAAGCCATCCCCTTTACACATGAATCAATGCTAGGATTCCCAAATGGATCAGAAATATGTAACTCACAGGGAGCCATGCAGTCTTACATAGGATGGGTTATAATGGGTAAACAGTTTATATTTCAAGTAGTAATGACATTTATCCAATATTTACAGTGTTTCTCGTGTTTATTTTTTATTTGCTTTTTGTTCCCACTTATATCTGCAAGGGGCATATAATGGGGCGAATAATATAGAACATGGCATAAGTAATACTCCAAGATATGACATCATTACAAATAAGTGCTAAATTTACTGTTAAATAATAATGTAAGATAATCAATCTCATCTACGTGTGTGTGACATAAATGGACCTTCTTAATTTAAATTTCAAATGAATAGATAAGCACATAGAACACTTTAACATACCAGTACTGTGAGTTGTGTATTTTGACTGCTAAACAAGAAAAGAAAAACCAGGATGAAGGCATTTCCCAGGGCACAATGCCAGACACCCACAATTTATCTTATCTTAAATGATGAACCCCCACCTCCACTATTGCCTTGCACACCCTGCACCTCCTCTTCTTTTTTCAGAAATGATTTGACAATGACTCTATGATTTCCTGTACAAATTACTCTTTGAAAGTAACAGGGGCACTTGGCAGTGATCTTCACTTAATTACTGAGTGGATTATTAGCATAAAGCTCTTCTCCCTTTCATTTCTTTACATCTCATGAATTGCACTGACATTTCCTTTTCAGTCGATGCTTTAGTCCTCAGAATACTAAACATTTGCTGTTTGCAGCAAAGGAGCACTGGTGGTGCATTAGTCAAAATGCTTCAACAAATCAGACTGTCATGAGGAGTCTGCCCACTCCATAATAAACCCCAAATAAGCTGTGAACATGTTAATGAAGTATTGACAAAGTGCCGCATTCAATTTTAATGCTCAGAATGTTTGTCGAATTATTGAATGCTTTGCAACATATACCAGTATCTGTGTAAGTCT
Source organism: Polypterus bichir lapradei (assembly GCA_026402145.1). NCBI lineage: Eukaryota > Metazoa > Chordata > Cladistia > Polypteriformes > Polypteridae > Polypterus > Polypterus bichir. The sequence continues at coordinate 27,162,491 of JANRMT010062842.1, forward strand.
TTGAAAATTAGATTGTACACTTCCTTGTTAAATAATTGACTTATGTTTTCATATCTTTCATATCTGCGCAATATATAAAAAGGATTAATGTACTTTGTAACAATAATTTACACACACACACATTTATGTGTGTGTATACAATAATATTGCTAAATAAGTCACAAAAATATTGCTAAATAAGTCTTATTTTTAAAAAGTACATAAAACAGTATTTTCAGGTCACTGCATTTAAACAGCAATATATGAAGTGATATGAGAAGACTAAAATGAACTTAGAATTAATTAATGCTTTACTCACTTTTTTTCTTCAATTTCTCCTTTCTGAGAAATTTTGCCAAATGTGAAAATAAGACTTTACTTAACCCATGACAGAACTCACACTGTGTTTTGCAGGTTAACACTAGAATCCCTGAAGCCTATGAACAAACTTGTGATCCTGGGCCACCTTAAATTCCATCACACCTCCTCATCAGCATCTTTTGTTTTGCAGATGTGTCCATCAGCACTGGCAGCAGGCAGCCTGCTATCCCATCCCCCACTGATGCAGCTTTAGTTCTCTCAGCTCAAGTCTGTTCATCTGGGTGTGAGGTGCCTTGAAATGTAGAAGGTCAATAATATATCATTATTTGGAACACATACATTTCGTGTGTGTTCCGTGTCTTCAATGATCTGTGTAAATGTAGGAAGACAGGAAATGTGAGGAAAGAAATGTTGAACACATAACTAGAACAGAAACTTTTTTCATGTTTTGCTAATAATTGGCAAAATGCTGACATAAAGTGTATAATGTGTGAAGGCTGAAGTCCAAATATCAAATAAACACTTTCATAAAAGACACAGATATAACAAAACAAGTGCACTTTTTTTTCAAGAATTTAACAAAAATAAAAGAAATTGGGATAGGGTATGACACACACACCCATATACCTGTATATGTCTGCTTGGCTGGTTTAGATGTAAGAACTATTGTCTCCAAATTGAGAGGTGGCGTGTTCGAGTCCGTGTTGATCAAACACAGGATGCTCTGCAGTCTACTTATGACTTTATGCTGTAGGGAGTTAAGTAAATAACAATTGATCTGGCTTTTTTATATATATAAGTAACATATAAATGTTTTTTATATAAAGACCAACACATAACATAATCACAAACAGCTCTCTAAGCCCTGCTGTTTCATTGAAGGATATGCGTGTGGCAGATTCACTGGCAAGATGACGTCCGATCTGTTGCTGCATCCAAATGGTGCCATCTTTCGCCTTTACGCCTGGTGCAGCTGCATTGTGTGAGTTGACGTTTCTTGCGGGGAGGGCTTCTGTTCTCTTTCTCCGATTTAGAACGTTCATACTCATCTGAGTTCACCTCTGTTACAGCACATCTTTATTTGAAAACAGCAGTGTCAGATCAGTGGGAGCGTGAACATGGCTGAAAAAATAAAAATTGAATAATGAAGTAAAACGCTAACTTTTATAAGTACCATAAATTTACACCAGCTGTTACGGACTCATATAAATCAAATGTATGTTTTTAATTTATAATAGTAATAATAATAGTCACTCACTTCTCAAAATAGTTAAATGCATGAATGACCCGGAATCAAACCCGCCACCTCTCGACTTAGAGACAGCAGTTCTTACCTTTACACCATCCAAGCAGACATACTGTATATGTTGGTGTGTGTCATACCCTATCCCAATTTCTTTTACTTTGGTTAAATTCTTCAAAAAAAGCACACTTGTTTTGTTATATCTGTGTCTTTTGTAAAAGTGTTTATTTGAAATGTAGACTTCATGTTAAAATGTTGTAATTAGTACTATAACATGAAAACAGCTTCTGTTTTAGCTATGCGTTCAACATTTCTTACATTTCTTGCATTTCTCACATTTCCTGTCATCCTACACTTACACAGATCGTTGTAGGCATGAAACACACATGAAATGCGTGTATTCCAAATAATGATATATTATTTACCCTATACAATTCAAGGCACCTAACACCCAGATAAACAAGACTTGATCTGGGAGAACTTGGTCTATGACTAAAGTTGCGTTGTTGGGGATGGGATAGCAGGCTGCCTGCTGCTTATGCTGCTTGACACATTTGCAAAAGAAAACACACTGACGGAAAAGTGCGGAGGAATTTAAGGTGGCCTGGGATTAAGAGTTTTTTTGTAGGCTTCAGGAATTCTAGTGTTAAATTATCAGCTTGTGTAGTGCAGTGCGCTACAGAGAACTGGCATAATTTTCTAATTCTCTGACTACTGGCACTTGGTTTGCTCATGCTTCCTTTGTTCAAGGTTTCCTTAGGACTCTAGTTTCCAACCACATTTAAAAATATTTGTTATTCTGACTGAATCCACTAAATTGGGATAGTCTAAGAGAGTGTGGATGCAGTCCTGTCCATGCTTGGTTCTCTCCTTGTGCTAAGTGCTGTGGGGAAGGGCTCTGGCCCCATGTGACTCAACACTGGAATAAGTTGTTTTGAAAAATGAGTGAGAGTCTACTGAGCAAACATACTGTTGTGATGGAATAGTAACTGTCATGGATAATAAGGGACTGTTTTATATTCAGTATTCTTTTTTGTATTTTATATACCTGTATACCTGCTTTATGGTATTCTTCATCAAGAAGTTTGTAAATGAAAAGGCATGCATCCATTCATGACTAGATCCACAAATACATTATCTTATTATTTATGCACCCATAGATAATTTTATGTCTCTGGGTCCTAAATCTTCACACTCATTGTAATGTAAGTCTTCTAACAAAATCTGTCTAAGTCAAGTGCTGCTGGACCATATCTTTTGGCATATATAATCGAAAACGAATACTTCACCCATGATACTGTGCATGTAGAATCTGTGAGACTAGACAAAACAAAACATAATGCTGAGGTCATGTCTTTGCAATATGTTTGAGTGCCTGAATAATAGCAGAGCCAGTAACTAATTGCCTGAAAAACTTTATTGCTTGTGGCATAATGTGTCTTGTACAATAGTAGTTCCTGAGAGAAGCAACCTGAGAAGGAACAAAGTGTGAACAGGTCTGCTTCCTTTCTCTCTTAATCCATAACAATTTAGTGGATTCAGTGAAGATAACAAAAGTTTTTGGAACATGGTTGGAAACTGGAGTCCTAAGTAAAACTTAAACAAAGGGAGAATGAGTAAATACAGTGGCAATAATCAGAGGATAAGAAGTTGAGGCCAAAAAATAAAAATGCTGGTCATCACATCCAGTATTGTTTTGGCTGTAGAAATTATTGGGCTCAGTAGAGACACTGCATGATTTATTATGTGTTTGTGTGTTAATAAGAGTGAATGATTGTGAAACACAATTTAAAGTCTGCATTCTGGTGAGAGATATGGGTAACTGTTGTTTAAATCATGTAAATGTTCTCCACTATAAATTCAATTTTAGCAGTCTGACAAAAGCTGAAAACCCATAAGTATGATGAACACTTGTTTTGGCTGTGTTTATTCATTTTTGGATTTCACTGTTTGGGGTTTTATCTTATTATTCATAATTTAATGTTATGATGATATTTTCAGACACCAATATTTTGTGCTTGTTTAGTTGAAGGCCAAGGCCATGTTGTTGGTACCAAAGATGTCTGTTGCTAGCTATGCGTTTGGATGTCTTCCCATCATGGCCATCATTGTGAGGTCTTTTTTTTAAGTGTTAGCATATTATGACAAAGATCACTCATTTCCTAAATCTTCATTACTACCTTCCAAATAACCTACCAAACCTATCAAGACTACCAAATAACCTCAGAGTTAGGAATTCTTCTTTTCTTCTTCACCTTTGATTTTTGCATCTTGTTTCTGATTTGTTTGTTCTTATTTCCTAGGTTCAGAGTCCTGCCTGTTTTCATAGTCTGACTTAACCTTTTAATAATTCCATCTTCAGGTTAGAAGTCAGGGCAAGTAAAACAATGTGAAGAATGAGATTATCTGAGCCTTTCATAGAGCAAAACAGATAAGTTTCAATTTTGTTACAGTTTGATGAAACTGACGATAAAATTTATTTTGCTGGTGGTTTCACAATGGCAAAATGTGAAACTCACTAAGGAGTGTTTGGGGCTAATAAAAGTTTTTTTTTTTTTTTTAGGAATGCTATTACCTATTGCCTCGTTCATACTTCTGTGCTTACCTGTGTTCTTTTATGCAGCTGCATATACCACGTAATTCATACCACACCAGTAAAATCAATGGAGTATGTTTTTGAATAATGTAAATGATGTACATTTTTCACACAAAGACACACTAAAAATCAACTTTGTGCATATTACTGTGTTAACTCCACAGGAAAACTCCATACTTGGATAATCCCTGCTGCCAACCTCCAGTTACCAAACAATCACCTTATCCTACTTCAGGATACTCGTATTTCCAGCCATTGTTTTTTCTTCACTAGAGATAAATACTAAGTGACAGGCAGATGCATGTGGAATTAATAAATGAAAATGCTTCCAGACAAAAATTAAACACCTTTCTTTTTGTGTGAATTGCACAAATTTTGCTGAACACGAATCACAGTATATTTTGTGAATGTTTTGTAAGGTGAAGCATTAAGGGTTGCTGCAAATTGTTTCTTTCATCACCAACCTTCAAAAATAAGGCTGTTTAATGTTAAAAATTCACTTAGGATTATAATGGAATAAATACTTCAAATTTCAATGACTTTTGTATACAAGTGGAGGTGTTTATATGTATTAGCTATTTGTTTTTGTAAAACAAGACCAAAGAACATCCCTGTTTGTGGCATAATACAGTTTACCTATTATTATGTAAGTTTTTAATTCATCCTTAAGTTCACAGTCATTTTGTTGGTATGGAACGGAAAGAAGTGATTCTTACCATATTTTTTATAGTATGGTATAGTATTTAAGTAATTGATTTTGTTAATGAATCATCAACAGTATACTTTGTGCAGTCAGTTGAAATGCAGCTGAATGTAGAGCTGGTCTTCTCTTACAATTACTTGGAACTCCATATAATCGCAGACTAGACTCTTCTCAGAACACAGAGGAACTATATAAGAAAGGGCAGAGCAGACTGTTTTTCCTTAGGAGACCATGTTCCTGTAATATGGAAAGCAACATCCTTCACATCTTATAACTCTGTGATGACCAGTGTGATTTTCTATGCTGGACTGGGAACATCACTTCAAGGGAAGCCCACCAAATCAACAAGCTAATTTAAAGTGCTGGCTCAGTTATAGGACACAATCTGGATTCTCTGGAGGTCGTAGCAAAGGAGAAAATTAAAACAAAACTGAGTGTCATTATGAACAATGCTGCACATCCTCTTTATGACACAGTAGCACTGAGGACAGTCAGCCAATGAATTTTTCAACAGATGTGTGTCAAGAAACCTTGCTGGGGCTCCTTTATACTAACACCTGCATAATGCCTCAGTGAGACTGTGACAGACAAGTCAGAACTTTTCTTTCTTTTTAATTTTCTTGATTTGTAGTCATTCTGATTTGTATTCAGACCAAAGTGAGTGTGTATATTTATTTACTTACTTATCTACTTATTTATGTATGTATTTATTTATTTAAAGAGCTTCTGTAAAAGCTAAATTTCCCCCTGGAGACAAATATCTATCTATCTATCTCTATCTATCTATCTATCTATCTATCTATCTATGACTTTACTGTACATCGGTGTTGACGTTTAAAAATTTGGACTGACAAGCTGACATTAATCTATTTCATACAAAACAAACCAATAAATGACTGTACTTTCAGTTGAAGTCTTTTAATGGCCCTAAAAAGGCAGGGCATGTCAGTACTATATAATACAGAAAAGACCGCAAAATTGGGTGGACATTTTGAGTCTTTTAAGATGTGTATACAGTGTTTATTGCTAAGAAAAACAACTGTTTTTCATCTAAACTACATGTTGCCCTTCAATCAAATTGTGATGGATGTTTGTTTTTTTTTTTTAAATAGAGCAAAATAGAGGTAAAAAAAAAGAATATAGAGTACAACTTGTGATGGTTTATTCTATATTAAAGCCTGAAGGAAGATCACCTTTAGGCAGAAGGACAAATATAGGAGGTGGCAAAAGAGATCAGAAATTCATAAAGCAAGAAAAAAAATGTCTAAAAACATGCAAAAACTATAAATTTCAGAAATCCGTCAAGATAGACCAACATTCTAAAGCAAGGGTACTCAATTATGGTCCTGTTGGTCCACCTTGGCATCAGGTTTTTGCTTTAACCAGACCACTTATTTACTAATAAAGCAATATTTAACCCATTTATTTACATTAAAGCGATAGATAGATAGATAGATAGATAGATAGATAGATAGATAGATAGATAGATAGATAGATAGATAGATAGATAGATAGATAGATAGATAGATAGATTGGGATTAGTTTTAGTTAACTGGCTTGTTACAGTGCAGATCACTTAATTGTAATAATACTTTTAAATAGCTGCATTTAGGTTTTAATTGTTGTACGTTTCTTTAACCAACCATTAGTTAATAATGAGGTGCAAATGACAAAGGAACCAGCAGCTCTGCAGCTTTTGTGCTTCCATTTAAACCTGTTCATGTGCATCATGAAGTACCTGCGTCAATAAAATGTTTTGAAATGAACGAGTAAAGAAGTACCACATGTTATTTAAATAAAGATCTAAGAAAACAAAAAATATACATTTTTTTGTCTTGATACAATGAAAGCACTAGCAAGCCAAATAATTAAATAGCTGGTTTCGTTATCTGTTAGACCCTGGCTTCTAATTACGAAACTGGTTGAAACAAAAACCTGCAGTAACTGAGTACCCATGTTCTAAAGACTTTCTGCTGTAAAAACCTGATTAAAAATAAAGCTATGGCAGACTTTATGAGGAAAGCTTTTCCCCACTCCTGATATTTCATTAGATAGGGCAAATTCAGGAACTGAGTGGAACCCTGCACAGACATTGAGAGCTGAAAAAACTTTCAGAGTGGATTCACTAAGCAAGGATTTTACTGTAGACTTCCTGGGAATTAAACTTATAGACAGCACAACAAGCAAACCACCATTGTATTCGTAATAAGCTAGACATATGCAACAAACATTATTTGGTACAGACCTACTGTTGTAAGAAGTACCTTATTTTTGCCACTTCCTTAGCCACAACCTATTTGTTGCTTCAGCAGATATTTGAACTTGTAAACCCTGCATGTCTCTGACTCCCCAGCATAATGCACAAAAGCAGTCTGTCATCTTGTTGAGCTAAGGAAACAGTCTATGAGGCATCTATAGTATGTATGTATGTATGTTCATCCCGAAATATATGGCTTACAACAATCTACACTGCATGCTTATTAATGTGTAAAGTATGATAATAATTTTCTATTTTAAACAAACCACTGGCTACCTCCCAAATTAAAGGAATATTTGTTTGGCTAAGAAGTATAATGCACTTGTATGGAAGATTTGCCATCTGTGCACAAGTCACCTAACTAGTTCATTGGCTTAACTTATCTCCCTGGGGTTGTACCAATGTACTGTAAGTAGCACATGAGAAGATCGAATAAAGTGTGAATGAGGTATATTATTTTAAAAATTTATTAGATTTACTTTTCATAAAAATGTATTTTGAAACATGCAGCTGTAATATGAATGACAGGCGATACTCTGTTTCCAATTTTGCTTAAAACATTTGGTGATTCTGCAGATTGAGACATACAAGAATTAGTCATCTCTCAGAATTTCTTCTGACAGCTTCTTCACAGTGACTTCCACTAAATTGGCATTTGTTCGTTTCAGACTGCCGAGAGAAATAATTTGAATAAAGGGATTATGCATATGATTACTTTTAAGATATGTTTATATATAAACACTGATGTGAGATCAAGTGTAAGCACTGTATTATTTTTCTGCAATGTAGTACTTTAGGCACAGACGTTTCTTTCACAAACAGAACGGCTAGCCACTGAGTAAGTATAAGGCCCTTCAAAGACATATTCCAAAGAATTAAATGGATTAAAAGACCATAAAATATCATTGGGAAGCTTTGAAACCCTCATTTAAGCACCATTTGTCTACTTTTCTTTTGAGTTGCCATTCCTGTTTTTAGCAGACTGTATTCTTTATCAAAAAAGATTAATGTCTGCAATCCATAAAAAGAAGAAACTCATTACATTGTTAATTTTGGCCCCTACACCATGCAAAATGTAAAACCGTGGGAACAGCTTTTGTGCCGCAATCAGAGTTGCATTCAGACCCAAAAAGTATAAGAGGTTCTTTATATTATTCATCCATACTGAAGTGCCGCAGAATCAGACAAGGGCCTTTTTGGGGGGGTTCAATCGTCACATAGTATTAACCCTTTCAGTCCAAGGAGACCCTGCTGTTTCTGCTTGCACCTCCAAATATTTTTGTCTATTCATATTTTCATAGTCTGATGAATAAATATAGATGTTGTCTTTTATGAGCTTTTCAGTTAAATGTTTCTCCTCAATTGGCATTTTTAGCTGTTGTGAAGAGAATAAAGCAATTAAGCATTGCTGTAATGTACAACAATGAAAACATTCACAAGAGCTTTTCCTTCATGCACTTGACATTAACCTTTTACAAATTTAAATAAATAAATACTCGCCAATATACTGTATCTGGGACATATTATAATCATAGTGTACACTCCAAGGACTAGGAGGAGATCACATCCAGAACAGCCTAATACAGAAAACGGTGGAGTCATTGTAAAGAGTTTTATTTCTCAGTTCACTGTTAAGATCTTCAGTTTGAAATTTGTCTTTTTGTATTAGCATAGTGAGTTTATTCCCAATAAACTTTCCAATGAATCTTATTACACATAATCAACGATGCATTAGTCAGAAAGATGTTATTACATGACCAAAAAATACATACAGAGTTTTGTTTCAGTTCAACATGCAGTCATTTTTCATTTGTCTTTCTAAACTCATAGCTTTGAGGTCTTTGTATTTGCAGAGGAAAAAAACCCTCAATATTACAGAAACATATCTTTAGCAAAGCAATTCTCTAATAGCACACAATCACTTTATAACACCGCTCCAATCTCAGCCTTGTGTTTGGAGTTACATGTCATAGGAACGTTAAATCTTTCTCCCATTCAGTGAATGCTGTAGCTTATCCTAACAAGCACCTTTTCAGTTTATTTCCACAACCATTTTTTTCCAGATCATTTCCAACCTTATGATCTTTTCATAACATTCACTCTTTATCATACTTTATGCATTTACACTCTATCAACTAGTTATTCACAGAGGAAAAAAATAATGTGCCATTTATGAAAGCCTTATACTTTAGGCTAACATGTCACATTCATGGCAGCCAAAGTTCCGTAATTATAATGTGAGGCACCATTCATGCACATTAGAAATGAAAGCAGCTGAAACAGTGGATCATACCAACCAACTGGCTAGGTGACAAAGGAACTCGATATGACTTTTTCAATATTGTAGTGGAGATTGGTACTTAACTGTTGTAGTCTCTCTTGGTCAAATTTGCTGTCCTTGGAGATATCAATCCTACTTATAAAACTATCGAAACAAAGACCACTATAACTTGTATTATCTGCCATGCTCTGTCCCTCACATTTTGTTGGTTACTGCTTTTGAAAGACTGACTACAAATGTTATTTATAGGCACGTTCTGTTACTGCACCATAAAATGCTCGTCTGCTAAGAACTGTTACGTTCTGCCATGCTTAAGTCTGCTATTCTTGGCAAAAGGAAGCTCATCTAATGATAGCCAGTTTTGCTTAAACGAAGGCATTTTCCTTTCAGTGCTTTCCAAGGTTTTTTCACCACCTAGAATGCATCCTTGGTGTTGTACTTTCATCGACAAACAGAACACCGAAACAACACAATCTACTGACTCAGAGAAGATATTCTGTAGCTCGGGCAATTCACATGAATGCTATTTGTGTGTATGGCACACTCACTTAACCATAACAACAAAAACATTTATTTCTGCACCACATTTTCATACAAAAGATGTAGCACAAAAGTGCTTAAAAATGTCAAAGAAATAGTTACAAAGCAAAGAAAAAAACAAAGTGAAATTAGAGAAGAATAATAATGAATAAACATTATGTAACAATTAATAATGCACACTTAACATACAATAGATATATAATTAAAAGAAATATAGTAAAAGAAGAAAGTTATTAAATATAGCATTGTTTTTCTAAGTCTCTAAAGATGAGTCTAATGATAAGGTCAGGTGGTCAGGTAGAACAGGAAAAAATCCATTTAAGCTGAAGAAAAAAAAAGTCTGCAGGCATTCCAGACAAAAAGACTCTCCTACTAGACATTGCAGCTAACATAAGTGTTCTTACATAGTTCTTGATTGTTTTATTTTAGGCTTGGTCTTAGAGAAGTTGATGCAGTAAATCTTGTGGCCAGTAGGGTTATCCTCCTATATTGAAACATCGCAGGTGGCTGCACAGGACTTTGATCAGAAAGCCACCACAAAAAAGAAAATAAAGAAAGTTAAAGATTAATAATGATTGCAGATTGGTTCTTGCTAATTATATGCATATCTAGTTTATTAAGGGTAGAACTAAGACATTGCTCTGAATAACATGAATTAAAAAGGTGGGGTTTTAGGAGTTTTTTTAAAATGACCCACTGTGTTAGCCTGGAGTATGTCTATTATTAACGTATTCTAGATTGGTGGTGCCTAACAGCAAAGAGGTGCATTACCACTTCTTTATGCTTCACCCTTGGATTAATAAGTAGACCACTAATAGAAGATTTAAGATTACTAACTGAAATGCAGGGGTAAAGGCACTCCAAAATTTTGGAAGGAGCAAGATTATTTAATGCTTTATGTACCATTAGTAGTATTTTAAAGTCAATTCCTAAGGACACAGGTAACCAATGGAACAATGCTAAAAACTGGCTTTTCCTGGCTAAGATTCTTGTTGCTGCATTCTGAACTAACTCTAAGTAATTTTAATTTTTCTTAGGTAGACCAGTTTGGAGTGCATTATGCCGTAGTAATCTAGCTGACTAAAAACAAAAGTGTGAATTAATTTCTTAGAATAGCCCCCCATGTGTCAAATACTGTTACATTTTTCAACACTTTTTTGTAAACTCTGTGAGCCCACTTCTGACACCACTTCAACTAAAAGTTGTTTCTTGTTGGAATCTGTAACTTTATTAATATTTTTTGAGTTTTACAGATACATTATGTGTTAATACATTATGGTCAAATTTTTGGATATCTTTGGTTCCTTTTGACTGCCGTATATACTCACGGATAAGTCGGGAATTGATTTTATCGTGTAATTTCTGGTATTTTATAATGTCGGTCATATAAGTCGAATGTGGAAAACTCACGCTATTTTTACAAGGGATTATGATATGCTAATGCCCACCTGAGAGATTAACCACGGAGCACACTGCCTTTTTTTGTAAGTGGGTGTGGCACTGCTCTGTATCAGCACGTTCTCCTAACCTCTCTCTCTTTTTCTCTATCTCTCTATTGTGCCTGAATACCCGAACTATTCCGAAGCAACATTTGCATTGATTTGAGTTTTTTGTATCTGACACCCTCATACACCTTTATTGTAAGAGCATCCTTTACCTACGATGGAGCGTTCAATCAGAAGAAGCTGGTTTTAAATTAAATGTCATTGAAGTAGCGAAAGGAATTGGTAACTGCGCTGCTGCAACAAAATTCAATGCTTCCGAGAAACTGATGTGAGATTGGAGGAGGCAAGAAGATGTAAAAAAAAAAATTAAGTGTTGCATTTTTGAACAGGCAGATAAGACGGGGTGGGATTTTATGACCGATTTTTTGGGTTTTAAGACTCAATTTATGCGTGAGTATATACGGTACCTGGTTGCTCTCTTGCAGTCGTTCCAGTTTGTTGCTTGCCTTTTGACTGTGGGTATCCCCTGTTCCTCTACATTCAAAAATGTATTATCTCACCCTAAATCAGCATAGAAGAAACATCTTGAAATACTTCAGTTTACACTACAAACAAAAACAGAAAATCATAATCTTTGCATTCTAAAACCACTAGATCAGGGGTCCCACACTCCAGTCCTGGAGGACCACAGTGGTTGCAGGTTTTCTTTCTAACCCTTTTCTTAATTAGTGACCTGTTTTTACAGCTAATTAATTTCTTTTGAATGAATTTTAATTGACTTGTTTTTTTAAAGATTTGTTTCTGTGAATTTCTTCTTCGTTCTTCTGAATTGCCTAATTTCTTTTTTTAAATGGTACCCAAACAAAAATGAAATGTGAAATGTGTTCCAACAGAAGACCAACTAAGTCAGGGACTCAAACTCCAGTTGCTTCATTAGGCATTGATTCTTGTTGTTAATTAAACCCGTTCTTCAATTCCATGGCTTATTGTTGCTCTCATTGTGTAATAGCAGACATTTCTAAAATTGTAAATTTGTTCTTTTCTAAGAGCACTGTTAAAATGTTTTGGGGACTTGAGCAGATCAGCATTCCTGAGACCTTCATCTTTCTTTATTTTCAGATATTTTATGATGGACAGTTTGCTGAAATGTTTTGGCTTATTTTGTATCTAGTTATTATTTGGCTGCTAATTAAGGAAAAAGAAACAATTAAGGGGTCTGAGTCTTCAAGAGCAATCTAATTAAAATTAATTCAAAACAAACTTGCTAGCAGCAAAAATAGGTCACTAATTAAGAAAAGGGTTAGAATGAAAGCATGCAGCCACTGCGGCCCTCTAGGACCAGAGTTGGGGACTCCTGCACTAGATCAATGCATAGATTATATAAATCTGTTAACTTGGATTATTGAAACAAAGATGAAGCAGGCATAAAGAAAACAAATGTGGAAAACTAAAGGGTGAAATTTACAAAACTGAGACTAGTTTCTATTGGTTATTGCCAAGGAAAAACCATCCTGCCAACAGTCATAGTCTTCCATTAGTAGTCTACATTTTGTGAAGAAAGAACATTTCATGATTTAAGAATCAAGAGAAAATAATGTGTATTTAAAATCTTGTGCATTTTTATAATCAGATCATACAAGAATTTCTTCTTTTTCTATGCAAGGACCACTTGTCTTTACCACAACAACAAAGGCCTGTTAATAAATGACAACACTTAGTTTATATGTTTTGATGGATGGCCGGGAGTTTAACCCGGTCAACACACCTAGGACGCTAGATGGCGATTTCCCTGCAGCTTAGCAGTGCCCAGATTCCCGCAGGGCACTATGGGAGACTGAGTTCAGCTTCACAGCCCTGCTGGGTACCCTGAGTGCCGCCAGGTGACACTGCAGGGAGACACGGGTATTTCTATTTCCCATATAGCCCAGAAGTACTCTCTAGTCATGGGGACGGAAAGACAGAAGTACTTCCAGGCTGAAGAAAATACAATTCTCCATCTGACCCGGAAGTGGTGATGAACCACATGGACGGAAGGACAGAAGCACTTCCAGGTCAAAGACTATAAAAAGGACGGGTGGAGACCCAGCAAAGGAGCCGGAGTTGGGAGGGAGTATGACAGAGCTTGCTGGGAGGTGTGGAGGAAAATTGTATTATTTGTTATTGGCTTATTGTTTATTTTGGTGGTTGTGGTGGTTTGGGACACAACACAGAAAAAAGAAGAGATTAAATTACTTCTTAGCGATTTTATCCCATGTCTTGTGTATTGTCTGTTGGGGTAAAGGTGAGCAACAGCGCCAGCAAGTGTCCACTTTGTGACAATGTGTACTGTATTACAACCATGTCCAAGGCAATTCCTTTTAATTAATCATGGTAACACAATAGGTGAAAAGCATGATTTGATTTTATATGTAATAATAAATTAGTTTCCTTAGTCATATTGCTAAGCATAGAGAGATTATACAGCCAGACAACAGTGGTGCTCTCTCACACTTTAAATGTGTTGGTCAGGGTTCAAGGGGTTTAATAAATTCTTCTTAAGCTTTTAAGTCCTCCTGCTAAGAACTCTGCAACAAAAAGCAAATTTCATTCATTTTGGAGCCAACTTATTCCAACACAGTACTTGTGGGTAACAAGAGCCTATCCTGGCAGCATCAAGAACAATGTAGGAACCAACAAAGGGTTGGTTCTTATCGGGCTAACAATTAAGGAAATGAATGTCTAAAACTTTCTGTAATAACTAAAAGAAGGAAAAAGCATCAGCTATAGTCAGAATGGTCTGTCATTTCTGAAAGATCACATTGTACTATGTATATACACTGCTCTCTGTACGAAATGTATTCTACTTTAGTGTCAGATGTTACATTTCATTGTGAGGTACAACTGAACACATGTTCAGCTGGTCTACATGTCATGCCCCTGCCCTGGAGGCTATCAACTTTTTGGCAGGCATTTTTCTGTCAAAGTAGTGGAGACTGACAAACACAAGTTTAAAGCCACAGTACTGGGAGTCAGTTGAAAGTTTAAAACTTGTTTTCAGAGATCTGCCATAAATTATTAGTTATTATTAGAATTATGATCTTGTTATTTTATTTGTGGAAAAATAAGAGCGAATTTCTGCACTCTGAAATGACAACAGCCTGGAATGACTGAATCTAATGAAGTGTGTCAGTTCAACAGAAACGAAGAACCTCTTGACTCGAATTCAACTAAAGCTGCATGTTTTGACAGAATTCCCAAAAATACAAAGGATAGAATAGACTGGTGTGCAATTTTGTAATTTGCCATCACATGTCTTTTGCTTAAGAATTTAAATTACAGCTAACTCATTTATTTCATGTTATCATTTATAATTGTACAAAAAGATGATGCTAGTATGCGAGTCTGTTCCATATAGTGTCAGATTTTATTTGTTTGGAAGTGTACCACTTTTTTGATTTGCTGTCATGAGAAAAAAAATACCATAAGTTTTGGCCACAGGATTATATCAGACATAACTTGTGAAAAGAGCTTTATAGCTACAGTACTTGCGACATCAGAGATGTATTAATTATCATTCATTGAATGGGTTATTTTATAGAAAAAAAAGCCATCAATATTTTTTTAAAATATTTCACAATGTTTATATTTACAGCTACTTTAAATTTGGTAAGCTGTGGATTTCAGAAGTGAAGCTAGCAGCAGAACTTCTGTTACATGTATTATAACTGTTTGTGTGGTCTCCTGTTCTTCTTTTTTGAAGCATCTGATTTTACACTGAGTGTCATTTGTAAAATAACACTTGGCATATACTAGTCATTAGTTGTGTTAAATGTAGCTAAAATAAATGTGATAGAAAAATCTGCCAGCTGGCAAAATTGTACTGGATTTTGTTGGTTTTTTTTTTGCCATGTATTCCCTTCACTCATACAGTCAGAATACTAAACTGTGAGTGTATCACTTTAAATTCTGTATATGCTTTTATTATTGTGAAAATTGTTTCTGGAAATTACTTGGGCTCTCAAGGTTGTCCTATCATTGGTATTCAAGTGAAGTGGCAAGCGCAGAGTATAATCCCCGCAACACATGGTAATTTTTTCATTCTCTCTTAGCCTCCACCTGTTCCATGGTCCAGTGGAGGACTGCAAATCCTATCAGGGGATTGCAGGGCCGTCGAGCCTACTTTTCTGGCTTCAGTCCATCACATGTGCAGTCAGGCTCTAGAGTGCCGAGCCAGCTGCAGCCAAAACGATCGCGTTATCAGATGACGGATGGCTTCATATCAGGTGTTTAAACTGACGAGCCACCCCATCTGGTAAATGATTTGGGAAGTCTGGCCTCACTTGATGAATGGGTAAAAGTGACAATGCCAATCAGCATGACCTCTGCGGCTTCCTCCCTCCCTCCAGCCCCCCCTCCCCCTCCCCCCTTCTTTTTCTCCGGCTCAGTGCTGTTTGGCTCAGCAGGAATCACAATCAAAATCATTTCTAACAGTGGAGCTGCAGAAGAAGGCAGATTTTAGTCAGAAATGGTGCTAGTAGAACAGAACTTTTATAGGTAAATTTATATACATTCCTTGATGTTCATTTACGTAAATAAGTTAAGTGAATAAATGCAGTGATTAATTTTGTTATTTATAATTTCATTTAGTACATGTTATCTGTTTTTGTCTTAGTTAGAAGAGCACCACAAAGGCTTTTTACTGTCTTCAAAGTTTTGACATATGTTTCATCCCCTGTTCATAAAGTAATGCATTTGTTGAAACTGCAAACAGTTCTTTGATTATTGTCACTTTTTATTGAGCCGCGAGCAGACTGGAGGCAGAGAGGTTACATTCATTTTATGAGGAGTGTCACACATCTTGAATAGAAGTTTGGGCTCTCCTCTAATAGTTTTCAAATAAAAGAGCCATGCCTTTGATGTGTAGTAGATCTGAGCAGAGGATTGATTTTGACATAACATGCAATAGCAACCATTTCACATAATTCATTCTGGGAATGACAAAAAACTGGAAAACACGCAGTGACTTAGGTAAGGTAATATGACTGTGTACACTCAGCCCCCACCTGAAATCAAGGTCAAGCTACACTGGTGTGTTTTAGAAATTAGAGAATTTAGCGATACTTGACACATCATTGTTCTAATAAGGTATTTCAAAATAAACAAATAGTTTTTGTTTGTTTATAAACTAAACAACTTTAGTTTAGTGGGTCCTCCCTGCGTGGAGTTTGCATGTTCTCCCTGTGTCTGTGTGGGTTTCCTCCGGGTACTCTGGTTTCCTCCCACAGTCCAACGACATGTAGGTTAGGTGCATTGGCGATTCTAAATTGCCCCTAGTGTGTGCTTGGTGTGTGGGTATGTGTGTGTGCCCTACGGTGGGCTGGCACCCTGCCTGGGGTTTGTTTCCTGCCTTGCGCCCTGTGTTGGCTGGGATTGGCTCCAGCAGACCCCCGTGACCCTGTAGTTAGGATATAGCAGGTTGGATAATGGATGAATGGACTTTAGTTTAGGTACTGCAAAAACTCAACTGTTACTCATTTACTTTATTGTAACCAGGGACCTCATGTATAGAATTCACACTAAAACATGGAGTACAGACAAAAGTGGAAATGTGTGTATGCAGAGAAAAACCAAGATACATAAATCTGTGCGTACGCCAAATTCCACGCACTTCCCCTTTACAAATCCCAACAAAGGTAAAATTTAACACACATGCACCCGCCTACAGCCACACCCGACTCCTCCCAGAATTTTGCATATTTTAATATGCAAATCAATATAAATACCACCTTCCGTTCAGTGTTTGTTTAAAAAACAATGAGAAAGTCCACCATCTATTTATTCTGTTTCAGTCAATATTATAAAAGCTGACCTCCATGCAATGCTCAGTTGGTGATGGTGCTGCAGTACCGAGTACGTCTTCAGACACTGGCTGCACACACACCTCTGCCTCGGAAACCACTGGGAGTCCATCTGGATGTGTGTTGACGGATGCTGTTCTGGAGTCACAAAATGCAGTAGTGGATGCTGTAAGACATTTGGCCAATGAACTAAGGAATATAAGGGCTGTACTATGTGATATTAACCACAACATAAATGAATTGTTTAGAAAATAAATGCTGCATCTGATTACCTGTTCTTACAATTCAGATAATTACATTCAAACAAAGCTGTAATGCTGTCCGATTTTGGCTGATCATTTGGTAGGTCATTGTCAGGTTCATCATAGCGCAACTCTTCAGGTACATGCTTGCACATTGTGACACACTTTCTGTTCTCTATAGAAGAGCACATTAAAAGAGTGGAAATGATTTCTACTTACATAAGCAAATTCATTCTCTGAAGGAACTTTTATAGCGTAGCGACGGCCCAGAGCACCACAACGGACCAATTTTCTGCTCTTTTCTTTGCGGTGGCTTGCCTTTTGCCACACTAGTTGGAAAAAGCACTTGCAGATGTGCAGAGCTGTCATTTTCATACAGTGAGTTCATCAGTTACAGTATATATGATGTAATGCCAGTTCATTTATTTGGTGATTCATCCCTGGCTGATGTAACTTGTCCAGCGCCGTTGCAATAGCTATGTGCATGCAGCTGACCGTTCTGATTACATTTGGAAAACCAGACATTGCTGCAAATTGCGCTTTTATGTTTTCCAGTTCAACCACAGTATAAGGAAATCTTATCTATCTGGATGATAAGCGGAGAATACCATCCTATACAGCTGGCATGGCACAACTCAGTGATGATTGTGAAATACCCGATCGGTCAGCAAGGTCACATTGGAAAGCTCCTGTGGTTAAAAACCCAAGAGTGGAAAGAACTTGCAAAGAAACAGGTAGAGCACAATTCCTCAAAGTCTGCCTTTGTAAAGCGGGCACCAGTTTAACACATAGCTCCAAAAGGATAGCACTTGGAAATCAAAATCGACTTAGAAGCTAATCATCATCATCATCTGTAAATATGCACTCTCTTCTAATTCTTCCATTTGAGATGTCTTCTAACAATGCTAAAGCAGCCATGGTAGTTGGAATAGTTTGGTCATTCCACGCACCATTATTTTGTTACAGAATGATTACAATCAAGTGAATTAAATATGTAAATGATATGCAATTAATGTCAGTACATTTGTTAAAACTCGCATCGTAGATGTGAATCTAAAAAAGAAAAGTAGACCACAGAAACAGTAGCATAGCTTTGATACTGGGTTCCGCCAATTTGCAAGACTGAGCAAAATAGTGCATACACGAAATGAGAATGCGCATGGCTTTACGCCAGCTTTATTTTTTATACATCTTGAAGTGAACGTGGAAACAGGCATTTTTATGCAATAGGCCCCAGATCTTAACAAAAGCTTCTTTTGGTCTTCATAACACTTATAAAACATCAGTAGAAAAGTTATTAATCTTTGTGAAGTGTGACATATTGAAATGATGGTAAAATCCCTTTTTAATAGAAGAATTCACAGAAGAATTCATATGTCAATCTAAAAAAAAAAAAAGTGAATTTCCACTTTGGGATTAATAAAGTATCTATCTATTTCTATCTATCATTGCAGAGATGAATAAACATTTTACTGATTGGTTTGCAGATGCTGAAGACTCAAAGAAGTGTGTGTTAAGGTCTTGTTACATAGAAGTAAATGAGCAATAGATGCATTTTTACAATATTTAAACTAAAGTGTTACTCTTTTTTTCCTTCCTCTTCAAGTACCGTGGTTTCACCTTTGCTATAAACTGATTTTAAGCGTTACAAATATCTTGTAGCCACAATATATTAAGGAACTGGAACAATTGTGATACTTACAGTGTACACATAAGATTCTCTTCATTACCTTTGTTATAAAGAAAATGTCAAGAAGCTGAATTACACCTGAACAAGAGTGAGTGCCAATAGTAGCAAAATGGACCTGTAATTATTTTAGTAGTCTCTGACTAAACACATTCTTACTTTCCTAGTTTAAATTATGTGTTCTTGTGAAAAATGTAGGAATTAGAATAAGACAACACTGATAAACATAGAATAAGAGTAAGTCCGATGGCCAGGGAGGACAGAAAAAACAAAAAAAAAAACTCCAGACGGCTGGAGAGAAAAAATAAAATCTGCAGGGGTTCCAGGCCACGAGACCGCCCAGCCCCCTCTGGGCATCCTATCTAACATAAATGAAAACAGTCCTCTTTGTATTTAGAGTTCTCTTGGAAGGACTTGATGATGATGGTCATGCAGACTTCTGGCTTTTAATCCACCAACGTAGGAACATCACGGTCCTTTGATTAGGTGGTGATGGCGCAGATCGCCACCACAGAAAACCGGGAAAAGAAACAGAAGAGAGAGTAGGGGTTAGTACGGATTTTACAGCCACCATGAATAGTTATTATAATGAATTGAATATACAGAGTATCAGGATTAAATGAAGGTGAAGTTATCAGAAAGCCATGTTAAAGTAATGTGTTTTTAGCAGTTTTTTAAAGTGCTCTGCTGTATTAGCATGGCGTATTCCTATTGGCAGGCTATTCCAGATTTTAGGTGCCTAACAGCAGAAGGCCGCCTCACCACTTCTTTTAAGCTTTTCTCTTGGAATTCTAAACAGACACTTATTTGATGATCTAAGGTTACGATTTGGAATATAGGGTGTCAGACATTCCGATATATAAGATGGAGCGAGATTATTTAAGGCTTTGTAAACCATAGGCAGTATTTTAAAGTCAATTCTGCATGACACAGGTAACCAGTGTAGTGACATCAAAACTGGAGAAATGTGCTCGGATTTTCTTTTCTTAGTTAGGATTCTAGCAGCTGCATTCTGCACTAGTTGCAAACGATTTATGTCTTTTTTGGGTAGTCCTGAGAGGAGTGTATTACAGTAATCTAGACGGCTGAAAACAAAAGTGTGAACTAATTTCTCAGCATCTTTCAATGATATAAGAGGTCTAACTTTTGCTATGTTTCTTAAGTGAAAAAATGCTGTCCTAGTGGTCTGATTAATATGTGATTTAAAATTCATGTTACAGTCAACAGTTACCCCTAAATTCTTTACCTCCGTCTTGACTTTTAATCCTAATGCATTAAGTTTATTTCTAATAATCTCATTGTCTCCATTATTGCCAATCACTAAAATTTCTGTTTTCTGTTTATTTAGCTTGAGAAAATTACTATTTATCCATTTAGAAACACAAGTAAGACATTGTGTTAGTGAAGCAACAGCGTCTGGGTCATCGGGTGCAATTGATAAATACAGCTGTGTGTCATCAGCATAGCTGTGGTAACCCACGTTGTGCCTCGAGATAATCTAACCTAATGGAAGCATGTAGATTAAGAAGAGCAGCGGACCCAGGATAGAGCTTTGTGGAACACCATATAGAATATCATATGTCTTTCAGTTATAATTACCACAACTAACAAAGAATTTTCTACCTTCCAGGTAGGATTCAGACCAATTTAAGACATTGCCAGAGAGGCCCACCCATTGACTAAGGTGATTTCTTAAAATATCGTGATCAATGGTGTCAAATGCGGCACTCAGATCTAAGAGGACAAGAACAGATAAATGGCCTCTGTCTGCATTTACCCGCAAGTCATTTACTACTTTAACGAGTGCAGTTTCTGTGCTGTGATTTGTTCTAAAACCTGACTGAAATTTATCAAGAACAGCATGTTTATTGAGGTGGTCATTTAGCTGCATGATTACTGTCTTCTCTAGAATTTTACTTAAGAAGGGCAGGTTAGAAATAGGTCTAAAATTTTCAAAAGAGAGGGGTCAAGATTATTTTTCTTGAGTAGGGTTTTAACTACAGCAGTCTTAAGACAGTCTGGGAAGACCCCCGTATCTAATGACGAGTTTACAATGTCAAGAATATTATCAATTAGCATGCCTGATACCTCTTTGAAAAAACTTGCTGTTATTGGTCAAGGACGTAAGTGGAGGGTCTCAGTTGAGAAATTATTTTATGTAAATTAGGTAAATCTATCCTGGTGAAAGAATTTAATTTGTTTATAACAGAGTACTGGGGCTTAGGAGGATCCACAGTGTTGGGGAGATATGCTATATTATTTCTAATACCATTAATTTTTTGATTGAAGAATACAGCAATAGCCTCACAGGTTTCACTGGAAGTATTTTGGAGGCATTCCTTTGAGTTACCTGGGTTTAGCAGACGATCAATCGTAGAGAATAAGATTCTGGGATTACTAGCATTGTTATTTATAATCTTAGAGAAATAGCAGCACCTCTCAAGACGGACTGTGTTATTGTGTTCTGCTATTTTAACCTTCAATATCTCATAGTGGATAGTTAGTTTAGTTTTCCTCCATTTACGCTCAGCTCTCCGGCATGTTCTCTTTAAATCAGACACTCTTTGGGTCTTCCATGGTATAACAATGCTAGAAGATTTGTTAACTGTCTTTTCAGGTGCCATGTCAATGGGAGTATGTAGCATTAAATTGTATTTGTCCACAGACTGCTTGAATCAACATTTTAGCTCTTATTCAATGGGGATACTATTGATTTCGATTAATTAAACAAATTTTTAAAGCAGTCGGATTTCGAAAGAGCACAGAAATTTGGATTTTTTCATGAAATATATATTCACTTTTTGTGAATTATAATTCAATAATGCAAAACAATTACAAAAGAAGCATGCAAAAAAAAAAAAAAAATAGGAAATACACTATATCAATTGTTAATTCTCTGGACATGCCTAATTTCTGTCCATAGCCCAGAGAGGTGGTTGATTGGTTGGCCATTTTAAATTGACCCTGTTGAGTGTGTGTGCACGCGCACATGTATTTGCTCTGCTTTGGACTGACACCTTGTTCAGGGCTGGTGTCTGCCTTGGGCCTGATGACTTATGTGATAGGCTCCAGCTTCTCATGACCCTCAGTTGGATTAAGTTGTTTGGAAATAGTACATTAAAGCAAAACTCCACCCAAAAATTATATTTTGCTGTATGCTACTTACACCATGTAGTTTGCAGTGGTGGCTGAAAAAAAAGTTTGTTTTCTGTCTTACACGTACTGTGGCTGAGACAGAGTCCATTCCTTCATGTTACTGATTTAAATTAAGTGTGTTTGAGAACGCATGTGAGTGTAGAGAGAGAGAGAGAGAGGTTAGGAGCACACGCTGATACAGCACATTGCCGCACCCACCACATGGCAAACCAACTCAGGATCCCAGATTAGGACAAGAGTGCAGCCATGCAACGAGTGACACATCAGCACCACACTAGTTCAGATGGAATGGAACCATTGTGACGTTTTTTTATGGCGCCTGGAGTGCCAATTCTGCCACCAACCTCCAGGTTTTTTCCTGCAGGTTGGAGGGCCTACATGCAGGGCTGGATGAGTGTAGAATATATAATATTAACTATGCCATTCAAATACTGTTGATACTATTCAAATACTTCATTTTCTCAGTGTTCTATACAAATCCATTGTTGTTGTTGTTTTGTTCATTTTTTCTTTTTTTTTTTTTAATATTTTGCATGCAATGTTGACATCCTCTGCTCTAAGCTTCCGTATATCTAAATCATTATAATGAATAAGCAATCTAAACATCCCCTATTAATAATGAAATATTGATTAGATTCACATCTTAAAATACATTTACTATAACCACAAAACTACTTAATTTCTAAAGTCACATAGGCTGTTAAGAGTAAACCTAATCAAAGTGTATTATGATGGAGGGCCCAGTAAACAGCAGAACTCAGGAGACACTTGGGATATTCCTTATTCCGTAAGTGACATTTGGGTTCCTTCTAGAAAGGAGTGTCTTGTCTGAGCCGAAAGTCCACTTTTGACCAAATGGCCAATGAGCGTGGAGTCAGATGGATTTGCTTTGGTCTAGGCTATGTATGAGGATGAAAGAGAGAAAAGGTAGGGAGAGCAATCAGGCGGAGATATGTAAAGATGACAACCTGATGGGAAAGTGGTGTAGACACTTCATGTGCTAGATATGGTCTGAATCCATGTTTAGGATGATTCCAAACACCTTTTTCCCAGTTATTTTTTTAAATACTGTAACTTGTTTTCATTTCCTTTTATGTTTATAATTTCATTAATAATCACACTTATTATTATATATGTTTTGCGGGAATAAAAAACTAACAAGAAACAAAATAAGGAACATCAGGAATGTCTTTACATTATACAACTAAGAAACATAAGTCAAGTTTATTGTCCTGTTTACATAGTACAATGAAATTCATACTTGCATGCTGACAAAAATACAAATCTATATATGTAAATTCAATGTATGTGTGTGTGTATGTATGTATGTTCCAGCATCACTTCCGAATGGCTGGAGTGATTTTCATGAAACTTGATACACATGTTTCTCATTGGTTGACTAAAAATACTGTAGGGTGAAGTCAACCCTAACCCACTCCCTTCTGGGTGGGGTGGGGGGTGATCTTGCAGTCTTGTATGCATGTTATCATCCAGTTGACACTCGGAATGACCACCATATTTAACTGGAGGTGATCGCCAGCATTCTGCATGTTTGAGCACCACTGCACCCCTGTTGCTTTTGAAATTAATTAGAGTTGGCCGGTTCCAAGCATCAACTGGACAATAACATACATACAAGACCGCAAGACAAACACATTAGTGAGCCTGTTAATTTATTTTTATTTTTAAAGTTGTGTTTTTTTATATTACATTTTTCTCAAACAATTAAAAAAAAAAAAAGCACTTTATTTTCCTCCCAGGCAACACTGGGTATTTCAGCTAGTTAAAAATAAAGTAAAAGTATACTTAGCATGCAACATATACAAAATAATTTTAAAATGTATCTGCAAGTGTTATATATTTGTACACGCTTTATTATGTTGCAATATTTGAATTCTTATGACTGAAGCTTTAAAAAATTGTGGTGTGCACCTGTTTTTACAATATAAATGAACTTATCAATGGAGTTGTGCTTAAAATTTGGTTGGTTTAGTTAAAAATTTTCATTAAAGTTTTACAGTCACAACCATACACTTTGTTCACATAGTTACATTAAGATAATAGTATATTTGCAATCCTGCATAATCTAATTCAAGGTTGAGAGGGTTCCTAGAACCTGTCTGCACAAAACAGAAACCAGCCATGAACGTGGGAGCCAGTCCTCACAAGTGTCACTCATGCAGGCATCCACAAGTGGCCAATTTAGAATCTGTACGTTGCATTATGGCTTGCAATCTCAAAAAAAATTATGCTTTACTGAAAGATGGCAAAACTGAAAAGAGCTTGTGTCTCTAAATAAGGGGACTCTGTCTGGGTATACTTACTGTAGTTTGCAGAGGCTCGAAGCTCAGGTCATAGAATGGTATGGTTGTAATTGTATGATGTGATCTAAACATCAAATGAATATAAACTGATTGCCACATCCCTTCAACCAATATCTCTGAAACCGATAACAAAATCTGGACCTGCCCTACCCATTGTCCTCTGTTGTTTTCCCAAATACAATAGATTTTTTTTAATTGAAATGACTGAACTTTTACTTAATTAAGTTCTCTTTCTCTGAAAGTCATTCTTATGGCTATATTTTCTACATTTATATTCCAACATGTAATTTAACCAAATTGTTTTTTATTTGTTCATTTTTTTTGTAGCATTTTAGATTTTTTTTGTACTTTTTCATGTCTATTGTTTCTTACTCTAATTCAGAACTATGTCCTTCATGTATTTATCTATTATTTGGAGCTTAATGTTTGGTATAGTTTATTCAATGTATTTTATGTGGTCTTTTTTTGCTTTTATCCCTATTATACCCTTTAGAACATTTGTTGCATATTTTGAGCATGGCAAAGATGCTGTATAAGTAAAATCTATAATTATTATTGTGATCATCATCTTTTGAATGTGGGGTGAAAACCAGAGTGCAAGAAGATGCAAACATGGAGCAAACATGCAAATTCCACAACAGACAATGATACAATGATTAACCATAACGTTTGAAGGTTACTTGATCTGTGAAGCAGCATTACTTACCTCTCTGCCACCTAGCTAGCAATGCATTATTTTAAATAAGACTAGGGAGCTCTGCCCCCCGCTCACCAACCCCTGTGTGGCCACTACACGCTAGCCACTTTGCGGATCTGCCGCTTGCA
The DNA here is from genome assembly GCA_026402145.1 of Polypterus bichir lapradei. Classification (NCBI taxonomy): domain Eukaryota; kingdom Metazoa; phylum Chordata; class Cladistia; order Polypteriformes; family Polypteridae; genus Polypterus; species Polypterus bichir. Next base: position 27,187,927 of record JANRMT010062842.1, read on the forward strand.
TATGGGGATGCGGATGTAAGATTTAAACAAATTGCTATTTTCATGTGTATAATAGAAGTAACTATTTTATATTACGGAAAGTAATTAACCATAGTAAAAAATAGTAAAACGTAATAAATTGAAAGAAAATTATGTTTCATGTTGTGTTAGAGTTTTTCATTGTGTTATACGATTTTGTTCTGTTTGGCTTTGAAATTAACACCCAAATACTTTTTAAACTTACACCTTTACTGCAAAACTTCAGTAAACAATATTTGGAATTAACTTTTCATCAATATAGCATTGAATTTTGATTCCGTATTTGGACTTACATCGTGACAACGCAATGTATAACTGCCCGTGAGTGAATATCGTTTCTTTCTCTTTAATAAATAAATAACTTTTTTGAATGTTTGTCCTTGTGATTTGTTAATTGTCATAGCAAAAGCTATTCTAACAGGAAACTGTAAATGTTTTAATATGAATGGCATATCAAGATCTCCTTTGGTGTATAATGTTATCCGCGGAAGATGTAAATTACCTTTCTTGTTGCCTGTTAAAATTTTAGATGTCAGAGTTGTTTGACCAATTTTGAATACAACTAATCTTGTCCTATTGCATAGCCCATCACTCTTACAAAAATTACGCAATAACATTACGATACATCCTTCTTTCAACAGTAATTCAGCCAGCAGAAGACTGGATGGTGTTAACCCTTGTAGATATTCTACGGGATATTGTAGGTTGATGTGTTCATCTTCCATACCATCACCACCAACCATTTCAGCATAGTCTATTGATACGCATTTAACCAATTTGCCATGTAACCGATCGACAATTTCCTCGTTAATCCATTTGACTTCATCATTTCTCGGTGCTACAATTGCCTGTATACTTATTTCTTCTGTTGATAACCCTTCAGGATGAAATTCTTCAATAAGATTTGGACATAAGTCTTCTTTTATTGGAAACTTAAAGTGAGGAAAATGTAAAAATTTATAAGAGCTGAGAGTGCAGGAACTGTGCCTGACAAAAGCATTCCCACGAAGGAGAGGTGAGAGGACTGTGGGCATTAGCTGTTAACAGGAAATGGTTGAGAGGAGGGCGGGACCCTCTCCGCCCTCTACCAACTTGAAAAAATCTCTTGGCAATAGTCTTGTCTCGTCTCAAGATTTTCTTTTATAATAGAGAGACAATTAAAAAGTAATTTTTATTAAAGTTAACTACAGTTACCTTTCTCTATTATTAATTAAAATGGTTTACTGGCTTAAGTACCACTACTCCTTTAATCCTTCTTAAAAATGCATTTTCTTACTTTTCATTACCTTTCAACATTGATGTTTACTATTCAACTTGGTGTTTAATACAATCATACTAGCATACTGAACTTTTTCCCATCCTTTTGTGTTTGGATAAACAATTTCCTTACTGGCTGGCCACAAACCATTAGAATTGGCACCCACAGCTCCTCCACCTTCACACTTAGCACCGGCTCCCCTCAGGTCTGTGTACTGAGCCCACTTCTCTATGCCCTGTGCACTTATGCCTGTATATCTAAGTACTCCAGCAACACTATCATCAAGTTCACTGATTACTCCACCGTGGTAGGTCTTGTAATCATTGACAATGAGTTTGCTTACAGGGATGAGGTGCAGACACTGTCAGTGTGGTGCTCCAGGAACAGTCTCCCATTTAACACCCGCAAAACTAAAGAGATGGTCATTGCCTTCAGGATGCACAGAGCAGTGTCAGCCCCTCTATACCACAACGTTGACTTGCTAGAGAGGATCATCCCCTTTGAGTTCCTGGGAGCTTACATCTCTGAGGACCTGTCCTGTATAGCAAACACTCTAGCAGTAAACCTGAGACGTCACCAGAATGTGGGAACGAAGGGGAAGCTGCTGTTGACCTCCTACTGTTTAACCATCAAGAGTGTTTTAGCATACTTTATTTCAACACAGTATGCTGGCTATACAGCAACAGACAGGAACGCTCTGCAGAGGGTAATGTCCATGGCAGAGAAAATCATTGGCTGCTCTCTCTGGAAGATATCTCCAGTGCCTGATACCTTTACAGAGCCAGGAAAATTTTCCCTTCCCATACTGGCCGCACATTGTTCACACTACTGCCCTATGGCAGGCAGTACAAGAGCATTAAAACCAGAACAAAAAGATTTGCAGATAATTTTTATTTTTGGGCTATCAGAATTTTAAATTTTAAAAACTCACAGAGCTGTTCATTATTTTTCCCAGTATACTTTAGTGGATAATAATTTCTTCTCCTTATTTATTTATGTATGCCATTTATTTGTTATAGGATGTGTGCTTTTTATATTATTTGTTTGGCGTTGTTTCTTCTACTTGCACAGTTTACAGGTGTAGCTTTTACAGTTTCATTGTACTTGTACAATGACAATAAGGCATACTAATTCTGTTGTGAGAATTTATAACGTTCTGCCATGTTCTTCAAAAAATGCAATAATTGCATTTCTTGGTGGACAAATTAGGTAAAATCAGCTTGTTAGTATGCAATCTAAGATTTCTTTTTCTTTACAGAACGAGGCATTTGAAGAGCTTTTTTTCTGAATTATTGCATACATTATATTTCACTAAAAAGGGACATGGGGAACTGTTGCAGCTGTGTTTTATTATTAAAATATTGGGCCACCAAAGCCTACCTTGTTTGTTAATGGAAATGTCATTCCAATAACTGGGTGCAGAAATTTTCAATTATATTGTCTTACAAAAACTGGAGGCTAATGATTCATACAAATGTAAAATTTGGCATGAATTAGAAAAAGGATTGTGTTCGATGTAATTTTCAAAAACACTTTTGTTCACACCCTAGATGCTGCTAACATGCAAAGAACAAAAAGGATAACAAAACCTTCTGAGAAGACGCCACTTGGTTAAAGATTTTAGCTATTCTTTTTACAGTATGGTTTACTAATTCTCTTCAGAAATGATGTCATTTTTAAACAAATTCCAGATGTTGGCTGTTCCCACTTGCTGGATGAAACAGCTATTTAGAGACAGTGGCTACAGTGTTAAGCTACAGCACAGAACTGCAGCTGCTAACCCCTAAGCTGCTTCTCTGCTATCTGCTGCATCAATTATCTCCATGATTTATGCAGTTTCCTCAAAGTTAATAATTTATAAGAAATCAGAAAAACAAGTCCTGTGAAATAGTTGCAATGGGCAATGTTTAACAATAACTAAACCTAGTATAGTGATGGAAACCTCATAGATATAAAGTCATAGTTTTCCAGTTACAAGTTTGGATATGTGTAAAGGATGCACACATTCAGGTAAAGAGGAGCAAAATGTGAAGAATTTTCCATCAGAGATCCTAGAGCTGAACTGTTATGATTGAAACATGCCTGTTTATCCAACCAACAGTCTTTCTCTTGCTGCTTTACATTCAAATGAACCATCTACTCTGGCTATAGGTCTGATTGCCTGCACACAACTGGCACATTTCACATTTCGCCTTCTTATTCTAGATTTACGTGATGTCATGTAAGGAATCTTTTAATATTTTCTTGGGGAGTCCTGTGACCTTGAGATAAGAAGAAGAAGAAGAGAGGGAGAGATTGCTGTTACAATATTGATACCAGAAAAGGGATACTGTATACTTTTTCAAATATAAGTATGATTGACATGAATGAGCTAAGTAGTGGTATTTATATTTACCCTAGTTATTAAAGATTAATAACTCATAAATGAATAACACTAAATACTGTAGGTTGTTATGTAAATCATCATAAAAAATGTTCTTCATTTTTTTAATTATTTTTGTTTGTTTCTAGTATATTTTTCAATTGAACGTTGCAAACATTTTAACAAGAAATGACCTTTCAGCCTAACAAAGGTCTTCATTCCTATCTACCAAATGTCTCCATATAACATCAACTTGAGTATTGTATGTCTCCAAAAATCACATTCTCCATCACATGACATTTAATTTATTCTATTAGTCTGATGTTCTAATTTATAATGAACAGCCTATATCCACTGTACTACTTCATTTCTTATTGTCATTTTTAAAAATGTCAATCATGTCAGCTCTTAGCCTCTGTTTGCTTAAACTGGAAAGATCCAACTCCTTCATTATTTTCCCATTACTTGGCAATCTTGGAATTAGTCTGGTCACACGTCTTTGGATTTTGCTAACATAGCTGTTGTGCACCACAAAGGTTTAAGTGAAAGAACCCATATGTTAGCTGTTCACATTGCCTTTTAACAACCGTAGTAGCTACTTATTACAAAGGTCTCCCAATCTGTTTCTTCTTTCACTGTTTACTCTTTTTAATCACTATTATCAACAATTATCTGCATTACAGTGTAATACAGAGTTCCTGTTGTGGGGTTATGTGGCCAGCTGAACTCATAAATGTGAAACTGAAATTTTGATTGTCCCTTCTCTGATATTTGAATGCTTTAATAAAGCATAAGAAACAATTACAGTTTATATATACCAATATGTGTACTTTTCTGTGGGTATACAGTATTGCATGCAACGTTTAACAATAACTGAAACTAGTATAGTGATAGAAACCACATAGATATAAAGTTTTAGTTTTTCAATTGTAAATTTGCTAAAATATGTAAAATGAATGCACATATTCAGATAAAGAGGAGTAAAACGTGGGGAATTTCCCATCAGACATGCTGAAGACAAAATGTTATAATTTAAAAATGTACACTGGTTTATCCAACCAGATTTTGCAAACTACTGATTTATCCAACAGACATTTCTGTGGGTATGCAGTATTGAATGCTGTTTAACAATACCCAATTCAAATATGTGCTCAATTCTGTGGACATACCATATTGCATCCTGTTTTCTGGGTTGTCAACATGTCTTCATGTTTTAATGCTTTATACTGTATTTACCAAAGTGTATTTTCAAGCGTGATTTTTAATAAAAAGCATTAAATTGAATTTTCCAAGCAACTGAGTGCTTTTCAAGACACCATTAGCATTAATTTTATATAAAAATGAAGACAATAAAATAAAAAATAATAATAACTTATTTGATATAAAAGCACAAAATTCATAGTTAATGTATAAATAACATGAATATAGAATGATATTTACATACAGTAAGGTCTCTTTTTGCATTACTGTTTCTTCTCCATAGTGGAGTTTGTTTTACATTAAGGTTTTACTTCATGCTGTTTATATTTATTTAGATTGGATCGTATATGGGAATCATCTGAGTAGAGAAAACTGAATGTAAAGGTGGAAAATATAGTTACTTATTAGTAATACAGTACTTGTGTCTTAAAGTTTGCCTTGTACTTATTATAGCCAGGTCTAGCATTTTTCCAATGGAAGTGGCCCCTATTTTGAAAAAGTTATATGTTTATTTTTTTTACCTAAATCTAGTCCAATAAAATAGGTGGTAATGAACCAAAACCTTTAAATGTTTCAGAAAAATAGGACTTTATTTGCTGACTTAAAACAAACAGTTCTGAAAGCAGCACATCAACAACATCAAATAAGGATCTCTGGTACAACAGGAACATGGGCAGGTTTCATCTCTGTGGCTGAGGTGTTGGCTATCCAGTTGTGCCTAGGTTCTGTGAAGACATCCAAAGGCTGAACAGCACATAGATGTTAAGTCACTGCTGTTGTATATGGACAAGCTGTAGCAGCAAGTTATTTGACTGTCTTTTTCAAGTGTTATTGAAAAAATCAGTCCAATAAACAAAACAGTTCTCTACATGCATGTTCTTCTCTATATTCCTGTTTATCTAGGGGAATAATTTAGTGGTCAAAGTGACTTGGACTCTTTAAGGCCATCTTAAAGTAAAAAGCTAATGTACTAGCAAGACATACTGATTGTATTAATTTCAGAGTCCTTATCAAAGTATTCAGCATGACACAAAATGAATATTGAATCTGCCATGTTATTCCAAAAACAGGAACGTGCCACAAAAGTGCTGCCCATTTTCACCACAGAAATTGACATAAGAAATTTAACACATAACAGAAAGCTTTTCGGGGGGTTGAATTATACAGTATTATGGAGTAGTCAGTTGACTGTCACTGTTGAAAAAATTAAAATTGGGCTTAAAAAAGAAAATTTCATAAATGTAGTAAATTTACTGGATTAACTGATTAGTTATTGTAGAAAAAAATCACTATTGCCTAATGTTAAAAACACTCAGCCTATTTTACAGAATGCTAATACAAAGCATGTGCTGTCAATTTATTCTTAAACTCCACTTACTGCACACTGGTAGGGTGTAAATAGTAAATGTATTTTCAATTAAAAAAAGCAAAACATACATTTTCTTTACTGTGATAATGGAACATGATTGCTTTGACAGGTTATTTGTGAGAAACTGGTGCTCTGTGACTAGAATCAAGACAATATGTGAAAAAAAAATCAAATTTAATGAAAAAATAAAAAGATTGTTAGTGGAAAGTCAATACAAATTTATTATCAAATGCCACATTTTCATCCAGAGCTTAAATGGACTCAAGTGTCCCTATCAGTAAGATAACATCCAGGTGAGGAAGTGATGTTTCAGAAAACCTGGGAAGAAAAGTTGTTAAAGTTTATAAAGGTGGAAAACATACATAACATCCTTGGATGCCATGAATTTATAATTACCCAAATAGTGCACAAAATTAAGAAATTTAGTACATTGTTAGACTCCCTTGGAGTGGAAATCCTACAATGATTGCTATAGAAACAATTGAATACTTGAAAAAGAGACCTAAGTTAGAAACTAAAGATCTACAGACCTTACATATGTTAATGTATGTGTCCAATAGTTAATGAATATGATTTAAATAATAAACTTAGCACATGGGTTACAATGTTTTCTTTACAAAAAACATAAAACAGAAACTGCCACTTGTCTCATGTTTCCTAAGTAATACCTGAATGGTCCACAACTCTTCTGGAGCAACACTGACCAATGAGAGTAGAATTGTTTATCTAAAGAAAACATTAATAACAAATAAACACTAACAATAAAGCCTGATGAATGGTGGATATGACAAGGTAGCCTATTGGTGGAGTCAGTAGAGGAGACTTCATTAAATGTCTAAACAGACAAGCACCCAGGAACCTTTTGCTCAGTATTGGATTTCTATTCAGAGTTGAACAAGCAACTGATAGAAACTATAAAAAGTGCCAAATAAGATTGTACTGTATATAAACAGACCATTTTTTAATAGTTTGGTGTCCATATGTACAATTAGGTTCTGCCGAAATGCTATGCTTGTAATTACAGTACATATAATGATTGCAGATTTGTTCTTCATAGCTGTTCCGTCAGCATTCATGTATTTTTGTTCACAAAAAATTACTTGAGATATCTCTGGGAGCTGTTCTGGGATTATAGCAAATTTCTTACCAGGCCAATAGCACAGTGCCACAAAAAAAGTGTTTTTCACAGTGAATTTCCCGGGTTTACTGATTACTGCTTGTAGAATTATTTTTATCTTCTCCCAGCATTCTATGATGCTTTTGCTAGGCTAGCATGACATGTGCTGTGCCTTCCTGAGTGGTTCTGGGATAAATTGCTCCAAAATAACAAACAAATACGATGTTGCGGCAAGATATATCAAATCATATAACCAAATCATATTATGTGATATCATCTACTGTTAAATTCTGCTCCGTACTTGTAAAATTTTTATTTTTATACTGAGGATTTGTTCTGTTTTGTATATTGTATTGTATTGACCCCCTTCTTTTTGACACCCACTGCACTCCCAACCTACCTGGAAAGGGGTCTCTTTTTGAACTGCTTTTCTCAAGGTTTCTTCCATTTTTTCCCTACAAAGGTTTGTTTTTTTCCTTGTCTTCTAAGAGGGTCAAGGCTGGGGTGCTGTCAAGAGGCAAGGCCTGTTAAAGCCCATTGCGGCACTTCTTCTGTGATTTTGGTCTATACAAAAATAAATTGTATTGTACTGTATTGTATATATAGTATTTTCTACTTTTTCATTTCACAATAAAATAAAAAATTGATGTTATTTTTAGATTGTTAAAAGTTTAAAATCTTAATTTTTTTTGTATATTAAAAGTCTGCTCAGGAAAAGCTACAAAAAATATTAATACTGACCCTTTGCTTCACAGGCTGTTAGTAGTGATAGGATCTTGGGAAAGGCAGAGAGCGAGAGATAAAGGAATACTGCGCTTTGCTATAGTAATTTGTTTTTTGTAATTGCTCTGAGCTGCTTTGTGAATATATATATTGTGGCAAGCGGCTGGTGGTGGTACCCAGCTGGGACACCCAGAAGGTCCGGAAGAGGGATTACGCCTATTCCAGACCACAAGGAGGCGACTGCCCTGGTGGCTTTGGGGACCATGGGAACAGAGCTTAATAGGGGCCTGTGGTCACCACCAGGGGGCGCCCGAATGCCTGAGGAGCCCTGGCCCTCAGCATTTCCGCCACACCCAGAAGTGCTAGGGGGAAGAAGACCAGTGACACCCGGAGTGCTTCCGGGTGCACAGCCGGCACTTCCGCCACACCAGGGAGTGCCAGCAGAAGATTGTTGGGTGACACCTGGAGCACGTCCGGGAGATTGTAAAAGGGGCCGCCTTCCTCCATTCGATGGCTGGAGTCGGAGGAGAAGAAAGGCAGAGCTCGGGAGAAGAGGAGTGGAGGCGTACCTGAAGAGGCATTGAGTTAGAGGCCTGGACTTTGGGGGTGAAAGTGGGTTGTATGTGCACTGTAAATAGTTGTATAATCAATAAACGTGGGTGTTCAATCATCGGTGTCTGCCTGTCTGTGTCGAGGCTGCTTTCCACAATACTGTGTACATATACATATATATATATATACATATATATATATATCCATGCTCTGATGAGCCCTGGACAGAGGTGCTGGGGGAAGGATTA
>JANRMT010062842.1:27206773-27243799 GCA_026402145.1 Polypterus bichir lapradei
TAAAGCAAGAAATTCCACTAAATAACCCTGATAAGGCACACCTGTGAAGTGAAAACCATTTCAGGTGACTACCTGTTGAAGCTCATCGAGAGAATGCCAAGAGTGTGCAAAGCAGTAATCAGAGCAAAGGGTGGCTATTTTGAAGAAACTAGAATATAAAACATGTTTTCAGTTATTTCACCTTTTTTTGTTAAGTACATAACTCCACATGTGTTCATTCATAGTTTTGATGCCTTCAGTCATGAAAATAAAGAAAACACATTGAATGAGGAGGTGTGTCCAAACTTTTGGCCTGTACTGTATATATATATATATATATATATATATATATATATATTGTCACAGGTGGCTGGGTGCGGTCGGCAATCAGCTGCCTATTTAAGGAGCCGCCGCCCTGCAATCATGGCTGGAGTCGGGTGAGGAGGAGGACGAGGTTGTGGCAGAGGAGGCGAGGAGAGGCCCGAGTGATTTATGTGTGGAGACAGTGGCTATTGACTTTGGGGAGACTGGGGGTTTGGTGGCGGTGCACTTGACTTTTGTAATATACTGTAAATAAACGTGTGGTGATGGATAAAACGGTGTCTGCCTGTGTGTGTCTGGGCCATCATATTTCACAGTGGCGTAGCCGGCAGGATGCTCCACCTGGGTCGAGGTAGGGACCTGTATTCCTGATAAAGTCTGTGAAAGGCCCGGCACAACAGAGGAACCCACCCACGTGCCGCAGGGGCGGCGTGCACCCAACCCCGCAGCAACGAAGTGTGGCATAGACCAGTGGAGGTCCATTGGCGGACTTTGTGATTAAGGGGCGGCTCACCGACGCCGTGCCCAGGAAGGAGGCTGTGGCTGCGGAAGCCGCAGCAGCAGCGGAGCTGCCCGGAGAGACGCTCTCCTGTGAGAGAGGAGAGCGAGAAGGCCGACCAAAAGTCCCTCATCATTACATGCACGGGATTGGACAGCGTGTCCTGCTCTCTCGCCGCTGATTGGTTGAAGGTGAGAGCAGGGAATGTCCATCCCGTGCACCCAGGAACACTGAGTGGGCCGCAGGGGAATGCCCATAGAGAGCAGTCGGTAGGTGGAACTACTCACAGGGTAAGCCCACCGCCGGCTGCTTCTCTCTCTTTGGCGGCAATTTTACAGGAGCTGCAAGAGGAACTGTGCCTTGTGCTGTTGCCGCCGGCCGAGCGATGTGCCCTCTGGGCGGAGACGCTGGAGACAGGAGGGACGGCAGTGGCGTCGGATCGGGAGCCGCAGGCAACAGAGGATCGGCGCACTGCGGGAGCTCCTGCACAGAGAGGCACAGCGGGGAAGGTAAGTGAGACCGACCCCGTGAAGCTCCGGACGCCAGCAGGGCTGGGTCTACCCTCTTACAATGGGCAATGTCCCCGCCCCTTGTTTTTCTGTTTCATTTACAGGGTCGGGCCCTAGGCTGCTGTGTGTCGGCTTGACGCCGAGGCATTCTCGTCCTGACGGATTGGTCCGCTGGTCCCGGGAGGTCCCAGCTAGCGGGGGAGTACTGTCACAGGTAGCTGGGTGCGGTCGGCAATCAGCCGCCTATTTAAGGAGCCGCCGCCCTGCAATCAAGGCTGGAGTCAGGTGAGGAGGAGGACAAGGTCGTGGCAGAGGAAGCAAGGAGAGGCCCAAGTGATTTATGTGTGGAGACAGTGGCTATTGACTTTGGGGTGACTGGGGGTTTAGTGGTGGTGCACTTGACTTTTGTAATATACTGTAAATAAACGTATGGTGATGGATAAAACGGTGTCCGCCTGTGTGTGCCCGGGCCGTCATATTTCACTATATATATATATATATATATATATATATATATATATATATATATATAATATACGTACACATTTGTAGATTCTCAATGTATACATTCAAAGTCTGAAATGGATAAAAGAAAAATGACTTATTCAGACTCTGAAATCTAAAATAATAATATATTTTCCTATTTGGGACCCCTTTATATAAGTGTGTGTGTGTGTGTGTATGTAAAGTACTTTTTTACCCGTTGTTTCTTTCTTGTTAGTTTTGATTATGTGTAGTGTTTTGTTTGTGGTCATTGTTCCACCTGCATCTTTTCTTGTTTGAGGCACTGTGGCACAATGGTTAGCAGATTATCCAGTTCTGAGAATTCATAAGCACTAAAGGCATTTCATCTGTTCCTATGCTTTTACTGTTTTTTAGAGAAAAAAGCTTGCAGGACATCTTTCCAAATGTAGACATTGCTTTACCTGACATTGTTTATTACAACTGCAAGCGCTAAGCAATCTTTTTTCAAGTTTAGTCTAGTGATGAATAGACTCAAATCCACAATGGAAAAGGAAACACTGAATCATTTGACTCTGATGACAATTGATTGTGATCTGGTTTGAAAACTGGATATTAGTGAACTGATAAAGGACTTTGATGCAAAGACATCCAGAACAGTACAATTTTGAACATCAAATATTTGTCATTGTTAATATACAGAATGACCAGTGCAGTATTTCATAGTCCTATTTTGCAGGTATTTGCAATAGAGTTCTATTGTTGACTTTTGTGATGGTTACTTGTCATCTGTGCACCAATTGCTAATTAAAGATGTAAGCTTTGAAACAACATACTTTGTCTCTCATAATTTCATAGATTAAGCTCATACTTTTTTTTTTTTTTTACGTTTTTCAGATTTTTTGCCATTCATTTTAAAGCTAAGACTCTATACCCGTGTTTTACTTTGCGCTGTTTGACTCTGACACCTTGAAGTTGATGTGTGAAGTGATTGTGTAGGCAGATCCCCAATAATGTCTCCTCTTCCTTAATCTGGTCCTGCAGGTACCCTTTTTGATTAATTATTGGTTTTTAATACCATACACACAAAAGAATTTTATTTGCAAAACACATACAAAACTTATAAAAGCAGAGCCCAAGAATGTCATTGTGGTTGGTGCATGGAGCTTTCACGTCTAGTTACATTTTTTAATCCTGAAGAAGTTTAGCTATACTTGTAAAAGTCAACCAAAATGTCATAAACATTATTGTATTATGCATGTTTTGCTGAACATGGTGGAAATCACTTTATAAGACTTTCAGTGTCATGCTGTATAACTACACTGTATTTACTCACAGCCAATCAAATCAATATGACCAATCAGTTATGTTTCATCTTGCCAGTGTGCTACAACTAAATTCTGGGAAAAGATGACAAATTCATCTGCTACTTTTCTTTGGGTGTGTAGTTGCTTGAAAGTGAGGAAGGTAAGGCAGAAAAGTTTGTTTTAAAAGATTTAGGAAAAAGATGATATCCGCTGTGGCAAACCCTAATGGGAGCTGCCAAAAAAAGAAGAAGTGAAAATTCCAAGGAAACAGTCCACACAAGAATAAAGAAAAAGGTTGTTACACACGTAGAATAAAAGACAAAAAAATGTCTCTTCTCTAAACTTAGCTTTTCTTGTCAAACTTCAGTTGTTTTTATACTTAAAGATGCTTCACTACACCTTCAGTACACTCTAAACATACAACACTTGTGCTACATTCTATTGAGCATGTTAAGGCACGGTGTGCCCTCCATGCCTTACGCAGGACAGACAGGTCACTAACTGAGACTAATCTGTAATCAGAGAGACAAGAAATAGTTAGAATACGCCAATTCAGTTCAGCTTGTGGGGGTTATAAGAACCTCCTATAGACTATGCGCTAATATATAGGCAAACATTTAATATAACTTAAATAACTAGCAAATGGCTCTTACAGGATGTATGACAAAATATGTAGTGGTGCCCCCAATTTCATATGTTTAATGTATCCTGAAAAGTATATAACTTATCATTTATCAGGTCTCAAAATTCAACATACAATCATCACCATGGAATGTAATGAACAGAAAGCTGACAAGCTTAATTAAAATAATGAAGAGTGAAGATTACATTTTGTCCCATTTTGGGAATGATAACTTCAGGGTACTGAGGTGGTTAGCTTGTTTCTAAGGATGAACATAGAAAGGCCCACATGATTGTGCCTTCAAAGAAGACTAAAGGTCATTCTATTGAATACTGAGACTTGTGATGAAAGCAATATTGCTGCCTAGAGCAAAGCAAAAAGACTTGGCACATCTGCACTTTACACTCAAGATTACATGTGTGGTTTTGTATATACAGTAAGTATTGCACTTTTTAGGATTTTTAACATTGGACAAGCTCAAAAACCAACAATGTCCATATGCATTTGTAATAAAACCATACTTGAGATAATTATGTGATTTATTATATCTTTTAATGAAAAGTTTTTCCTCAAAAAATACAAATTGAACTTTTTTTTTCTTTTTAAAGCAATGTGTCTTATAATTAGGATTTATAAAATGCATTATCTAGATTTTAGATCCCAAGGTAAAAAGCATGAAGATGCAAATTTGGTTATTCAAATGAGAAGAAGCTTAATGAATATTTATAATATTCCCAGGTCATTAGAGGAAAAGGGTTTTATTTTTGGTCTCTACATAGAGCAAAGCAAAATAATTTTTTATTTAATTTTTTTTTGCTCTTCCTGTCAGTTCATAAAGTGGTAATGCGGTATGAAAAAAGTAGATAGACACCAGTGTGAATATTCAAATAGTAGTTTCCTTCAACCTGAACAAAGAAAGTGGTTACTAAATTAGATTTAATGTATTATTTTTAAGATTTTAAATGATGGGCATATATAACAGAGATGTATGAATGAATTCTTCATGATTTATTGATACATGTCAAGACATCATTACTTTTCAAAGTGTGAAAAATGATCATATATTTATGACCTGCCGACTGAAGCTGTTTTGTGAATTAACAAAGGCTCCAGAGAGGTTAGACCTAATTGCATTATCATAGAATCAGGGATGGTTGTCAATTTTCTCCCACTTAGCTTTTCCCCTTTAGTCTGTTAAGATGAAGGTGCCATACGCTGTTTGAATTCAATAATACCCCGATGAATGATGTATTTTCCCAACTGACTTGCTACGAGTATAAATAGTGAATTAGGGATGATAGCCCATCAATCATATCTCCTTCAAACAGATCTCTGTCCAGAGAACATTTGTAATTTGCCAGAGCAGCCTGAAGATATTTTACATAAAGATTTCCTTTTTTTTTCATTTTTATTTTTCCCACTATCCTTTCTTTTTGGGAGATTACTGCAGCATAATACTCATTTTTAGATGAGTGAGATTGAATGATATACACTACCCAGTCACACTGTCAAAATATATTACTGCTTCTTTTAGATATGGCTGTATGGTTTAAAATATGCATTTATCTCACAAAAATATGTTATGTATATTGATGCCATTCCTTCAGTTTGATTTTTACTTAATTTGGGTCTAAATAGTTTAAATGCTGACATGAATACACCTCTTTATATTTGCATGGGTTCATGTTTTTGACTTTCACTAGCTACTCCATTTCATTTAAATTAATCTCAACATTAAGCATGTTTTTATTGTTAACTAGAATTGCCAGATATCTGGAAAATGTTTAATGCAAGATGCCATTCCTTGATAACCACTTCTCACTCTATGAAAGTCAAGATTCCAAAAGTGCGTTTGTTTTGTTTTGCATATTCGGTATGAAGCATATGCCTTGTGCAGGGATTTTCTTTGGGGAATTTGATTTCCGCCCACTCTCCCCCAGAATGCTTTTGGGCTAATTATTGACATTAAAATGCTATTGTGTGCCTGTGAAATCTACGATGGACTGGATTCTAAATTTCAATTAGCTTTTGAAATGCATATATTTTTGCAAATGTATGTACTGTCAGGTAAAGGTTGAATACACAACGGTGCTGGCAGAGTACAATTTTCTCTTTCTCTGCATGTGCTAACATTCTTATTTACTGTTTTTAGGCCTATACATGACACATTATACTGTTTTACATATAGTATTGAAGTAAAATCTGGTATATTCTGTCCTAAAAATACGACAGCATAGTAGTTAGTACTGCTGCCACAACCATGCTAAGTTTAAATCCCACTCACGGTCGTTTCGTGTCTGCACATTCTCCTTATGTCTGTGTAGATTTTCCTCGTAGTTCTCTGGTTTTATTCCTGCATCCACAAAGATATGCATGTTCGCTTAACTGATGATTCCAAATTGTATACAAAGACTGCTCCCCTGTCTTGGATTGGTTCCTGCTTTGTGTCACAATCTGCCAAAATAGACTCCATCCCACTGCCACCGAGAACTGGATTATATGGCATTGAGAATATAATGTACTTAATAAACTGGGAAGCTCTATTACCCTTCATTTTGCAGGGTATCACATTATTTAACAATGTTGGCATGCTGGCTCGGCTTTGTGTGCCTTTCTGTGTAGTCACTTTCCTCTCCTGGTGGCATCTCTACCTTCCTATTATGTTTGAGTGCTTTTTTACCAGTGTGTAAGTGTTATGCTGCTTCTTCCCATGCCTGTGCCTTTCACTCATCTGTCTGCTGCCTATGTATAGTTATTTAGAGAGTTAACCATGCCTGAAAAAAAAATAACTCTCTATATCCATTAATGATGATTTTTCAAATATGTTACAGCTGATCACCAGGGCTCGGTTTTGTCCTAGACCAGTATAGATATACTATATGTATATCACTGGGTGTATACTCATTTTATTCTAAATCACTTATCCTATCATGGATAGCAAAGTTATTCCAAAATGGCAGGTTTTGCTGTATTATAAAGTTGTGGGCTATGTTTAATATTCTTTGTCTTTTAAAATCGCACTTTGATATGTTCCTCTAATCTGTGTTTACTAACTGAGTGATATATTTAATTGGGTAGTGCATTCTCTTGTTTAGGCACAAATCCAGGATAATTCTAAATGTATAAAAATTGTGCATTTATTAAATCAGTTATGCAGTGTTACGATTTGGGTCAGTTTGTTCATTTTTTTTTTATTTAAGTATAAGTTAATACATTTTTGAAAATTCATTTTTAAATGTGTCGCATTATCATTTTGTCATCTCAACATTGTACTGTATGACTGTGTTGCTAAGGACTGCTTCCAGATGGTGCTACACTCCATGTTATGGACACTTTGCTTTATAACCCTGCGCAGCATTCCATGCAGAGTCCAAGATTCCAGATCCAGTAGTCAAACAACTTCAGCATGAGACCTCATGGGTGACAGCCTTATAATGCTTGATTTAAAGACATTTTCATTTCAGCTTCTGCAATAATTTTTCATCTAGGTTTTAATGACTTTATGAATTGTTTGGCGTCATGTCTAGATTTTTGTAGGAGCACAACTTCTGATTATTGTACTTTTTCAAGTCTAGATTTGGGTGGTAGTATGTCTTCTCATTATCACCTTCTAGTAATCTTCCACTAATATCACATAAACAAACTACTTAAGTACTATTTTCAAGGTGCCAAATGAAGGATGGATCCTCTCTTGAGCAGTCATACTTTCCTGCCAGTAGATTTTAATTGGAGAATGTTATGAAGAAAATGTATGAGTCACTAGAATCTTTATTTATTATCAGATTTAAAGACATTACAGAGGTGGTGAATTCAGGTACATTGTCAAAGGAAAAAAAGATTATTAATGAGTCACACAACGTTAGAAAACAAACAGCAGACAGCTTTGGTGTCACAATTACATGTCACCCCATTAACATAGACATTTGGTGTCACTTCCACAGTGTCTTAAAGTGGAAAAGGACAAATTGATTGTAATTGCCTACATCTCACTACTAGCATGTAGACTTATCATGATTAAATGGAAGAATCCCAACCCACCTTTTTATAAGTCGGTGGGTAACCAATGTTCGATACTAAATTAGAAAAAAATCAATTTTACACTTACGTAGAAGATCTGTTCAAAACATTTTAAAAATATTCCTTCTTTTTTTTCTATTTCCCCATGCTCTTGACTCTCCTCTCTCTCCTCCTGAAGGTTGAATTTTGTTTTTTTTTTAACTTTCTGTGTATTTTTTGTTTCTTTCTATTTTGACTATGAAGTAATTTGTTGTAAAAGTTCAACTTGATTTTATGCAATGTTATTTTCTTCAATAATTAAAAAAATACAAAAATAAAAGAAAACAAAGTTCTTGGGAGATACATTTATGTTACCATAAAAGTTGTAGCCACTAAAGTATAAGGCGAAGTCGAGCACAGGCAAAACGCGTGCCGAAAGAAATCTCACAGTCCAAAAGTTTGTTTTCAAATTATTTAGTGAAACTTAAAAGCAAATAATCCACACAAGAATAAAAGAAAAAAATAGTTACACACATAGAATAAAAGACAAAAAAAAGGAAAAATGTATCTTCTCTAAACTTAGCTTTTCATGCAAAACTTTAGTTATTTATATACTTACAAGTTCTTAATTTTTTCTTCTGTACGCTTTAAGTATACGACTTCATGCTTATATAAGCATGTTATCTTTACATGTTACGTAGGTGCGGGCACGAAGAATAATGTTTACTCAATACAATTCTATTTATGGGGGTTTTAGGAACCTCCCATAGATTATGCTTTGTCATCTAGTAAAGTATTCATGAATCTTATAGAACTAGAGGGATAGCACCAATTATGAGACTGCTAGCCTACTCTTTGCACAATACATTATTTATTAATCTTCTATAAATTCACCAGGTTATGAAACTGTTGAACAAGCAAAAATTTAGAAAGCATTTTGGTCAATACAACTTAAAGTTACGTGTTAATTAACCATCAGATAATACAAAAGCATGCTGTACTCCGCATCCCACCCCCCATTTATTTATTTGTTTGTGTGAGTGACCTTGGGAAAGATGTCAGCTAAATAATTTATAACAATAATGACAGTCCAGTCACTATCCTGAATGGTATTCCTTTGACAATCATTCTCGTTGGACATGAAGTTTAAATCAAAACTTGGCCAACACTCATCAATCATTTGTAGAGTTCACCTCATGAATACTCTTTTATTTCTTATTCATTTTATAGTTTCTTATAAAAAATATAACTAATTAAAACTAAGTTTAATCAAATATGCACTTAATACTACATTTATATTTGTAATTAAATTAAGTCAAACACAACACCTCTGTTCAATTCATAGAGCTATGTGAAGAAAGACTCCAATATGAAATACTTACTCACATATACTGAGGCATCGAAAGGGTTAAGCAGAGGTCCAGGGTGTGTTTATTCAACAACAGCTTTAATATTTTTGTGACAAACTCTCCAACTCTCTTGCTTTTTTAATTTTGATTTCATAATCTTTTACTCTTGTGTTTTTGTTTTTATCAGTACATTTCAGCTGTCTAAATTTTATTTGCAGTAAGTGATCTTGGACTTTTAAACTGACATTCAACTAAAACATCTAGCCACTCTTAAGTCCATTTTAGAACATCCTGGCAGGTGCTGGATGACCAGATAGTTAAAAGCAAATAGAGTTTGACCCACCTTTTTTCTAGTGACAGAATTTTTGTTTTTCTCTCCTCATTCTTAGATAACCAGCATCATGTTTTGCTATTTTAACATTTTGTATTAATATATTTAGGTGTTTTAAAAACATTGTTTAGAACGTTTAAAAACATATATGGTGTTTAACAGACATGCTGCACATATGCAATGTACATACATTGTTTAATTAGGGTATTGGGCCACTATGAGCTGCTCTAAAAGCTTCAAGGTATATTTAAATGGGTTTTACCGTGGACTGGAGCTAATTTAGTAGTAAATGACACTGTTCCTGTATGTGAAATTTCATAAATTTTATTTTTTGTCATCACTTCAAAACAATTATGTGAATGAAATACATTTATATATAGCACTTTTCTTTCTACTTAAAGCTATTTACATAATTAGTGGGGAGCCACTTCAACCATCACTAATGTGCAGCATCTACCTGGATGATGCGATGGCAGCCATTTTGGTGGTGAAGGGTTGAGAGATAGTTAGCCAGTTAGACTCAGGGGATTATTAGGGGGCCAGAATGATGTGGTGGTCAATTTAGCGAAGACATCGGAATTTACCCTACTCTTTACAAAGGGTGCCCGAGAGTCAGGACCTCAATTTTACGTCTTATCCAAAGGATGGCATCATTCATATGGCACAGTGTTCCCATTGGGATCCACATTTAGACTACAGGGTGAGCACCACCCCACCACTGACCTAACCAACACCTCCTCCAAAAGCAACCCAAGGTTTTCCTTGTTGGTCTCCCATCCAAGTAATGGCCAGACCCAAACATGCTTAGCTTCAGGTGGAAGCTGAAGTGCATGTGGCATGTAGTATGATGCAATGGAATACAAATATCCAAATATCAAGAATGTAATCCTCTTTTACTTATTTAAAACTGACCTTTTTTTTTTTTAGTTGTTTCACTTACATTTTCCATATAAGCTGTTTGGTATATTTTTTTGTTTGTTTTACTTTGCTGTGCCAAGGCAGTAATTACTTGTTTGTGTACAACTGGTCTTTTCCAACAGTTAGTGCGCATAGAATTCTCTTCCTATATCGCATTTTAAAAATCTAGATCCTTGAATTCCGATAGTTTGAATCTTTCATGAGTGTGACAAAAGACAGCTAATACCAGATCAAACAGTAAAAAGTCAACAACATGTGTGTTTTCACTGGATACAAAGAATTAAACAGCAGTGGAGAGTTCCCCCTGTGGCTAAGGACTTGGATGGGAAATCACAAGATTACAGGGTAAATCTCAAACACTGGCTTACTGTGTAATTCTGAACAAATCACTTGACTGAGTGCTAACTGTATACACTGTATCTGCAAAATCTGAAATGTTTAGTTGGTATTCAGCCTAGAAAGTGTCCATTTAAAGATAAACCTGAAAAGACCATTGTGTTTTTATATTTATTACAAGATCAAGGGTTCATAATCATTACAACATGATACTGCAGTGGTTATGATAAGAACATGAAGTTGCCATTTTTCATTTTTGTGTTGAAAAAAGAAAGTTTCGTTTTTGTTTCAGCATCAACTTTAAAAATATACATCAATTTAGACTGTCTGTGTGACGTTTGCATATTCTCCCCAAATCTGCATGTATTTTTTCTTTAAGCTATTCCTCTTTCCCTATCATATTCCAAAAAAAAATACAGACTAGGTTAATTTTTGACTCTTGGGATGCTTCCTGTCTTGTTTACAAAACTGGATTTCTGTACATCAAGTGTGAAAAAATGGAAGGATTTAACTACAATAAGATACTGTTTCTTAATGCTAATCAAAAAAAAAGTTCAATCATTAATGCGTAGCCTCTAGCATGTCAAGGTGTAGCAAAAACTATTCTTCAGTCCTGTATGGAGATGTTTTTCATTTGGATAGATAGATGCTCAGATTCCTTAAGAACTTTGCAGAAATAAAATGCGTGTTTCAGTCCAGTGTTGCTTTACTTGTGTACAACTTTGAGCTTGTCCCAGGGATCTGAAACAACTGCTTATTAAAATAAGATTATAAAGTACCTCCTGTTGACTGGTATTCTATACGTAAAACCAATTCACAATTTCCATACGGGTTGGTATCATCTTGGTCTTATGTTTAGATATTCATTATGACTATAAACAGCAACTCAGGAGCTAAACAGCACTGTTGGGATTGATAACACATTTCTGAATGGTACCATATAAAGATATAAATATCTCTAAATAAACCCATTAATAATTATCAAAGACCAGCTGCTGGAATATCATAACACAGCAGGTTGCTGCATTTGATTCCTCCTGGTAGTAAGCATTTTTTTTTTTGACGTAGTAATTTAGAATTCACCAGTTTGGTTGATACATATATTTATGTTTAAATGATATATTATTAATTATTTTAAAATATATTTTTAGTAGTCTTCTGAGTTTCCAGTGTTTAGGCCCAGCCCATAGATTCATTCATTCACTAATTGTCCAGGCTAATTATCCAGTTTGGATAAGTGGGCCTTCCTCTCACATGGCAAAGGTGTGCATGTTAGGTTAATCCTAACTCAAAATCAGTACAAGAGTAGTGAGTGTGTGTGGATGGGTGGGAGTGGGTCCTGTGATGGACTGGCATTCTGCCCAGAGTCATTCCTAGTCTTGCACCCTGTGTTCCTGTGACAGCCGTAAGTCCTCCTTGATTGAGTTATATTGTGTTATGTTACACATCCTGTAGTGATCAGTAATACATAACCAATACATCACTGTGAATTATGGTTTAAATGATTTGACAAATAGATATGCTCTGTTTTTGCTGCATTTGATTATTTACACAAAAATGTACAGTAAAACCTTGGATTGCGAGTAACTTGGTCTGCAAGTGTTTTGCAAGACGAGCTAAAATTTTAACTTGATAAACGAGCAAGGTCTTGCAAGACGAGTAGTATCTATACGCTTTGTCTGCTGAGCATCACGTGATCACAGTTAAGCTGATGGTTCTTCTCTCTTTCCCTCTGCGGGATTGTGGGTAATCGTCTCCCATTCTCGGTCTCAGTTGGCGTGCCTCACTCATATGGTCAACATCCGTACGAACGTATACTGTTTACTATAGCATTGTGACCACGTGTGTGTGCTGTAACTTGTGAGTCCCTGTCTTGCACCCCAAAACACGAAGTTGAGTCTCAATACTTCAGCAACACCAGCTTTATTCAGCTTGAAACAGGAGAAATGTTTCTGTGTTTATGACTGAAATTGAAAGCCTTAAAGATACTAAAGAAAATCTTGTAGAAGTAGCGCAAAAGCTTGGAATCTTTCGTGAGACGCACAGTCAGACTGAGGAGCTGAATAAAAGACTATTATCAGCGCTAAGTAAAGAAGGCGCAATTAAGAAACAGAAAATGACATTCGCAGAAAGCTCTAAGAAATGGAACGAATTTATTGACACTACAGCAGCATGACTGAAAGATACAAATAGTCTGTTAACACATACATCTGACGAGCAGTTAGTTAATCAGTTCGAACAGATGCAATTGCAAGAATGGGATCGCACAAAGTCAAAAGTACGACAAACTTCGCCTCATTCAAAACATGCCCTCAAAAAGAAATGCGGCTTATCTGCACAGCAAACCGCTGCAGCATCAACATCTTCTACAGAAATCGACACTTAATAGAATCCTACAAAGGTTAGATGAACTTGAGTCCGAAAGGCAGGTACGGTCAGTAACTGCTGCAGGGCAGTCATTGTCATATGGACACGGTCTTATTGATATGTTATTTCAGAATCAAGCCGAATATCAAAAAAATCAATTCGAATGTCAGAAAGTAATCACTGAATTGGCTAAATCGCTAACTGATCAAAAGATAACACCTGCTCCAGCACCTCCTGCGCCGCGTGAAGTACCACACAGACAGGTCCCTTTATTTTCAGGTGACCCACTGACTTATGCAAATTTCATCAGAGCCTTTCATCACGCTGTAGGTGACGTATTAGCAGACCCACAAGATAAATTAGATTACTTGATTCAATATACAAGAGGACAAGCTCAAAAAAATGATTAATGGTTGTGCACGATTGCCATCAGATCAAGGATATAAAAAGGCTAGAAAGCTGCTTGAAAGTTACTATGGAAACCAAGTGTTTGTAGTAGATGCGTACATAAGTAAAGCATTGAAGTGGCCTCAAATAAAAAAAGATGATGGAGAGGCCTTGAGAGACTATGCAACCTTTCTTGATAACTGTATGGACTCCATGACTATAGCAAGAAATCGAACTGCATTTAATAGCAATGAAAATTTCCGTACTATACTCTCAAAGCTCCCACGTGTGTTACAAAATATGTGGAGAAACATAGCTTATGAAATTGAAGAAGAAGAAGATAGAAAGATTGACATTCGTGATTTAACTATCTTTTCACATAAACAGGCTAAGATGTTTATGCATTCTACTTATGGCAGCACAGAGAAAAAGGAAAAGACCAACAAAGTTAGGTCTCCTCTTAAGTATGGACAGAGATCAGGAGGTATTTTCGCTATAAGTATTTCTGATGCTGCCGAAAAGGGGACTCAAGAAATCTCTGTCAAAAAGACTGTTAATCATACATGTGCATTTAAAAAACCTTGTGTATTCTGCAATGGCCAGCATACTCGTGCTGAATGTAATAAAATCAAAGAACTGCCATATAAAGAAAGAATTTACTTTTTAAAATCTAAAGGTTTATGTTTTCGCTGTCTCAAACAGGGGCACCTTGGTAAAAACTGTAAAGAAAGAATGAAGTGTCAGACATGTTCTTTTCAGCACTCAGATATCCTGCACATCAAAAAAGACAGTGGATCAACATCTAAAGCTACAGCCAGTGTGGCAACATCTACCAAAAAGGAAAAACATTCCAACTAGAAGTCAATCAATCTAAAAGTAATCCAGAAGAACAAAAATCACTCATTACAAAACACATGGAAAAGCATAAACTGATTTTAAAACCAAGTCCAATATCTCTAGAGGACTTAGTTAAAGCTGAAACAGAGCTTATTCGCCTCAGTCAACAGCAAGAATTTCCAGAAGGATTAAAGGCTTTAAAGAAAAAGACTTGTGTAAAAAGGACAGTCAAATCTATAAACTTGACCTGATCATACAAGATGGAATACTGAGAGTTGGAGGAAGACTCTGCAAAGCTGCAATGCCCAAAGAAGCTAAATATCCTGCAATTCTTCACAAGAATTCACATGTTGCTTCTCTCATATTGCAGCACATTCATAAACAAATCGGACATTGTGGGCGCAACTATGTGCTCGTACAGTTACGCCAGAAATACTGGATACCTCAAGCAAACTCAGCTATCAGAAAAATAATTTCAAAGTGCACAATGTGCAGAAGATACAATACGAAAGCAGGTGAGCAAAAAATGGCAGATTTGCCAGAAGATCGCCTAGCACCCAACCAACCACCGTTCACTAATGTTGGAGTCGATTATTTTGGCCCCTTTCTAGTCAAAAGAGGACAAAGTCTAGTCAAGAGGTACAGAGTAATTTTCATGTGTTTAACTACCAGAGATGTGCACATAGTGATTGCACATAGCTTAAGATTCCTGCATCCAAGCCATACTCCGATTTATGAGTAGAAGAGATCAAGTTAAAATCATGCGCTCAGACAATGGAACAAATTTTGTTGGAGCAGAAAGAGAGCTACGAGAAGCTACTAAAAACTTGGAACACGAAAAAATCGGCAATGCTATGATGCAGAAAGAAATCAAATGGGTTTTCAATCCACCATCAGCCTCTCATCAAGGTGGAGTGTGGTAAAGACAAATCAGAAGCATAAGAAAGATCTTAAATTCAACACTAAACCAACAAACACTCGATGATCAAAATCTTCATACAATGATGTGTGAAGTGGAACCAATACTCAATAACAGACCCCTTACAAAGACATCAGATGACCCAAATGATTTGGAACCACTCACACCCAATCACTTGTTATTAATGAAGACACAACCTGAACTCATTTCAGAAAATGAACCATACCCAAGAAGACGCTGAAAAGAAATTACAGTTGTGCTTGAAAGTTTGTGAACCCTTTAGAATTTTCTATATTTCTGCATAAATATGACCTAAAATATCATCAGATTTTCACTCAAGTCCTAAAAGTAGATAAAGAGAAACCAGTTTAACAAATGAGACAAAAATATTATAATTGGTCATTTATTTATTAAGGAAAATGATAGAATATTACATATTTGTGAGTGGCAAAAGTATGTGAACCTCTAGGATTAGCAGTTAGTTTGAAGGTGAAATTCGAGTCAGATGTTTTCAATCAATGGGATGACAATCAGGTGTGAGTGGGCACCCTGTGTTATTTAAAGAACAGGGATCTATCAAAGTTTGCTCTTCACAACACATGTTTGTGGAAGTGTATCATGGCACGAACAAAGGAGATTTCTGAGGACCTCTGAAAAAGAGTTGTTGATGCTCATCAGGCTGGAAA
Source organism: Polypterus bichir lapradei (assembly GCA_026402145.1). NCBI lineage: Eukaryota > Metazoa > Chordata > Cladistia > Polypteriformes > Polypteridae > Polypterus > Polypterus bichir. The sequence continues at coordinate 27,222,599 of JANRMT010062842.1, forward strand.
AGGTTACAAAACCATCTCTAAAGAGTTTGGTCTCCACCAATCCACAGTCAGACAGATTGTGTACAAATGGAGGAAATTCAAGACCATTGTTACCCTCCCCAGGAGTGGTCGACCAACAAAGATCACTCCAAGAGCAAGGCGTGTAATAGTCAGTGAGGTCAGAAAGGACCCCAGGGTAACTTCTAAGCAATTGAAGGCCTCTCTCACATTGGCTAATGTTCATGTTCATGAGTCCACCATCAGGAGAATATTGAACAACAATGTGTGCATGGCAGGGTTGCAAGGAGAAAGCCACTGCTCTCCAAAAAAAACATTGCTGCTCGTCTGCAGTTTGCTAAAGATCACGTGGAAAAACCAGAAGGTTATTGGAAGAATGTTTTGTGGACAGATGAGACCAAAATAGAACATTTTGGTTTAAATGAAAAACGTTATGTTTGGAGAAAGGAAAACACTGCATTCTAGCATAAGAACCTTAATCATCTGTGATACATGATGGTGGTAGTATCATGGTTTGGGCCTGTTTTGCTGTATCTGGGCCAGGATGGTTTGCCTTCATTGATGGAACAATGAATTCCGAATTATATCAGAGAATTCTAAAGGAAAATGTCAGGACATCTGTCCATGAACTGAATCTCAAGAGAAGATGGGTCATGCAGCAAGACAACGACCCTAAGCACACAAGTCGTTCTACCAAAGAATGGTTAAATAAGAATAAAGTTAATGTTTTGGAATGGCCAAGTCAAAGTCCTGACATTAATCCAATATTAAATATTAAAACAAGATTATATACTCAAAACATACAGGCCTGTGAAGAGCAACATGTAACAGTGCCATGATTATGCCATGTATTTTATATTGTCCATCCATCAGTTCATTCATCCATTATCAGACATCAGTTCAAGGTCGAAGGCGCATTACAATATGCAGCTTGTACATTTTAGGAATTTTACATTATTAATTTTTAAGGTGCAGGACTCTTGAATCTTTCCACTTATTTTATTTTTTCACATCCTGTTAAGTGCTCTGAGCTGGTGTAATCTAGAGAAACTATATACTAAAGAATTAAATTAACCTGTTTACCCGTGTTATGTTTGGATGGGTACATGCACTTTAGTGGTAACAATTTTCTACATATATAATCTCATGAATGTTACGTGGATACTTCCATAAATAACAGAGTACTAAAAACAGACATCTCAGAAGGTATTGGTGTACTTTGGATATTTAACAGTGACCTAGGATGCTCCTAATTACCTTCCTAAAATATATTTCAACAGAATGTGTCAATTGAATGCAGCATTTCAAGCTGCAAAAAATATGGCATTATAGATTTTAATATTGTTATTTCAAATTAGTATATTGATAATTTGAACCATGTATTGTATTGATTTTAAGAATTCTATTGCAGTAGGTGAACTGCATGGCATTATAACACACTTTACCTCCCCTACTCATCCAGAAAGCAAAGAAAGAAGAAGAATTAATTTGAAGTTATCACTCAACAAGATATTGAAGTGTCTAAAAGGTGAGCAGTAGCCTAGCATGGCAAGTTAATTAAGGACAACATTAATAAATGCCATATCTTGAAGAACCTTTGAACAGTTTCTCACAAAATGAATTTAATTACTTCTAATTTTAAGTAAAATAACACATCCTTTTCCAAGTGGGTGTAACAAAAGGTGCTATATTGCGCCTGACCCGACACAGGTTGACACAGAGGTATTTGTAAAACCAATAAACTGTTTATTTTTCTTCAACTGGAGGGCACGTCTTTCCCGTAATCCCTCCAGCCACAACACAGTCCCAAGCACAGTACAGTAACACCAAGCACTTATCCTCCTCTCTTCCACCACCACTCCTCCTCAGCAAGCTTTGTCCTCCTTCCACCGACTCTGGCCGCTGAGTGGTGGTCGCTGGCTCCCTTTTATTGGGTACCCGGAAGTGCTCCAGGTGCTTGATTGGCGACATCTGGCTGCACTTCCAGGTAAAGCGAAACCAGTGCCCAGAAGGGTCCAGCCGCTTCTGTTGCAGCACCCCCTGGGAGCGCCTGCGGAGCCCCACAGAGCTGCACAGAACTCCAACCCCCATGCAGCCCTGGGGGAGTCCGAGGCACCGCTGCAACCCAGGGAGACTGCCATCTAGCATCCGGGGGAGATACTGGGCTTCCCACCCTTGTCCCCCTGGCAGATGTGGTGAAGGGGCGTCCTGACCAGGAATGGGCCCCGGATTCCTGGATTATGGATTCCTACAGTTGAGCAAAGTATGATGCCATACTAGCAGTACTACACAGTATCGTTTGAAAATGTATATTTAACTGCAGCTCATAAAACATCGTTTTTAAAGCAAATGGTGAGGCAGGTTTAAGAAAGTTGGGCAGGATTTTCTTAGCAAAGTCTCTTACGTTGCATGATGAAATGTATTTAAGGCATAGCTGCTGAAAGGAGGAAAATATAGTGTCAATGTATAAACAGTAATAGCCCTAATGCCAAACAGTCACCATATGTTAAATGTTGTGTACTTCATAAATGGTGGAAATATAAAGTTACAATTAACTGTAATATCTCAGTGTTCCAGAGCCCCCTGCACTGGTACCAAATTGTGTGAGTGTTAAACCATTGGATTTCAGCTTAGTTGGTAGTATCTTGGAATTTTTGTTTACTTTGTCCTCTCAGTAACAAAAAAACCCTAAATAAAAAAAGGGAATTACACTCATCTACAAAAAACAGAAGAATCTACACAAACAGTACTATATAATAGAATGTACATCACTATGCATGACACTTCATAATTATGCCATGTGGCAGATGATGTTAAAGGACAGCAGCCACAGAGTCAAGGTTCAGAGTCAAGGCTGTTCATTAAACGTATATCTTTTATGTAAAAGCTTGTGGGCTTATTGATGAGTCTATGTTACTGTCTAGTAGACTGTAGGGATAAGAACAATTTAATTTGATAGAATCTTGAAATAGTTTTGTTTTTGTCAGGACTTCATATAGATTTGTCAGTTCCAATGAGTTATTTGTGCTGATGTCATGAAAGTCTGGATAACCTGTAACCAGTTAATATGGTACACGGGAATACCACTGGTTAGGCCATTTTTCATACTTTATGGTAAACATTCACCATTATCTGCTTACTTTTGTTTCATTTTCTTAGGTACTTTAGTAAGTGAAGACACCATTCTGAATTATAACTTACAATATGTTTTGTAGCTTCAAGCCCTGTTGTTACAAATCTGTAATCCGGTGAATCTGAAGCAGCTAAAAGTTTTAATAGAGTCCTCATGAATGCTTGCTGGAATGTGGAACGTGATTTCCTCAGTGCTTGAATATCCACATTCAAGAACACCTAAAGCTATTTTACAGGAAATATGCAATTTTTAAGTATATTTCTAAAGTGTACATTTTTGTTTGTCATTTATATTCGACTTAGAAACTGAAAAACGTGTAAATATTAAAATATTAATTTAATATTTATGTAAATTATAAATTATATTAGCTATGTAGTTTAGTGGACCACAGGTTTGCTGTTTCTGTCTTGTGTTTCAGTATACTGTTCCTTGAAAAAATAAGCTTGGCAAGTGTTCTTGAAGTAATTAAATGGAGCTGGTTTGTTTTAGCAAATTAAGACTGACCTCTGACAAAGAATTGAAAGATCTACACTCAGGGGGAATTTAGTGCCCTCTGTTGTTAGCAAGATGAGTTTGAAGGAAAGTGGATCTAAAGGGCAAGTATCAGTTTTGACAAGATGAAATTATCTGAGGGTAACAGAGGTGTGAGGGGGTAACAGTGTTTCAAATTAGAACAACCAGCAAAGCTTCTTATTTAAAATACAAGGAAAATAAATCTCAGCTTCATCATTTCACACAAATAATGTTTTTGTTTACATTCTTTGTCTGAATGCCATATTTCCAATGCATAGGTGCATTAAACAACCCAATAAAGCATTGAATACCTATAAAAGTGAGGTAAATAAAATTAAAAAGAATTATTTAAAGAAAATATAAAATCTGTGAGAAGTTAACATACTTCAGAGCATACACACTTTTAAGAAAATATTTTGTTAATATTGTAAGGCTTCTAAACTCTTTTGGGATTCCCCCCAACAGGAAGACACACCGAAGAGTGTCCCAAAGCACGATCGCCGTGTCTGTGGAAGACAGTTTATCAGTTCCCGGGGCAACTGCGGGCTCCCAATGCGGAAGCGCCTCACAGCTAAAGCTGACCCAAATTGATAGAGGTTGCGGTATAAGCGCTTGCCGTCGATGGGCGATGTATGGAACATTATAAATGCAGGGAACAGGATTACTTGGCCACTAACCTGGCCACAACTCTGCCTGATTGCTGTGTCTGTGTATAGGAGAATGGTAGATCCTGCTACAATAAATAACCGTGCTGTTCCTGTTTCAAGCTGAATAATGTTGGTGTTACTAAAGTACTGAGACTCAGTTTCGTGTTTTGGGGTGCAAGACAGGAACTCATATGTCACATATGATAAAGAAATAATTAACACCATAACATAATGTAACATTCTCCAACCCGCATAATCCAATTCTACGTAACAAGGGGGTGTATCTTATCCTGGCATCAATGTGCTCAAACTAGAAACCAGCCCAGAACATGGCATCAAGACTATCACAGAAACACAATGAATATAGCCTCTATTTCATCCATCCATTATCCAACCCGCTATATCCCAACTACAGGGTCACAGGGGTCTGCTGGAGCCTATCCCATTCGTTCGCCCACCCCCGTGTTTGGTTTATCGGATATACAATTTAAAGAGATTGTTATTTTCATGGGAATTGTTACATATGCATTATTTTCACTTTTACTTTAAAAACTTTTGTAAAAACAATACTTGTCTTTTATTTTCAGTCCCAGGCGTGGTTACATCTCTTTCTCGCAGGACGTATAACACTGCGAGCGTTGTGAAGGTGGGGCGACTGAACGCACGCTAAGAAGATGCTGTTGGATCATCTGCTGTCTTTCTGCTGCTGGCAAGCTGCCTGTTTTGCTTGTCGCATGTCATTGTTTTAAGAGCTGGGAGCACATGATGCATATCTGCCAAAAGCAATCCAACAACTGCTAGGTTAGATGTCCGTGGACTTGTATTAAATGTTGGCTCACTGCCTTGTCTTGTGTGACGTTGTAAAAACAATATTTGTCCTTTATCTCTGGCCCCGGGCGTGGTTAAATCTCTTTCTCGCAGGACGTATAATGCTGCTCACGTTGTGAAGGGGGGGCAGCTGCTATCACGCTGCCCGTCGATCATTTTAAAGCCTGTACAGCCGCTGTCCTTTTTGCCACTTCGTGTCTCTGCTGCTCGCATTGTGAAGAGGGGGGCTTAGGGTGGCTGAACACATGCAAGGAGAAGTGGTCGGATCATCTGCTGCGAGCTGCATGTTTTGCTTGTCACTTGTCATTATTTTAAGAGCTGGGAGCAAGTTAAAGTGTCTCGCGGGACTTCAAATTGTCTTCTGAGAAGATCAAGTCTCGTCTCCCTAGTCTGCCTCCCCAAGATTTTTTTTTATAATAGATATACAGTATATATTGTCAGACATGCAAGCTTAGTGCATGGTTTGTGGATATGGGATTGGTTAAAAATACAGGGAACAGTTTATATATAACAACTGCTTTAACTCAATTAAAGCAGTTGTTATATATAATACCTCCAGTCTTTTCATACGTTTCCTCCAGAATTCTCTAGTTTGCCTCTGCCTATCTACTTACTGTCCCTCTCTCTTCTTGCCAGATGTGCCAAGACTGGACAGTGCTTCTCTGTTCTTATTCTAAAGCTGTGGAATGATCTCCCTTTATTTATTTAAATGGCACCCAATTTACTTGTGTTTAGGTGTCTTTTAAAAACAAATCTTCTTATTAATATTTTTGGAATATTTTATTTTCTCTCCTACAGGATAGCTTCTGCTGAAATAACAGAGTTTAGGATACTGATTTTTGTAGTTTTCTAGCTTTAAATATATTTATGAAGTTTTGCTAATTCTGTTGTGCTCGTATTTTATCTTGTCCTCTGTTGCTTTTTATGCTTGCAAATTGATCCGTGCATGTATTTAACTTGCTTAGTAAATTACCTTGGATAAAGGTGTCTACTAAATAAAAAATAAAAATGAAAAAAATAGTAATAATAATAATAAATAATAATAATAGAGTTCAAAAAGGATGGACATCTGCAAAGAACTTGAAACAACATAATTACACAATTTTTTTCCAATATTTCTTTTTCACCTTGGTGCCCCAAATCTTTTTTTTGTATTTTGTTTTCAGAGCCTTATTTATAATATATAATTTTTATATTATTTCACTCCTTGTCCATTATCTAAATCAATTTATACAAGAGAGAGGAATAAGGACAGAAACCCCCCTGGCCAGGGCACCAGTCTGAAATAAGGCATCCACATGTACACCTCTGTACTTTCTCATACCAAGCTGTCACACACATGCACATGGGAGGCAGCTAAAAGGCTCAAAAGACGATAATCCCTCGCCAAACCAGGGGACGGCAGAGTCCACTAATCCTTGTTCTTTTCCATTGACAGACCAATCACAGGAAATTCTGCTTGGACCCAATGACGTCACTTCCGGTCCTGGGCCCAAGACGTCACTTCCGGTTCCGGCCCTGAGGAAGTCACTTCCAGTTCCTGTCTGATGACATAATTTCCCTCTTATAATTATATACCACCATGTTTGCCTGTTTGCTTTGTTCTTTGTTATGGACTGATCTGTATCATTTGAACCACCATTTTTCTTCAACTTTGGCAGCCAATTACAAGTATACAGGCGGCTGTCCCCAAACCTCTTTTCCCGTGTTGTCTGGATCATTTACAAGGCTTATTTTTGGGAGTCATCAATTAATTTACCATGCATGTCTTCGGCATATGTAAGAAAACAGGAAATACACCGTTTTCTGAATAAAGGGAGGTGAGATGGCAAACTCCCCAAAAACAATATAATGTAAATGATTAAAAGCAAATTTTAGTTTAATAGGCATTTGGTAAATACTGTATTTATAGTTCTTTTCTCTTATAGAGTGCATAGATATAGTGTACTAAAACCTGCATTGCACATGAATGTCCACATTTTTATTTTAACCTGCGATTTAAAATAGAGTGTAAAGCTGCTTAGCCTCTTTTGGGAAATTGTGTTTTATTTTATTTGTCTTAGAACAGGGTAGAGATGACAAACACAAGGGATGTGAAAGCACAATTCAGTATAAAACATTATCACACTTCCTTCCTATCTTCTAGTGGCAGGAGCTTAGAAGCAAGGATATGGATTTTAAAAAATGTCTTTGGCTGAAGTGTTTCATCCCACTGGGAATAAAGGAGATGAGTAAGTAAGTAATCATTACTAAACTACCATTGGCAACACAGAATCTGTTGATGTTTATTTAACACCCTGTGGGCTGATGGCACCACTATATATCATTCTGTGGGTATATGGATGCCAAAAACTCCATATGCAAAAGACAGCCTTTGTTAAGGATTTCTGTGCAGATTAGTTAGGCTTTTACCACCTGTCTTTGCACTGTCATAAACCAGGATAGATGAGTGGTTTCTTCATGCAGCATGTTTTCCAATATTTTCTTCTTCTTGCATGTCAGCATGTTGTTTATTTATTATTTCTTTTTACCTTTGTAGATGTAACATTGAGAGATAATGTAGTAAGTGAAGGTTTTCTTGGCAAATATAATGGAAGGCAACAGATTTGTGTCTACCAAAAATAGGGTCAACTGAAGTAATTGCCATAGAATAAACAACCTGACAGCATCCTAAAGTGTTAACTTCTGCATATTATCACAACTTTCTTCTGCATTCTGTCCAAGAGATAAGCTTTTCGAAATACTGTGACTGTACCTTTCATCATCTCTCTCCTCCCACTATGGCAACTCTCACCATATTCCTTTATGCAAGGTTGTAAACCCATCTTCAGTTTGTATTTTGGTTTTGTTTATTTGGTTGCTTGTTTTTTTTTGTTTTTTTTTGTTCTTTGAAAGTAAAACAGTAAACTTTTCATTTCTAAATGAGACTAAAAAAGAGGCATTTCAATTTTGCTCACATGCACTTCAATTTGTTTTTCTTGTTTCTTGCAGTGAGAGAATGTAATATCTTGCATAAAAGCATTTCTGAATCTATTTTCCACTTGTGGCTGTATTTGACAAAAGTGCCACTGTGCAGAACAGTCATTCATCAAAGCCCCACAATCCAAGAATCAGACATCCACATTATAAATTGAGTACAGCTTTCATGTTCTCCTCTTGCCCACACATTTTTTAATCTTCCCACATCTAAAAGATGTGCATACTAAGTTAACAGGCTGCACAAATTTGGCTCTATATCTAAATTTGGATGACTGAACATTTTCTGTGATTAACCCATGTTTTTGCCATGTTTGGTTCCTGCCTTGCACTAAGTGCCCCCAGAACTAGGGACACAGAATATTAATTAAAATAACTATGGCTGAAACTCAGTGGTTGATCTGGAGTAGAAGACTGAGGTATCTTCCTGAAAATGCATTGTATTTTAAGAGAAATGATAACCACTTCCTGTGGATATCATCTTTTATATACTGTATGATCAACAGAGGTGAAGGAGAAGGGTTTGAGGTCTGAGTGAAAGTCACACTACTGGTCTTCTGATAGAACTTCCTGCTCCTCCTTCCCCCCAAGTGCACTCCTAGATCACCTGGCTTACATATTTTACACTGGATGGTTTGTTTATAGAATCCCTTTGTTCTCATTGAGTTTTGTGAATTGCATTCAGTTCAGTTCTCTTCACACACAGCACAAACACATGAATTAAATCTTGATGCTGGTGCCTGGTCTGTCTCAATTGGTTTCATATCATTGTGATGCCCTTTGCCTTTGTCATCTTAAAAAATGCAGCAACATAGATTTAAATATTAAACAGTTTAGAATCGAATAGGTTACAAATCATGTAAACAACAATTTGCTGCATACCTGTTTCTTGTGCACTAGGTCAATGCACTTCTTTGAAACAGGGACTTTATACGCAAATCACTGTTGCAAAACAGAAGAAGCACATTTATAGCTTCCTTGGCTGCATCTTCACATTTACTTTTGCCTAACAAAGATGGCAGTCCTTTTTGGTATTTGCAGTGAGTGAATAAGATGCGTTTCAGCCCCATTCTGATCAGAGTGAACATTCTTGATTTGATCTTCTTTACTTTTTCCAAATTAATACTGGTTAGTACTTTTAACGGATTAAGAAGTAATGGGTTTTCATAGCTCTTCTCTAGTTTGTGCTGCATAGCCTTGACTGAGATATTATGTACCATATTCTTAATTTATGTACACAAATTGCTGAGTTGCTTATAGTGAGCATTGCCAATCAAGAAAAGAGAAAAGGGGAGTATAGGAGCATTGCAAGCAAACAGACTTCCTAAACCAATTCCAAAGTGGAATTAGAAGTGTGAACGTGCAATTTAAAAAAAACAGTGACACTCATTTTAATTGAGAGAATAAGGGACATGTTCTAACACTAAACTTACATTTCTGGTTGCACACACCCTTGGTAAGCCTAGAACACTGCAGGTCCACAGATTCACAGGTCCCACAACTTGCAAGTAGGCTTGCAGCACCAGACATAAAAACAATTTCACCTCCTATAAAAAGTATTATTTTTCTAGATAAGGAAAAACATTAAGCATGCAATGGAAAAGTGTAAAAAACTGATTAAGAACACAAAGCTGAGAGATGTTATAAATATTTTGACAATAGGATAAATTACTGACAGGATTTTGTTGTTGAGGATTGATATTTTTATTTATTTATTTTCCTGAGTGTTCTTTTAGCCTAAAAAATTTTTTTTGGGGTTTTCTAATCCTAGGATTCCATTTCTGACGTTAGCCGCCTGTTCCCATGGTAGTGTATCCTGTGATGCACCAGGACTGTGCAACGGTGACATCAGCAGCCAAACTCATTTGAGATTTGTATATTGTATACCAATTACATGCAATCTTTCTTTTTGAGTTTTAATTTTGAATTTCTGCTGGAATTTAGACTGAGTTTTGGATTACAGTTAGTGGCTTTGAAGATTGTTTTCTTGACTCACGGTTTTGATCTTAGCTTTGTTTTACTAACCACATCTATTCTTCTAGTGTTTTTCTTTAAAACAGTTTTTTCCCTTGCTAGTCAGTACATTTTTTACTTATTTTGCACAACAAAGACAACTGATGTGTACCTGGGCTCCACCAGCTCTTATGGTGGAAAATAATTGTTTTAATGGCAGCTCATTTTCAGCCTGAACGAATGGGAGACTCCTGGCCTTGGTCACGCAGATACTGCTTTTGTACAACCTTAGTGGCACACTTCTGTCTAGTCAACCCTTACTGTCCTGCACATCACACTCCATCCTTCTACAGTATCAATCATACTGACTACAGCAAATGTATTGTTTTGGACTCGCATCATGAACCATCTCAGTTCTTATATTTGCACTATTGCAACTGCTGGTTTCCAGCCATGAACTAGCAACATCTGCACTACAACGTCCCTAAGAAAGAGTCTCTTATCAAAAAATACAGGTAAAGTGTATAAACTGCCATAACAGAGAATACAAGTGCCTGACAATTGTTTTCTGAGGCAAAAAGAGACACTTTCACTTGTAATCCAGTGCAATAAAACACCCTGAAAAGTAAGATACAATACATTACAGTATGTGCAGTATTTCTAAGCCACTTCTTTTTAAATAAAGACTGGGATCATCTAGAGAGATCCTTATCGTGTAGATTCCCAAGACAGTAGCAGCTTTTGGACATAATTTTTCTCTTCCACATATAAAGGGAGCAACCCACACAATATTCTTTTAGTGGCATGGAACACTTCTTCCTGTTCACTTACATATCATAGTAGCAGGAGTTAACAGCATGAGACAATGATATTAAAACAAATTACTAGTGATTAGTAACAATTAAATACATGCAGAATTGTAGTTAAGTACAATTAAGTTCATTTTGGCTAATAAAATTGTGTACAATTTTATTTTTTGCATAGCTTATTTTAAACAATGTTTTAATTTTCTAGTGAAAATTGGCAACTATGCTGCAGTACATCTCATTGTTTATGAAAAATGTACATGTTTAAGAAACATGGGATTTAATTCCATAAAATGACTTTAAATATCTGTTTTACTTTAATCTTAAGCATACAACCCACTTTCTGAAATCGCCTACTAAAAGCCACAAGGCCTGTGCAGCTGGATTTAACAGGTGCAGCTATTGAAAAGCTAAAAATGTTCACAGAATTTCCAGTTAAGAGAAATTCGGTTCAGCGTTTTAAAATAAAAACAGTTAATCCAAATGTAAATTAAAACATCGTTTATGTTTACCATATCCCAAATGAAAAATAAGTGCAAATATTGGATATCTGCTACCAATGGTGACCTTTGTTTATTTGAAGTCTGTAGACTAAGATACTTTTTTTACAGAAACAAAAACATTTTTTTAGAAATTTGATGGACGGAATACCATGCTTCACAATCATTTTCAAATTGGGATTAATGTTTCTTAAGATATCGGAACCTTAACTGCAGTTCTTTTGCTCTTAAGCAACACTTCCAAATTATAAGAAAGGTCAAATGATAGACTTCAAAGTTGGAGTTTAAAAACTCCATCCATCTATTTTATCAACTTACTTTTCAATAACAGAGTGGTAAAAACACAGAGTATCCCAGAAGCATTAGATGCATGACAGGAACTAGCACCAAACAAAACATACAATACCACACTCACTCTCACCAGGCCATTTTAGAGCAGCCAAGTTACCAAACCTGCACCTCTTTGGAGTTTGAGAGAAAGACACAATAGCTAGCCATGTGTGCCCAACTACATTGCGCGTGTTAAAGTTGTCTGTGAAGGGTTCCCTGTTTAAACGCGGCTGCCAGTCGTGAACTGGGCCCTTCGTCGCACAGCATTATGATTTTTTATAAGGGAAACAAAATTACAAAAGAAAACCCTTGGATATTGATTCGATAGGAACGGCCTACTCGGAATCACTGTCCGAATCGTAATTATGTGGTGGTGTAGGAGCATTTCTGTTTCGGTCCGTTCACAGTCCGTCTCGTTTTCACGACGCTGTCATTTCCTCTCAAGATCTCTTCTCAACCTTTCTCCAATCTCGCAGGTTGCTTTGTGGCAATCCGAGGAGTAAGGCAATATACACGGAGCAATGGTTATAAAAAGGGGACACATAGGTATCCAGGCTCTTTAAAGCATAAATAGGGATCACTTCACTGACATGTGAGCAAGCCACGGTACAACTGTGAGACGCACAGCACTCGCCGGCTACAATGTAACAATAATAATTTCCGGAACGTGCTGTTACGTTGTCATTCGTTTTACCCACTGTCTTTCTTTCTTTCATTCATATGTTATGTAGGCGCGTACCTTTTATCTTCGGCAATCTCATTCTCTAACCAGGCCTCAGGAGCTAACCAGTGTAACACTGTCCACCACCCCTTTCGTTATTCCGGCACATTGTTGACATCCGTGAGTAACGACAACGTACTAAACTGGAAGGTGGTCTACGCATGCGTGGAATTCGCGGACAAACAAAGATCAAGATCTAAATGAAGATCTCTTTAGTTAATTTAAAGCACAACAGTTTGTTTAGTTTGAATGTCTGTGTTTTGAGGTGTGACTGGCGTACTACAGTCTTCAGTAGTATAAGCCTGGAGGAGATTCTTAATGCAATGCCTATGTTTTAGCTGTCTCTCTACTGCCATCTAGTGCTTCTTCTTCTAATTCATTCACGGACAAACAAAGATCAAGATCCAAATGAAGATCATATATAGATATATGAGTTGTTCTCAAGTGGCAGACTACTCACTAAAATTTGCTTGAACTGGCCTTTGATGCAGACATGTTTCAGGCACCAGAATGCTAAGGAGCATTCTTTTAAAGTAAAAGAATCAATATATTTTTTCATTAATCACTGCTGAGAAAAAATAAACATCTTCCCCAGCCTTGTATCTCAATGACTTCATTTTATGTTGAATGACTTCTTATACTTTTACATACTGTTTAAAACCCCTGGTACTGTTTTATTATATACATATTGAATGTGGCTTACTGGTTCCATGTCTAGTGCTGATTCCTGCCTTAGGATGATTCTGTCAGAAATAGGCTCCAGTTCCTTTGACCAATGTTCCCACTGAGTTGTGCATGTGACCCTGCCACCTGCCCAAAGTTACAAAGGGTGATTGCCCAAAGCAGAATGTCCCACTTCCCAGAGATATCATGGCATTTTCTAACCTGCTTAATCCAGATCAAGGGTTGCAGGGGAAGGGTAGCTGGAGCTATTATAGGCAGGTACAAACCCTGGAGAGAGCACAAATCCATCACAGGGTGAACACACACTAGAGCCAATTTAGCGTAATCAGTTCATCTACCCTGTATGTGCTGGACAGTGGAAAGAAATAAGAGCACCTGGAGGAAATCCACAAAGATGTGGGGAGAACATGCAAACTCCGTACCTACCCTGATCTCGTTACTGTGAGGCGGCACCACTACCACTGCAAAATCATACCATTGACTTCCCATTAATTAATTATTAAAACAGAAAATGTCCAGGAAGCCAATAGGTAAATCCTTTGAAAATTATTATGAAACTGTCTCAATGAGTCTGTCCTATACCCACTCCACATGAACACTATTTACCTGAAGTATTTATGTCAAATTAGCCAAAAGAACTCCTATTAAAAATATATATTTGAATATATCCATGTGCAGGTATAAATATAGAAAAAATATATATAAATATTCTAGGTGCTACATATATAGTTTCACACACATGTGCTTGGGAGTCAAACAAAAGGACCAGGAAACACCAATTCCATGCCAGGCCAGAGGGCGGTGGGGTGCACTAAGCCTCAATCTTTTCTCTTCACAGACCAACCATGAAAAATTCCTTTCTGTCCCGGCCCCGAGGACTTCACTTCCTGTGAACCACCTATAAAAACCCGTCATCCTCCATACTTAAACAGTTCTGTTTTGGACTCTAACCTGTACATACTGTATTTGCAGCCAGAGAAGCTATACGGGCGGCTGTCCCAAACCCTCGTTGTGTGTCTGGCTATTTCTTTCACAACAGTATGTTTGTACTTGTAAGAGAAACTGATGGCAACGATACAGAACTGGGGTACCAGCCTGGCCACTTGTATAACTGGTTTGCAAAAAATAAACAAAATACAAGCAGTGATTGAGGAGACAGTTTTGCAGATGCAAGTTCAGAACAGAACTGTCAAAGCTGGAGGAGGCGGGTCCAGGTGGATGGACACCAGAAATGATGTGAGAGGCGTTATAGCTGTCAGTCATTTGGTCTGCAGAGGATGAAAGAGGAAAAAAAGGTATTAGGAAACAGTGAACTCATCGAGCAGCAGTAGAATTACAATCCTTAGGCCCCATAGCTGTCCCCCACGTGGCATATTTACTTTCAATTTTTTTTTATTATCTTTGTTAATATTTTTACTTTTTTACTTATAGTGCATCTACAAAGCAGGAAATACATATGACCTGGTATAAAAAAGCAGATGAAAACTCAGGTGCAGCCTTCAAATGAATCTGACACTTGGAAAAAACTCTCTTAATGAAAACGTGATTCTTTGGATGTGCAGAAGTGACATGATTAAAGAGAAAGCAGAATGGCGTACAGTTTCTCCTGGTAGTGCATGTCAAAAACCCAGATGAAATTGCTTATGATTGCTCCAACATGTTAACAACAACCAGTAGTCAGTTCTTCTACTATTTTTTTATAGCTATCTTAAAAAGAATCATAGTCCATGGATAATGGAGTGGGTGTACAGCAGCTGATTTCATACTTTGTAGTGTAGGATGCCTGTTGAGGGATGTTGGCAGGAGCAAACAGTTATTGAATAAAATATGAGAATAAACTAAACTCTGTCTCTCTTTCCCCACCTCCTTTACAGTTAAAACAAAAAATACAGTACAGGAGACCTTAATACCAATATTTTTATTACTTGTTATTGTTTAATGCATTGCGTTTCAAGTCAGCAGCCACATAACACGCAGATTGTATCTGAAAGTGCGGATTGGCTGAGCCTGCAGTGGCTAAAACGACTGTTGCTAAAACTGATGGTGCTATTTAAATGGTGGTTTTTAAAGTGTTAAAATACGAGTAACAAAAACAAAAATTGAAAATATGATAGCTATGCTCCCTTGTCTTTAATTATAAAGAAATCCAGCTTTTCCTTGCTATAACTACACCTAGCAGTTGTACCGTAAGACAGCAGTTGGTCAGAACTCAGGTTTAAGAAACAGAAGCTATTCATTTTACTAATAAATATATGTGCTAACTGGTAAGCCACACCAGTTTTTTTTTAATCCTTGCTCTCTGTTGCTAGCTTTTATGAAGGTGGCTAGATGCTTTTCAATGGATTGCAGCATATTCTTTTTTTGTGTTTGGATTTTATTTCTGTGTTGCCTAATGCTGCTGAGTTAGGCTCTGGAGGATAAGGTGAATTTGATAAGGAATATGTGGATCTAAAACATTATTTGAGCAGTTTTGATCATACTGTAAATGAAGAGATAGATGACTGGTGCAGTTAACAAAAGGATAAATTACAGGAAGATTCAGAAACACTTAGGCCTAATTTGTGCTTTAAATACACACTCTGCCAGTGCAGTATGGTGTGGAAGAAATGAAAAGCATGACACAGGATGTGAAATGGAGACGGCAACTCAGAGTATCCAGTAGGCCAATAAGAAAGTAAGATACTGTTAAAGAAACACAACTAAAGCATGTTGTAGAGGGTTGATGTTCCAGGTGGGAAATACCTATTATTTTTAGGATGTTGAGGCAGAATGTGCACAAGCACACTGCCAGTTAAATTGTGCACTTTTTTAAGAGCTGCTAATTTCAATACTGCCTTCTGATCATTACACAAGAGAATGAGTGATGTGAGGGGCCTTTTATAAATGTGGACAAGTGGGTGTAGCAAGAGGCATAAAGGCTGGAAGAATCTTGTCTGAATCACTGTACTTTTTTTGTCTTGAAAATTTCTAGCCTGTGTAAGAAACTGTCTTATCCTACAACATTTTTCTTTAATTCAGTTACAAAAAACACTTCAAAATACATTATTAAATTGGGGCAACTAATTAACAAACAAGACCCAGTTTGTACTTATCAAATCAATAAGCACCATTGGCAAACTACAAGGTTCTAAATGCTTTGATCCATTTAGAGGGAGGCTTAGGTAATGCTGTACATATTTTGACAAAAACTGTTTTGTTGCCTGTTTTTAAAAAGTCAAGAGGAAACCAGATGAAGTTAACCAGGTCTCTTTGAGTGAGAGGAATTATATATTCTTGATGAAATTAAAGTTCTCTAACAATAGTAATCAAATCAATGGCAAAATCACAAAGAGCCGAACATAAGAAACAGCAATTCTGGAAATTAAAAATAAATTTATAAGGACATTCTGTGGGCATCATAACAGCCTGAAATCTTAAAACCTATATATTTCAGAGATATTAAGCAGATTAGCATAGCTACCCCACCATGATCTTTGAAATGAGTTTGCATTGGTATGCATAAGTTAGAGCTAGGTTGCACTACTTGAGATAACTATTTTATAATTATTCATTTTAAGTAATTTTGCATCTTTTTTAACCTTGCTCTGTACTGTAACAGTATGCAAGTAGTATTGCAAATATACACATTTTTGTTTTATTAATGTAATGGCTGGACTTATTAATTTATTAACCAGTTGACATTTTCTTCTTTCTTGTATGTAGTCCCCTTTACTATAAACATGTTAATCTTTGTATGAGGCTATCAAATCTTTGCTAATTCTCTTTTACAAAGCCAAGACTACTTTCCTCTTTCTACATACAGTCTTTAAAGGTTTTAATTTAGCAGAGTAGTTAGAAGACTGTTTCTTCTCATTGATCCTTGTTTTCTGTGTTCCTGGTGATTTCTTTTACTGTAAGACATATCCTCTTTCTCACTGTTGGTTTGATCCTCCATCAATTATTTGCATATTTGTTTTTGGGTTCTCTCACATACAAATATTTTTCCACTTCGACCACATCTGTGGTTATTTCTGAGTTTTTTGTCTGCTATTATTGGATCATTGATCATAAAGAGGATGAAAAATGGAAAGGTCGTTGATCCAGATGACATATCTGTGGAAGCATGGAGGTGTTTAGGAGAGATGGCAGTGGAGTTTTTAACCAGATTGTTTAATGGAATCTTGGAAAATGTGCCTCAAGAGGAGCTTTGGTATTGTATGAAGAAGTCGGGAGTGGCAGAGAAGTACGTAAGAGTTGTACAGGATATGTACGAGGGAAGTGTGACAGTGGTAAGGTCTGTGGTAGGAGTGCTGGATGCATTCAAGGTGGAGGTGGGATTACATCAGGGATTGGCTCTGGGCCCTTTCTTATTTGCAATGGTGATGGACACATTGACAGATGAGATTAGACAGGAGTCCCCATGGACTATGATGTTTGCTGATGACATTGTGATCTGTAGCAATAGTAGGGAGCAGGTTGAGGAGACTCTGGAGAGGTGGAGATATGCTCTGGAGAGGAGATGAATGAAGGTCAGTAAGAATAAGACAGAATACATGTGTAAAAATGAGAGGGAGGCCAGTGGAATGGTGAGGATGCAAGGAGTAAAGTTGGCGAAGGTGAATGAGTTTAAATACTTGGGATCAACAGTACAGAGTAATGGGGATTGTGGAAGAGAGGTGAAAAAGAGAGTGCAGGCAGGGTGGAATGGGTGGAGAAGAGTGTCAGGAGTAATTTGTGACAGATAAGTATCAGCAAGAGTGAAAGGGAAGGTCTACAGGACGGTAGTGTGACCAGCTATGTTATATGGGTTGGAGACGGTGGCACTAATCAGAAAGCAAGAGACAGAGCTGGAGGTAGCAGAGTTAAAGATGCTAAGATTTGCACTGGGCGTGACAAGGATGGATAGGATTAAAAATGAGTACATTAGAGGGTCAACTCAAGTTGGATGGTTGGGTGACAAAGTCAGAGAGGCGAGATTGCATTGGTTTGGACATGTGCAGAGGAGAGATGATGGGTATATTGGGAGAAGGATGCTAAGTATAGAGCTGCCAGGGATGAAAAAACAGGAAGGCCTAAGAGAAGGTTTATGGATGTGGTAAGAGAGGACATGCATGTGATGGGTGTGACAGATCAAGATGCAGAGGACAGAAAGATATGGAAGAAGATGATCCACTGTGGCTACCCCCTAACGGGAGTAGCCAAAAGAAGAAGAAGAAGATTACCGGATCATTGAAAACTATGTCCCATCCAGATATGGCTGCCAAGAGAAGTCCTGACCAATGTTTTTTTGATAGGCGGACTGTACAAAACATATTTCAAAGTTTGTGTTAAATACACCAAATTCATATGTATTTAAAAATAAAATGTTTACATTATAAACATTTTGTTACACATATTGTTAATCTGTGTGTTTCTCTGTGTGTTACTCTGTGTTTTCAACCAAGAAATGAAATGCTAACCATTTCAAAATGGAAATGTCTTGTGGTATTTTGTATTCAAAATGCATGTAAAAATATTACCAGTTTTATAATAAAGAGAAGTTTTTGGACAAGGCTTAATAGTTAAAAATACTTTTTTAAAGTTAGTTTTCAATCTTTTTTTAATTAGCTCAATAAACATTTCTTAGTTTATTGCTCAACTCACTACTAGCAGTGAAATAGCATTTACATTCCAGAAAGTCACTCTATGTACAGTTTACATGCTCTTCCTGTGTGCACATTAATTTTATAATGGGTATTATGTTTTTACTCCCACATTTCAAAACACTTATAAATATCCTCGAAAGAGTCGGTGCTTGGAAGTCTACTGTAAAATGAACTAATGCCCTGTGATAGGCATCTGCATCTGTCTTTCTCCAACACTAATGCTTGATTAAGTGAGTTAGCAAATTAGATAAATGGATTTGTAAAATTACATTAAGTAATTATGGTATGTTTATTTACATTACAAGGTTAAAAACAGATAATCTACAACACATATTGATTTCACTTTCACTCTTGACACAGTACAAGTGTTACCTTGTCACACATTTTAGCTGATCACTATACTTCTGATATTGACATGAAGAATATTAGCTTTATATAAGTAATACAGGAAAACATTAAATAATCCAACAGAAAATATATATATATCTCTAATATATAAAAATATCCGTTGACAAGACAAGACTTTTTACAAGAGATTTTCTCAAAGAGATTTTTTGAAGTCATGCGAGACGATACATTTGACATGAGATTTTTTCAAGTCACGCCATCCTCTCAACCATATTCAAATGCGCACACGGTCCACTCACATCTCATTTGCGTGAATGCTTTTGACAGACACATTTCCTGCTCTCTCAGCTCTTATAAATTTTTACATTTTCCTCACTTTAAGTTCCCAATTAAAGAAGATGTATTATGTTCAAATCTTATTGAAGAATTTCATCACGAAGGGTTATCAACAGAAAAAATGAGTACATGGGCAATCCTATCACCAAGACATTATGAAGTCAAATGAATTAACATGAAAATTGTCAATTGGTTACACGGCAAATTGGTTAAATGTGTATCAATGAACTATGCTGAAACAGTAGGTGGAGATCATGCGGAAGATGAAAACATCAACTTACAATATTCCGAAGAATATCTACAACCGTTAAGACCATCCGGTCTTCTACCGCCCTAATTATTGTTGAAAGAAGGATGTATCCAAGAAAGGTAATGCAGTACATCTTCCGCGGATAACATTAGACAACAAAGGAGATCTTGATATGCCATTCGTATTAAAAATGTTAACCATTTCCCGTTAGAATATTTGCAAAGACAATTAATAAATCAAAAAGACAAACATTCGAAAAAGTCAGTTTATTTATTAGAGAGAAAGAAAAAAAATTCTCTCATAGGCAGTTATACATTGCATTATCACAATGTAAGTACAAACACAGTATCAAAATTCATTGTGATATTGACAAAAATTTCATTCAAAAATTGTTTTTACTGAAGTTTTACAGTAAAAGTATAAGTTTAAAAAATATTTGCATGTTAATTTCAAAGCCAAACAGAATGAAATCGTATCACGCAATGAAAAACTCTAATGCAACATGAAACATAATAAAATGTAATATTTTGAAAGTAAATTATTTATTAATATGATTAATTACTCGCTGTAATGTAAAATAGTTAGTTCTATTATGCATATGATACAATTCCCATGAAAATAACAATCTGTTTAAATTGTACATCTGCATCCCCATATGCGAGCGGCAGAACTGCAAAGAGCCTTGCGTGCAGCGTCGGCCCTTGGGTTGGCAAGCGCAGTGAGCAGGGGGCTAAGCCCCCTAGTATATATATATGTATATATATATATATATATACTAGCAAAATACCAGCGCTTCGCAGCGGAGAAGTAGTGTGTTAAAGAAGTTATGAAAAGAAAAGGAAACATTTTAAAAATAACGTAACATGATTGTCAATGTAATTATTTTGTCACTGTTATGAGTGTTGCTGTCATATATATATATATATATATATATATATATATATATATATATACACACACACACACACACATATATAAACATATATACATATACATATATACATTTCTACATATACACATCTACATATATATATATACATATTTGTTAGGGATGCCAGGGGCAACGACCCGGCTGGGACGCCGTGAGGGACCGGATGTGGGTCTGCGCCCACCCTGGATCACGTGGGGGCCGCCTTCCTGGTTGCTTTGGGAGCCACGGGTTGAGGGCATGGAAGCCCTACCCTGTAGGGGCCCGTGGTCACCGCCAGTGCTGGGGGGAAGAATTAAAAGGGCGCCCGGAGAGCTGCCGGGAGAACAGCCGGCACTTCCGCCACGCTGGGGGCGTGGCCAACGAGGGAATGCAGGGAGCCACCTGGAGCTCATCTGGGAGAGGATAAAAGGGGCCGTCTCCCTTCATTCGAGGCTGGAGTCGGGTGGAAGCAGGACGAGGCACGAGAGAGGTGTGAAGGTGGCCCGAAGAAGAGGCATTTGTGGCCAGGACTGAGTGTTTGGGGTATTGTGCACGAACTGGGTCTGAGTGACCATTTATAATTGTTGTAAATAGTTGTAAATAAACGTGTGGTGGTTGAAAAACAACATGTCCGCCTGTCTGTGT
>JANRMT010062842.1:27268799-27292048 GCA_026402145.1 Polypterus bichir lapradei
CGACAGAATCAAATAATAGACATGGACATGAATATTGTAAACTCAAGCTCTTTTAATTTCTGAAAAAAAAAATGCTTTTAAACTGCATTTGAATTCAAAACAGAAACAAAAATATCATCCCTGGTTAAAATTGGGCAGACTTAAAAATAAAGTGGTAGTTTAAGTACTTTAAGTACATTTTCAGAATGGTATTGTCTTTAAATAATAATAACCAAAATTTCAACATAAAGTGCAGTTTTTCTTCTTAAAAAAATAAGTCAGAAACATAAAAGGTAATTTGACCAACTTAATCTTTAAACTCTGAGTAACCTTAGCCAAAATTATTTTGTACATTAGGCTAAAACAGTATGATCATTGAACATTTTGTAATTAGATGTAATTAGAATTACTAACGGTCATGGAAGTCCAATGATCCCCAGTAAGAGCCACAAAGTCCGCTTTCTGTAATGCATCTAATTTTGCTTGCTTTTCACTGTGCACAAAACCATGCTTTTATCAAGGCTTCGCTCGGGTAGTTTTTTGAAATTAAATTTTCCTCCGATCAGTCGTAGGAACGCGCTTCATCCGACTGTAACATTTGTGTAGCTGTGATGTGTGCATCAGTGTAATCGATGTACCAGGAAATCATGCATTGACAAAAGTTCCCCTTTGCTTGGAATTGAAAGTGTGATTAAATGCGTTATTTTTTGTTATGGAGTACATGCATCGAAGCTTCTCAGCTGTGCTTGTGCTAAGAATAGGAAAGATTTTAAAAATAACGTAACATGATTCTGCGTTAACCGCATATTTTGTCATACGTCTCAAACCAAGGAGATGCGAGGTTAAAATGAACCGAGAAGCGCGCGTATATACTCAGTACATCCACTCTCGGGAATCGAACCTCGACGTAGGCGATAGAGGCAAAGCCTCTACAATTGCGCTACGGTGTGTGGCTTATCTACAGTATTTGAGAGTATGTAGATCGAGGTATATATATATATATTCGCAGCGGAGACGTAGTGTGTTAAGGAAGCTATGAAAAAGAAAAGGGAACATTTTAGAAATAACGTAACATGATTTTCAATATACAGTAATTTTTTGTGAGTGTTATTGAGTGCTGCTGTCATCAAGGATTTGATTATCATTATTTCTTTCAATCAGGTTCGTATTTGTAGGATGTGTTGTGTTCAAGTTACATTCCGTGTTTGTCAATCGTTGTAAAGAAGACAGGTTTCATTCATCGATTCGTTTCTTACTGCATCAATGAACAGCTCGTCTTCTTCTTTATCTGAGACCTGACACACTGCATGCACGTTTTTTTTTTTTTTTTACACTGTCTTCCTTTAGCGGGACATTGACTTTTTCCACCGTGTGCTTTGTTTCCGCAGTAGCTGCATTTATGAATATGCTTGTATGTATCACATGCTTCATATTTTTTTGCTGCCTTTTCAATTGTGTAATTCGGTTTTTGTTCAGCGCTCTTTGGAACTGTTGCTTTTTGTCTGTGCACTGCGTCAGTTTACGTGAGCCGCTCGGTGTACATGCATCGAAGTTTCCCAGCTGTGCTGCTGCCATGTCGTGCTATGTCCATGGCTGTATTTAATGTTACCGAAGTCCCGGCACTTAAAACTTTCTCTCGCAGTTTCGCTGAGTTTGTGCCAAACACCACCCTGACCATCTCATCTTCCTCTGCATAAGCACAGTCCTTCACCCGTGAATATTTACCCGTGGCAGTTTGCTATTGGATTGCCGCTGACGGACGGCCTTATATGGGCAGGCACTAAATTACAAACGCCAGCGGCAGCCTGTCTATGAACTTAATTTAGAGTTTAGGTTTACATCGTGCTTTGTTTCCGAAGTAGCAGAACTCATGAATATGGTTGTATATGTCACTCGCTCGCTTCTTATTGTTCCGCTGCCTTCTCAATTATATAATGCATGTTTTCTTCAGCGCTTTTTGGGCCTCTTCCTGGTTTTCTACGTACTGCATGATTACGTGGAAGGCGTGATGATGTCACACGAAACTCCGCCCCCACGGGTTTCAAGCTCATCTCCATTACAGTAAATGGAGAAAAACAGCTTCCAGTTATGACCATTACGCGTAGAATTTCGAAATGAAACCTGCCCAACTTTTGTAAGGAAGCTGTAAGGAATAAGCCTGCCAAATTTCAGCCTTCTACCTACACGGGAAGTTGGAGAATTACTGATGAGTCAGTCAGTCAGTCAGTCAGTGAGTGAGTGAGTGAGGGCTTTGCCGTTTATTAGTATAGATATCACTTTCATGATGAAATGCATTAAAGTATGTATGTTACAGTTTACAGATAAATCGTTAATTTTGTTTAAATAATGAATACTGTTAATAATTACACACATGGGGGTGACACGGTTGTGGAGCGGTAGCACTGCTCTCTCGCAGGGAGTCATGTCGTTGGTATTCCCTGCCTGGAGTTTACATGTTTTCCTTTTGAGTTTCCACAGTGTGCTCCAGTTTCCTTCCAAAGATATGCAGATTTAGTGACACTAAAATGACACTAGTGTATGTGATTGCTTGTATTCACCTTGCAATAAGTTAATGCCCCATGTAGGGGTTGTTTCTGCCTCGTTCCCAATGCTTGCTGGAATGGACACATCCCTGGATTGATGGGGTTAATCATTAAACATCGTTTTCAGAGATATTGCAGCAAAGTTTCATGATTTTAATGGGTGTTCCAGGCAATTCACAAGACAGTGAAGCCGAACCTGTTCTCACTGTGATAATATCTCTGGTGGTTTCTTCCAGATTTACGTAAAGTATGCGCGTAAGTATAAATAGTAAAACGCTTGCGTAGCAGGAGCGTCCGCTGGAGCATGAGTCACGTGAAGTATAAACCTGGCCTTAGAGTCTCTAGTCAGAAGGTATATATTGTTGCAAAGCTGAGGTGCTATGGAAGCAATCCGGATACTATATAAAATAATTTGATAAATATGATAAATAAGAGGGAGGGACGGATTAATGTAGAGACAACAAAAGGTAGCAACTACATTGACCTAGCTAACCAAATATGGGTCCCTGTCTGTCTGCTATTGTAACTTTATTTATTTTGGTATCAAAGTATCACAAAAAACACTAACAGACCTCACCTCCTCTCTCTCTGTCCTGTCAGTTGAGAAATTTCCTCAACTCACCTCCGTACTTGAAGCTCAGTAATTCTTTAGGCTTGAAGTGGCTTTAAACTCCATTTGGGGATTACTTTCAGACAAAGAAACTTTACATATTTCCACCCAGGAATATCTCAGCCTATCTGCCAGGTATCCTTGTCCATGCCATTTTAGGTAGTCCCATTCACACAACTTGCATGCCGCACTGATGATGTACTTACTTCCCCACTGACATGGTAACCAACATCATTCTTGAGCCACCCTTTCCTGTCTGTAATCCCTGTACACAGTAACCTAATAGCATTTCCAGAGTTAGTGGAAATGTACTGTGAAACCAGTAAGCATCCTCTTTCTATTTAGTTGAAGTGGGGACTCCTTGGACATATATACTAGTTTCCTTCTACTAGTTTGAAAGGTCAGTAATTGAAAGGAGTTACATTGTTTTTTTGGTTAAGAATGTAAAAGAAAAGATAGCAACCATTGGTAATAATGGGTACTTTACCAAGTAAATATGCAACACAATTCTTTTCCTGTAACTAAAATGCAACTGAATTTAGTTGAACCTCCACCCCCGGGTACCTAGCTGTCATCCTCCATGATGGAATACAATATAAAATATTCATTAATTTATTATTTAGTTCACCAATATAAATTTAAATTTCATTAAAATTCAGTCTTAGAGCCTTCCAGCAATATTCAACTACTCCAGAAAAACATAACCAGTAAGGTGAAATATTGGAAATGCTTTTGTGTTGGTCTATGTTGCTTCAGGGGTCTGATATTCCCTAAAGATGGGAGCATTTATAATACCACAGAGCACAACCTTCTGGTTGTCAACATTTTATACTTTAACCAATAGATAAACTAGTTCATGTTCATAATCAAACTGTTGAACCTACTTCAGTGTCCAGAACCTCTCCCAGAAATATTGAGTGTAAGGCAGGAACAAACTTTGGAACAGAGGCAAAAATATTTAATTCTGAAATGCAAATCCAAGCCTACTGATAACATTTCATCAATTGCCTCTCATGCACATATATTCCTGTAAAATTCAGGTCTTTCCTGCAGTTGCTCCCATAAAACACCCAAGAAAATATATAAAACTTAGACAACTAAAATGCAAATGATGTTAACAATGTGCAGGGTCTGGATAAACATTTAAAAATCAATGCAAAAAGAAAAAATATAACAAGTAATGAAGAACAAGGAAAATTTCAAACTTAAGTTCAATGCTAAAAAAGGCATTACAGATACCCACATATCAAGGACAGTCACTTTACTTTGAAAAAATAGCACAATTTTTGTCTCTACAGCTTGTCATCACTTTAATTCATCTTCTGTACTGTCATCATACTTTTTTTTTTACAAAATTATACTTTCCAGTTCTCCCTCTATTTACACAGTGTAAGCAACCAATTTGCACATTCACAAGGCCTCCTTACGTGTGATAACTAATTACTGCACATGTACATGCTTTTAACACATAAAAGATAAAAAGAACAACAACTGAAAATAACTCAAAAATAGTACACTGAACATGTAAACGAATCCCCATAAAACAAAAGGTTTATCTTTCAAAAAAGACAAAAAAAAAACAACCCATGAACTGTAATACATACTACACAGTATCCACTTAATTAAATGTTTGCTAAGTAAAAACAAATACGATATTTTACAAAAAGAATGAGCAAGATTGGAACATTGGTATGTGGCTGGCAGCAACCATAAGGCAGAGATCAATCCTGGATGTCCTATTAGCATATTGTTACAGTATCAGAATTCTGCCTAACAGCATGTGTTTTGGCAATTGAATGAAATCCATACTAACACAGTGAGAGCATACTCTGCACACCCAGAAATGCTGTGGGAAATCATAACAGGATAACATAGCAATGCTAGCTGCTGCCATGATAACGCCTATAAAAAAAAAAAAATAATAATAAGTAAATTGCTAGTGTCTCCATCTATCTATTTTCTAAACTTGCTAAATTCTGGCCACAAGTATGATAAGCCAGGGTCTTGTCTATACTGGTAGCAGCAGCAGCAAGGCAAAAAATCTGCCTTTGGATTAGCTGCCATTCCACTGCAGGGGTCTAAAGCATGTTCTCTGTCAATGTTTGTCTTAAGTATGTAAACTTTATACTTAAGGTAAAAAGTATTGACAGCATTCAATGATAAAAACCGAACACACCCATAGAAACAAAGAAAAAACAGATTGCAACAATCAAACTAGTATCTGTCTATCGCCAAGTAGATTTGAACAAACAGATTTGATTATCCAAATATTTTAAGGACTAGTGATGCGTGGATGTGAAAAGTAAGCTGAACTGCATGTCTACTTATCAAATTCAAAAGCTACTAAACAGCACAACAAAATATAGCAATTTCACACCATCCATCCATTATCCAACCCGCTATATCCCAACTACAGGGTCACGGGGGTCCGCTGGAGCCAATCCCACCCAACACAGGGTGCAAGGCAGGAAACAAACCCCGGGCAGGGCGCCAGCCCACCACAGGGCACACTCACACACCAGGGACAATTTAGAATCGCCAATGCACCTGACCTGCATGTCTTTGGACTGTGGGAGGAAACCGGAGCACCCGGAGGAAACCCACGCAGACACGGGGAGAACATGCAAACTCCACGAAGGGAGGACCCAGGAAGCGAACCCGGGTCTCCTAACTGCGAAGCAGCAGCGCTACCCACTGCGCCACCGTGCCGCCCCGTTGTAGATACAGTAGGTACTAAATATCCACTTTAAAAAAATATTAAAAGCAGTTCTGTAACTTTTTTATTGCCTTGGGTATATTTCCTGGGATATTCTCTTTGATGCAGCCCCATTGGTGTGGTGCACAATACTGTCAAGATAAGACCTAGCACAACCATGACACTAAATTGGGAAAGCAGAATTTGAGTAGAATGTAGAAACTTATTAACTTAGGTTCCAAAGACCCAAACCTACACACTCACAGTCAGAAATACTAACCATTTCAGAATAACATTTTTACGTAATGGAAACAAGAAGAAATTCAGTTTAATATGCTGCTGTTGACACTTCATGTAAAGGAAATGTATGTTTTGCAGGAGCAATGCCAGAAACACATTCACATATCTGGTGCTATATCCAAATGTATTTTCCATTAGCATGTTCATTGCACGTTTTGGAAAATTTTAGTCTGAACTACAGATTGCTTTAGTTTGGCCTATAAATCTCATTTACATTTTCAGTAGTGTACATAGCACATAAAAGGAGCATAGATAGAGATAATGTACAGTTAAGAACATGCACCATTTCCATTTACCTTCAGAAATACTGTATCTCTGAGTAGGATGTTACAAATATAACAGTTTAATACTAGGCACCTCCAGTGTTACTTATGATATATGGAATACAAATTGCCTGTTGCCATTTTTATTTTTTGATTAGGTTCAATTATTTTTAAGTAGCTCTAATTTTCATATTTATGTTGTGACTTGCTTACCCAAGTTTTCCAAAGATTGTTCCCAATCATTTGGGGAAGTTAAGGAAATGTGCAAATTCTTATATGCTGGGGACAGCTGTTTTCCTTGCTAGGTGATGTATCCTGTATGCACTGCATGAAGTACTTACATTGAAGCCAGCTACCAGGAACTTCAGCAGCAAAACAACCATGAGTGTTTCCTGTCCTTTAATGCCCCTTTATCAGTAAGCTGAAGAGCAAATCAAGTCAGTTTTCCTACTGATTATCCAAAAGTATTTTTGCATGTCCCAATAAATCTTTAATATTTTTCCAGTACTTTGCTAAAAAGGTACTGCAAAAATATTAAAATGGTGCTTTTACATTTAACTGAGTTCTCTAGCCACTCAATAATCCTACAACTGAATAAATGTGCCAGTATACTGCATTGTATTATGTTTCATCCTTCATATTTTTAATTTTTCCTGAAATAAGCTACTTATTTTCTAACACTATTGTATGGTATGGTCACAACAAAGTACATACTATTACATATACTATTATATACAGTATATACAAGATTCAGAACCATTCATGTAAAGTATCTAATGCTATAGGTATACCTAGTGTATATTTAATGGAGTGTCCCTAATGAATTATTGTGCTTGTGCCAATAATTGGCAAGGGGAAAGAGTGACACAATTAGAGGAGGTATTATATAGTCTGATTGCTGTGGGCAGTAAAAGAGTCCCAGTAGAACCTTTTGACCGACCATACAGAAACTAGACATTGACTGAAGTTGCGCAAAGACAACACCCTTTGGATAGATTTGGCATTAACTGTCACTACCACTTGTGAGTCTATAGTCAGTCCTGTAATGCAAATGACCTTCAGTTTATTCAGGCCTCTGATATCACTTGAGCTGGTATTAATCTCCTAGAGAACTGTGGCATAAAATGGTACACTAACAACTGTGGAACTGAATTCAACTAAAAGAACATTCCCTGCAGATTTGTACAATCACAAAACAACATGAACCTCCTCAAAAAGGAACATACTTCTGTGGCCATTCAGAAAGAAAGGTTTGTGCATCCAAATAGTGCTGTCTACTATACAGATAAACCATCTCCTTCCCTGTGATAACGACAGATCTTGGGAGCTCTCCAGTTAATCGAAAATCCACCAACAACTCTTCTGTCTTTGTAATATTCAGTTGAAAGTGGTTGTTCCTGCACTTTATGACAAAGTTAACTATCTTTCCATTCTCCACTAGATCTCCATTGCTGATTCAGCTGACACTCTTAAAAATAATGGTCCTTTAATGGTATTGTATGGTTCTTTATGGGATTGTGTGGTTCCCCATAGAACTATTGCTTGATAAAGCACCATTTCATTCTGGGAAGGGTTCTTTGCATATGAAGTTGGTTCTTTCTGCTTTGAAATGTTCCCTAATATCAAGAAATATAAAAATGAAATATTTAATAGGAAGCAGCCAGAAGAAGATGAAGGCTACCTAGCAGGACACTAACAGATTAACGTCTGGGCTTACTGTGTGTTATTGTATGCAGCAAAAGTTCTTTTAAAATTATGACTTATTGGTATTTCAAAAATCTGTAATCATCTGGGTATTTACAGTGCAGAGACTGTTATGGATCTAACGAAATAAAAGGTTCTTTCTGGAACCTTCATGTGGATAGGTCTTTTGGGAACTAAAAAGGGTTTTCCTGTAGCACTGCTCTGAAGAACCTCTCTGGCACCTTTATTTTTAAGATTGTACAAACATGCCATGTGAGAAAACATATTTGTACATAAAATCATTTATATACAGGCTTTAAAGAAAGGAAGACAGGATGTTTCCATTGAGTATCCCTGTGTTACTAACCATAATCTCTGACATAGTTCTGGATACTCACAAACTGTCACCTGTCAGATACTGTATATATAGCTAACTAAATTAATCTATTAAATTACTTAATCACAAGAAAAAAAAACATATAAAAATGCATAGTCACACAATTCTTCAACCATACATAAAGATAACAGACAAAATAATAATAATTTAAATACACATCTGTACCCACACCCAATTGTAGAACACACAATTCAAGATGCTTCTTTTGTTTTTCCAGTGTGTAAATAAAAATAGGTCCTTTCTTGGGAATTTACATTCTGAACAACTTTACACCACTATTGCCATCTCACTTTTCATCTCCTTTTTCTTCTCACTGACTTGATCAGCTACTATCAAGATAACACTCAAATAGGGTATGACCAGCTAGCGTTCCTGCAAGCAGATAATTAGCTCATGTAAATTTATAAGGAGGAAATTCTGAATCATCAAAATATAATTTCATCCAACATTATCACCGTGTATAATAGATATTTACAGATGTTTTAAAACATTTACCTTACCTATTTTTATGAAGAGCAGAATGATCATTATCACCTCTTAGCTGCCAGCATGTACGCATTGAACTACACAAAGTTTTCTTTCGGTCTCTTATCAGCGATTAAATAGTTAACAGCCATGAGGATGGGTAGTGCCAGGATGTGTTCTAAAGTGTTCCGTCATGCACGTTCGGAATTAACGGCGGGTATACAATAATGTACTTTTAAAAACGGCAGCAGTTATTCATTAATTTTGTTAGTACAAGCAGTTAGTCAGTCATATGAGGTATAAAGCTCACTTTCAGTTTTAACACTACGTCTTTCTTTTGAGATTACACATAACTCCGTATTAGGGTACATTAACTTAAATCACTGAAACAATGCTGATCACCAGTCTAACCTCCGAAATCAACTTTACAGTACCATTGTTTATTCATCTGTAAATGCTAACTTGCTGCTAACGTTCATGGGTACTGCCATCATTCATTAAATTGCTGTTATTAAAACCTACTCAATAGGTAATTACTGGTTCGTATGTATAAAACTGATAGGAACAGATATTGCCTATTCTATAGTCAGAAATAAACAGTTCGGCTGACACACGCAAATTTCTATTGTTCAAACAATAAAACATATTTAATGTGTGCTTTTACGTTTGCCCGATACTGATAAGATAGACTTCGACCCAGAGACCCGTAACTATTTTACGAAGGTACTAAAATATACGGATGGATGGTAATATTATATGTGTTAGTTTAATATCCTAATCATTATTCTCTATTGTATTATAAATGCTGCGTTAACGTCTTTAGGAGGTCAAGTTCATTATCTTCTAATTTGCTTTGTGAAATTTAATTATACAGTATTTAAACTGAAACCAATCCAATGTAAGTTAGTTTGTATATTGTAGCGACTTCACTGTAGGATGTTCGAAAAGGAAAACACAGTAGGGCAAATAAGTGGTTGCAGAACAGATTACTCGTAACAGTCTAGGAAGAATACACGAATGTAAAACAAAAACGACGGAAACCGAACTAGAACTATTTACAATTAGCTATAAACCTGTCATTGTTATTGCCCTAAGAAATGCCGTAAAAGAAAACTCCGGATCCCTGTACCAGTGTTTCCCAAACTCGGTTCTAGGGATTCACTATAGCTGCAGGTTTTTGTTCCAATCAGCTTCAGTTTTTAATTGGATTCCTGGGCTAATTAAGTGAACTGTTATTTCCCAAGTTCTGTGTTTTGGGAACGATATAGAAATTAGAAATGTAAGTTTGGTAAAATAAATAAATGTACCAAGTATTTATATGGGAATAATGTTTTTTTATCAATATTTTCATTTTGATTTTCATTGTAATTTTCCAGGTGTTCCAATTGTTTAATTAATCCATTATTTACTAATTAGTGGGTCTGGCGCTGAAGTAGTTGCAGGCTTTCATTATTCAGTGTTGCTTTCCTGTGTGTCTGCTCTGCTCGTTTTTAATTGTCATTAATAACATACAACGATGGAGGAAAACTGCACAGAGAAAGGAAAAAATATAATGAAATCAACAAAAGAGAGTTAAGCATTTAAATCTATAGCAAAAGCAGAAATATTTTTAAATTTCTTATAAATGTAAAAATTGTGCTGCTGTGCTTTTCTTAATGAAGAATGTGAAAAAAACGGTTAATTAAAAGAGATTAGTGTTATCAGGTGTTGTCACTGATTATGACTTTGGAAGAAAAATCTGCAGTCACAGTGGGGCCCTGGGACAGAGTTTGGGAAGCACTTCCCTATACAGAATCCACCCCCTAGCCCAGCGCTTGTACCTCTTCTTTATATCACACACCTTCCCGTTATTTCCCGAACCGACCAGAAATCCCCGCTCCATTTCTAGCTCCTCCGTTCAGGGTACCACCCCTTTTCTCCTCAATCATATCCCCGACGCAGTCCCCCGCGTCACTCTTTGAGCTCCCCACTAAACTCATCAGCCACTTAGCCTATCCCCGGCCGGGATGATACAATATTATGAGAGGAAATACAAATAGTGTATAGATATGTTTAGTATTTATTATGGGAGGAAATACAAATATTGTATAAATATGTTTAGCTTAAATACTGTATTATTAACAATGCATGCTATAAAATATTCTATGATTGGTCTTACACGACCTTAATCTGGTGTAAAATAAAGTAAACCAGCAAAGGACATTTGAAACCGACCGACCTATTCTCCATTTGTGTGCGTAAAGAAGCGTAGGGAACCGATAGGCTTGGCTATAATTACGCTTCACTGTTTAATGGCATTAATATTAAAAATTACTCTAACAGCTGTGCTGACATCTTTCATTTTCATCTACTATTGATCAGAAAAAAATTAATACGTTCTTTTAAAGAAATCTAATATATATATATTATATATATGTATACACGGTACGGTAATTTCCGGATATGCAAAAGCAGATTAACTACATGCCCCTTTTTCAGTCTCTCTCTCGCTCTCTCTGCGGTCATTCGAAACAAGTCATATACAATATACGATTATTTTTGTCAAACAACAGAACAAACAAGTAAACGCTCTAATCATACAATCAAAGAACAGAGTGGAATTAAGGGAGTCATTTCCTGGAGTATTTTAAGGTGCTTCTTTCTGCCCCGCGTTTGTGACGATAGATAGTAAGGACTCCGAAGGTATCCAGATGGTCGGGAAAAAGTGTCTTGTGGTACTAAAGGACAATCTGCTGCACAAGCTAAGCAGCAAGCAGACAGGCAAGCAAGCCTGAAAAAACGTCCTTTTAATGCCGCGACACACACGCGAGAGTACATGCAAAAGCTGAGCGCAGCGGCAGTAGTAGGAAGCAACAAGAAAAAAACGAGAGAGGGAAAAAAAAACCAACATATAGATAGCCAGCTGTCAGTCCAAGAGGACTGACACGGCCTGCTTATTCTTAACATATACTTGACCTCTCCAACCTGCTCGTGACACAGATGTCTGCTACCTCAGTCACCGCCCACCGCGCAGCTCCCGCCCACTCTGCACCTGGGTACGCCGACCAGGCTACTCGTTGGCAGAGAAGCGCCCGACTTCTTCGATACGAGCCGCACAGACTACCGCAGCATCAGCATATGATTTTATTGGAGGGCTTTTTTCCCCTACTTCTTCTTCATTTCCCTTCCCCCTACACCGGCAGCAAAAAGCCAAGAAGAGCTGAAACAGGACCCCTTCTTCTTAAAACAAATGAGAACTCTATGACAGTCGGACCTTTTTCATTTGGTGTGCCTGTTATTCAAATGAAACGTGCAGGATTTATTTCCTTTATATTTTTTTTCTTTTTTTAACGTTTTACCAGTTTTCTTTACCTGAAGAAACTGTTTAATTAAAATACTTGGACAAATCAGTTGCTTTTCTTGGCGGTCGGAGTTTTTTCAAATACTTTTAAGACTTTGCTCGTTTCACTATTTGGGCTGTGATATAAAGACAACTGCAACTAAAAAACGCAGTTTCTCTGGTCGTTTGCATTTCTTTTATTGTTATACTGTACGGAGTTCAAGACTGGAACTTATCTGTGTGCCTACAATTTAGTGACGAATGGTGGGAATTTCTGTCCCCTTCCAGTGTAAGTAGTACTGTTTTCTTAACCTGTACTCGTGCCGCGTTGTAAAACAATGTATTTATTTTGTGCTTTTGTTTGTTAAAGCGAAAACTAAGGTATACCGAGCCATCTGGTTGTGAAGATTCCGCTTCGATTAACAGTTTTTAGCTGTCAGTCATTCACCTGCCTCACCGAGAATGCCGATCTATCATGGAATTAAGCGTTTCAAGCGGCGGCACAGCAGTGCTTGGAATTCAGTTTTTAAAATTCCCATCGTAGAACTGATCATGACTTTCAAAATTCACACCCTTTCATCCTGCATTTCTGATAACTTTTAGCTGAAAAAGAAATGTGATGCTTGGTATTTCATACAGCCTCTTTGATTCTGCGTATGGGCACTTCATCGCATCGGCAGTGCAGTTCTTTAGCGAGATAGAACCTCTTCCGTATCTGTAGAGCCGTGATATCTTTGGATTTTGCATTGTGAGAAACTGTCGTCTGGCTTGGTTTTCTCTGTAATCTGTGTTTTACATACTGTAAGAAAAAGCGAGAAGCAAAGCGAGCTGGTCGAATTTGAAGGAAGAACCGCATCAGATAAATAACCGTTCCTTTACGCGAGATTTTAAGGCATTTAAAGGGGCATCAGTCCTTTTTACAGTATTAATGGTCTATGTCTTTTAAACTTTCAACCTCAGCTCTTACAGTAAACTAAATGGTTCATCCACTTAGTATTCTCCATACTGAGAATACGCGGACTACTTCTTTTCACCCTTTGAGGCATTTTTTTTTCTCTGACTAACGTATATCCAAAATGAATATTTGAAAAATGTGCCGACATACCATTATCATTTACATTATCATATTGTTCAGCTGTTCGCGAATGATAATTTTAACCAAAAATAGTTTATTCTTTTTGTGATTAACTGATGCTCCGTCCAGAGTTGGTTCCAGTCTTGCTGCAAGATGCTGTGCAGTTAGTAATTGTAATACTGATACATATGTGATGTTAAGATTTTTAAAATTTTGCAAGCAATATTGCTTTCTTCCGAAACACGTTTATAATCCAGACGTAATATTCTACACATTTAACAATAGCATATAGTAATGGTATTGAAAGTACAGAAACATGATAACTTTATGCAACTATAATATGATCCTTAGATTATTTGAGAGGTAATGTGTACACTGTAATTTTAAACAAGCATTCAAGTAGACAAAACAACTTTTCTCATACTCATGTAAGAAATGCTAAATGGAAACTTTCCTTTACTATAAGCATTTCTATAAGTTATACATATTTTATTTGTAATTTTGTAACTAAAATAATGCACAAGCAAAATGATGCTCATTTTTTGTTTATTGCCACATAAGGAAGACAAAAGGCTAAAAACAATAACAACAAAATATCAAAAATCGATCCTTTTCACTACTAATGGATTAACAATTCACATGCATTATGGGTGTATAAAATATTTATATATGTAGAGATTTCACACTGTAAAGGCACATGAAATATTTTATTGGTAGTATTACCATATATGTTTATAAGTAATTGATAGGTAAAAAAAAAAATTAAGCATTAGTTTAATAATGCTGAAGTTTAAGTGTTTCCTTGTTGATCCTTAAATGCAAAGTATTTCTTTGACAAAACAAAGGAAAGCACATAATGTGATTATCCAGAGCTTAACTGTCAAAGTGCCTAAAATATATATTAATTTATGGAGCAGAGTCAAACTCTATTCAGTTTTTGGACAGAACGCGAAGGACAGACTTCTCTCCAGATGGAGTCTGTTATGGGGTAGTCATACCTTTCTCTCTTTTCTTTCTGTCGGATCTTATTTTACCCCTTCCACAACAGATAAACATCAGCTGACAGGCACTGAATGTAAAGCTTTTTCATTGAGGTTCTTAGTGCACTGCATTCTTTCTCTAGTAGGGAACACTTTAAAAGCTGGCATCTGCACATTTTGCATTTGAAAACCCTAAACGAGTCACAATTGTCAGTTCCATCTTTTTGATCCATCTTGATGGTCCTTCATTTGGTTCAAAATCCAGTGGGGGAAAATCTTGAGACGGTTTAAAAGTGAAGTTGATAGGATGTTGACGCAATGTGTTTACATTTAAATTGCTAGTATTTTTTTCTGTGGGAACTTGTCATTTGCTGTTATTAGCCCTTCCTTTCTACATAATGAATGATGGTTTGAAATATGTATTTAAGATTTAACATCAGTTCTTCTATCTATCTATCTATCTATCTACCGATCGATCGATCGGTGGCTTTCTACCGCTCACTTTGAATCCCCCATGTCACCATAAATAGATTAACCAGGTTTGGAAATGAAAGAATCTCTTATATTTACATATATGCAATGTTATAATTTTTAATTTCATTTAAACATGACCTCATCACGATCACATTATCTAACATAATATACTGAGACTGAATTTTTCATATGTAACATTATATTTTAAATATATTAAAATATACAGTATCAAAGTAATTTAAAATATTTTTAAGAAGTTTATACCTATGTCATGGGTAATTCATAGTAACTTTGAAAATGATTTAGAAATATTACACAGAACTTCATCTTCTTTTTGAATTTTTTCTCATTTCATTTTTTTATAATTAATGTTGACACTTCATTTTAACAATGTAAACAAATAAACCTACCATATAAGCATGACATGTAAAAGTCTAAATGGTGTTAGACTTAACATTCAGTTTAATATCAATGTGCATTCTTATGACCATGAAATTTAAAGTTGTTTCCATTTTTATTATTAGTCTTGATGAGGTGTTGCTTTGTACAAGTGTCTGTATAATTCCCTACTGATATCATTGTGTGAATCTTGCTTCTCGAGGAGAGCATTTTTCACATCTGTTGGATGCATTCTGCTCCTATGGAAACTGCACAGGGATTCACTATCCTCATTGCTGGAGAGATTAATACATGTTTAGCCTCTAATGTGCAGGCCATTAACTTTCCATCACTTTGCGTTGCTCCTCATTTTTTTGCCATTGTTTTTGTACCAATGACAATGTTAATAGAGAGGTGGGCATTTAATTAAAGCAAACATTATTAGTTTGCTGGAGTTAATTGTAAGGGATAAGTGCTGCATGGGTTATCTATTCGATGCTTAAACAAAAGGAGTGACTTTTCCATTTCTAATAGCCATCTGTACTTGTAGAAGCCTTACACCTGTCAGTCAACCCTTATTATAACATGTGGTCTCATGTATGAAATTTGAGGCAGTATATTAACTTATTTTCTCCACGTCCTTAGTGCTAAGGTTTTAAGCTGTTTTTTAAAATTTTATATTTATGACATTTACACTTTTTATAATTAATAATTGTGTATGTTATATTACCTCCACATCCGTACAGCCCTAAAGTGGAATAACTGGGCTTAATAAAATATCTCCAATATTTTAACATTTTTCTAACTTTTCCAAATTACAATATTTGATGTACACAGGTTTTATTGTATCACTTGTTAGTGATTTTTTTCTTGCAGTGCATTAGAAATACACTTTCTAGCAATTTTTAACTCTTTACGTTAATAAACAAATTGGTTTTCCTTTATGAAAATTATATTGCATTGTAATACATATATGAAGAATTAAAAGATGTGTTACGTTGTAATTTTTATATTGCAAAAGCTTTTAGACACCAGAAGAATTGGGTACATGTTTACTACTGCACTCTGATTAGCAGAACATGAAACAATATTTGTAATCCCCCTCCCCCATTCAGTTGTGGACCTTCTCATCAATGCCTAGGGCAGGTAGATGCCCTGTTTTGAATTTCATGAGAAAGAAATTTACTAATTAAATGACTCATGTTCATTGTTAATATCTTTCAGGTCAAAATTAGACATCTTTTAATGTTTGTCAAGCTGAATTTAATTTGTAGCGAAATAACTCCACTTTTTGCCTTTTTTTGTTGCTTCTTATGGAGAGTAATCTTACTTTTACTGTCTGTTTTTTGATCTAGTATTGATTCTGCAGTTGTTTTTAAAGGTTGAGAAAAGTTTGTCAGTTTCCTATGTGCTGAGTGTGCTGTACAAATATATTTATGCTATGTGTTTTTATTATGTTTTCATTTTCTTAACAGTTACACATTTATTGTAATCAAATATGTGTTGTATTTTTTTTCTGAGAAGACTGTTCATGTAAGGCTTTGTATCTAAATTGATTTAAAATGTGACTTTAGCTGAAATTTATTTGTGTATTGTGCAGTTGGCTGCTGGACTATGGATCTCAGCCAAACAGTAGATAATTAACTATATAAACTGTTACTATGTTTACTAATGAGGCAGTATTCGAAACATCATATGAAGTACTTTCAGTACACACACCACCAACCTCCAGTTCAATCCCCTTAACCAAACAAACTTTTTAAAATTTCTTACTTCTGCAATGAATAGTTTTACTTTGAGATTGAATTAACCTAATGTTAGGGTTTTAAATTGTTGCACAGCTGGTCTTGAATTAAGGAGAGATGTTACTAGAGTATTCTTTCACTGTGCTTTTAAAGTAGATACAAAACTACAACGTAAAAAACAGTGTGAACACTAAGTGAAGGTATAAGTAGTATAGATTAATGGGTCCGAAATGACTGTTGATGGTTCCACCCCTACACCTCTTTTACCTCAGAATACTTAATCCCACTAAAACACAAATATGTAAATGATAGGTAAATGATTGTTTATTTGCTTAATGAAAAAATAAGTTAGTAATATAATCTTAGAAATATTTTCTTTTACAAAAAGTACTTGTACTTGTACTTGTACATGTTGCTTGTTGACATAAAGTCATATTTTTCATTTATATGAAGTTTATGATAAGTTCACATTTTCATTACAAAAAATAATTTTAGTTTTAATAGTGACCATTGGTTAAGATAGATTTCAGCATATGAATCCAGGCTTGTTGACAGAAATACTGACATTTAGTTTAGAATTAAAAGCAAATAACTTAATGAGAAGACTAAATCAGATTAAATGTCAACCTTGTTGCATGTACAGAACATATGCAATAGGTAGCTGGACATGCACGAGTTAACATAGGGGGTGCGCCGTGTTCTTTAAGTAGTTTCGAAAAATTATACCTATGCCTTAAATTGTAAAATATATGTGCTATGTCAAAAGCAAAATTGCTTCATTAATTGAATAAAATGATACAGAATATGTAAATAATACGGTATTTCAGAAATATAAGCAATGTGAAATGTGATTAATACTTGTTGTTAATATATGTTGTTTCCTTTAATATGTATTGAAATAGTGTATACTTTCACATTAAATTGCAACTTCTTTTTGAAAGTCCAAATCTCTGTACAGATTTACAAATATAGTGAAAATAAAGTTTAAAAATACATACATCAAAACAAACAAAAACAACCCTGAACTCTATGTGACCTGCAGTTTGTATGTATAATTATCCAAACATATGCATTCATCTATACACTTTTTATACTATAAGATAGATAGATAGATACTTTATTAATCCCAAGGGGAAATTCACAAATAAAAATAGACTCTTAAAGCAAATAATTTGTTAATAATCAAATGTAAAATTATAGCTATTAAGGCATGAATTGCTGGCAATGCAAAAGTGAAAAACACAAAAATTGATCAGCTGGACTGACACATACCCACTCCAGTAAAACATGCTAAATGTAGATGGTTCAAGCAAAATTCAAGGCCAACATCGGGTCCATCGTTAGTGATGACTCTGGATGCTGTTTGAGTGTCACAAGAGATACGTAATCAAAAATAACCTGTAGCGTGAAGTAATAAAGTGGTCTTTATTTAACTGCCAAAAATAGATTTTTGTTTTGTTTTCTGTTATAAAAGCTGTTGGCTATATTTTTTGTCTTGACTGCCATTTGAAGCAGAAAAAATGAGCTGGTGTAATCTTAGAGTTTGGGTAATGAAAATTCTGTCAAACTTCAAACATGTGATTTGGGTCTATTAAAGATTTTCTTTAGCATATTCATCTTTATGCAGGATTTGGGATTCATTCCTCTTTCATTTCGTGTAAGAATAGTATGCCTAATGATAATATCTGTGCCAATGTATATGCTGCATAAGGTTAGATAGCCTTGCAGATTTTGGTCACTTTTTATATTTTATATAAGCCTGGCCACTTCTTTCAATGAGCTAAAATATAGACTAATTATGCCATTTTTAAAAAGTGTTTTTTTTTTATTTATTTATTTATTTTTTTTAAACTGGGTGCTCACTGGTAAGATTTGGGGGATATCAGTCTATGTTAATTTGGATACCCTTAAATATCATTTTATCCACATAATAAATCTTACCAGGTCACCAGTTTTTCTAATAACAATCTTTAAACGGGTTTTTGGTTTTGTGATTAGCCTCTTTATAGAATATATACTAGTATCACCACGGATAAGACTATACTTGAAAGGCAAATGTCTACCCTTCAGTCAAGTGCATTTTATTTTCACAAAAGCATGTATCTTCTGTGAGTAAGAACCTAGAAGAAAGACATAACAGCATAAACATACTGTATTCTCAAACTTGCTTTATTTTACGGCTATGGAGGGTGAGGAGACAATTCCAGAATTAGGCTCAAAGTGAAGATGAGCTCTGTATAGCACTCTGGTCCATTGAAGAACTTGCTTAAACATTTAATACACATATCATAGCTAAATTACACAGATTTCTGCTTTCCCACACATTGTTTTTAGGTCATATGTCTTATCCTAGAGTACAAAACATTTTCTTTAAATGCTTGAAGACTTTAAATCTTAAACCAAACACCTGTTTGAAATACAGTACCTCAAAAGACAATCAACAGATTATCTTTTAGTGATGTAGCATTACTGTGTTTGGCTGTGCAGCAAATTAAATATTAAAATTAATTATATTTTTTGTTTTTATAGAATGCAAATTGAAACAAAGTAAGTCTAATTGGACATGCGTATTATAAATTTTGCAAGATTTCACTTCATGCTGATTGATGTTTTTGGCGTATAACATATAGAATGGAACCTGGTATGAAATGGAAAATAAGTATTTGAATAAAATTGCAACTTGCAGATTTAAACTAGAATTCAGACATTCTCTTTGTTCATGATAGACACATTGTGAATAGCATCATTTTTTTCCAGCTAAATATTCACTATCCAGATAAATATTTAGGTCCTTCATGAATAATAAGACAAAAGCACAAATTCACCCACTAGA
The DNA here is from genome assembly GCA_026402145.1 of Polypterus bichir lapradei. Taxonomy (NCBI): domain Eukaryota; kingdom Metazoa; phylum Chordata; class Cladistia; order Polypteriformes; family Polypteridae; genus Polypterus; species Polypterus bichir. The sequence goes on from JANRMT010062842.1 coordinate 27,288,539, forward strand.
TTTTCTTATAACTTCTAGTTACTCCTTTCCCCTTGTATCACAAAAATTTCAGTGGTCTCTTTGTCCAAACTATGCATATAGCAGTTCTATGCTCCAGGTGACAGGTGGTTTAGCTCTGTACAGTTTGCTACTTTCTCTTCTTCATTTTTATTTCAACATCTCTTTTTTTCTGTCTCTGCCTCTCCCTCTCTTTCCCCTGTGTTTAATCCCATCTCTGTGTTTTCCCTTTGAGTTGCCAATTAACTTCTTGCACAGAACCCTATCCCTCCCCCCTCCCCCTTTTATTTTCCTGTATCCATCTGGGTTGAGCTGATATTGTAATCACCCTAATGCACATTGCCTTCCACTTACACACACACAAACACACACAATGTGCCATCCTGACAGGGCTTTTTATTTTAGATAAGCTGGGATGTGTGTTTAATGAATACAAAGCCGTTGTGTGTTGCAGTGCACTCTGCCAGAAGGTAATCTCATTGAATAGGTGCTTTTCAGTGATGCAGAACTCGATAACTGTCCAGGAGTGAAGATGTAACCTGTTATCTGCCATGCCTGTATTTTGCTGTCAGGGAATTTGCATTTAAAGATTAGCAGTGAAAGAGATGGACATTTGGGGGTGTTTGGTGTGTGTGAGTGTATATGTTATTGAAAAGAGAGAGAGAGAGAGAGAGACTGCATTGTTTATATATTTAGGGTCTGTGATTTGAAAATGGGGCTAAGTTGCAAACAAAGGACAATCTCTACTACAGGTTAGACATCCATCTTGTTTGTGATTTTTTATCTCTTTATTTTGTTACGCATCCAGACAGGACCTTTGAAGGTGAAATTACCAAAGTCGTTATCTATAATTAGGTTTTGTTAGCAGATTTTGGGCAGCTTTCACGAAAAGGCTGATAAAAGGGGTGCAAATTAAGTATTTATTGACACGTCTCTTTAACAGTCAGATTGATGAGGTAATAATACAAGTGCAAATGCCTAGGTTTAATTTTTTAAGAAGTGAAAATGGCCAAAGGAGAGGTAGTTATGCAGAGTATATAAAATTCAAAAAACTCTCTTGTAAAATTTCTACAGCAATGTATTTTATTTTAAATAATGATTGTAAGAAAAGATAAATAACAAAAGCACCCCATTTTCCCCCAGTTTTGTTTCCTCTGGTGCAAGCATCCATGTACAGTATTTTTAAGTTTACACATTCTATTTATGTAATAACCAATTACTAGTAGGTACAAGAAAGGGATCTGCTTAACATCATTTTGTGGTTTATTGAATTACAAATTAATTAATTTTAGAGATGTTAAAGCATAATTGATAATAATTATTGTTGGTAAGTCAACACATGGTGGTGTGCTTGTGGTATAGCACACATAATAGGTAGCTCATAGAAAATATAAAGGTCAGTTGAAATAAGTGGCCAAATGGTAGTGTTTTTTTTTTTTTCATAGCAAATCGTGCCCACTGTTAGCTGAGCACTAATAAAAAACTACAAGCTTAATTAAGATTTGTTTGCAGCTCAGGGTTGTTTTTCATTTGACTTTACTGAATCAATAAAAGGAAAAAACAGTCCCTTATATTCTGCTTGCATTGACTAATTATATTGACATTTTGTTGTTGCTACTGGTTAGGTGAACACAGTGAAGCAAAGCATGTTACCATCAGTGGGTACTTTTCTGGCAGAGTTGATCTTTTCCATCTTCTCAAGCTGATTTTCCTGGTAAAGAGTATATTCTACTGAATATACAAATAAACAAATTCAGGAATTCCATATTACAATATTTTGCCTTAAAACCACAAATATTTTATAAATGGTGGATGATACTTCTTATAGTATTGGAGAAATGTAAGCATTGCTTCTTTTAAACTGATTAAAACATTCATTTCACTGAAAGGGAACAAGCTTTTGTTTTAAGCTTGTTTTGAGTTTATCTGAACTTCAATCTCTTGAATATAAGAAACTAGTGAAATATCTACTAACACCCATTTGTAATTGTAAGTCATGGCATAAAATGTAAAATCTTCCCATTATTTTGAATTGATCCTCAGTTTTTTTCAGGTTCATATAATGCTTTCATTAAGAGCTAGTGAATTTCTTTACTCTGAAGGTATTTTATGTTTTCATGCAGTAAACTGTACTATTACTTCAAAGTTGAGATAAACTGAGAATAACTTGTCAATCATATTTTAATATTTTAACTTTTTAGTTTCTGAGGTGGTCACTAATTAGGAATTTATGAGCAGCTAGATTGTAAGAATGAATGTGTTGTACATCTCTACCCATTCTTTAAATATTCTACTAAAGAATTTCAGTTGGTGTTTTCATGTGGCCGTTTTCTTTAGTTAACCTAGCAGTGTAGCATAAATTGCAGAAAGAGGATAATAAGAACACCGTGGCTCTTTCAGGAAAATGTTGTGTTCCTGTCTGATCAGCAGGTGCTCTCAAGATGAATGCGTGGTGTAAATTATTCTGAGGGCAGAGTGTGTCAGTTCTTAAAAATGGAAACCGATAGAGAGGAAGTGTAAGTTGAATTCCTATTTTCAATATGGGTTCAATCTAAAAAGCTATTTTGTTAAACTGCTACATCTGCTGCTTTATGAATAGCCTACTAGTTCCACTAAAAATAAAACCCTGTAATTTGGAAGCCATCATAATCTTTTGTTAATGCAAGAAGGCCATTTTGAATCAATTAACACTCTGCTCCAAACCTCTTGCTATCTTTGTGTTATTTTACACTGATTTTCTCCCCTTTATATTTTGAAAAGTGCATACAAATACTTCTTCATATGTATAAAATGGGAATGTCTGTTAGTCTTGACAAAAAATGTATATTTAAATGCAACTGTTACTTCGTAATTTTTAAACATTTTTGTGTTCTGCATAATTCTGCCTTTCTCAAAGCTGCAAAAATGCAGTGTGTGTGGTGTTGTTATGACATGTTTGGTTTGTATGCTTCCTTTGATCAGCTGTACTGTCTTTAGTGTATATTGTAAGGCCTTAGCAGCAAAAGAAGCAGGAAAGATGCCAATGCTGAAACACCAAGAATGAGTAAAAATTGCCCCTTAGTTATTCTGTTTAATACTTTCATAATATGAGACATTTAAATGAAATACAAACAAACTCACCAGATTTTTACAAAGGGCATTTAGGGACCAATTCTCTGTTTCATATATACGGTATGTTAAGCACAATTACACAACTAGTCTGTTTTGTTATATTTCTGAGTCATTGGGAGGCAGAGCCCATTTTTAAGAACAACCCGTATATACATTAGAAACTAACCTTGGATATAATGTCATCAAATGACACTCACACTTACACAGGGCCAAATTTGAATAGCTAATTAATCCATCATGTATGTGTTTGAGATATGGTAAGAAATTGGATGTGAAAACCCACATGAATGCTGTGACAGTGACAGGCAGCTTTATTGACTACTGTGGAACCCTTCAAGCCCAGTTTTTAAATGCAAAATCTGCTCAGTTAATTACTGTCAACCATCCGCTTTGCTCTTATAT
>JANRMT010062842.1:27292448-27332771 GCA_026402145.1 Polypterus bichir lapradei
TAAGGGCTTAAAATATATAAAAATAACCATACAAACATATGGTTTCTACTTCGCGGATTTTCACCTATCGCGGGGGGTTCTGGAACGCAACCCCCGTGATCGAGGAGGGATTACTGTATATATATTGTGGCAGTAGGGGGTGCTAGTTCTCCCTTGAACCCTCAGGTATAACTCCAGACACCAGGTAAAAGTCCAAGACTTTTTATTATGGTTCACAGTGCACCAAGCACCTTCCACACTACTCATAAATCAATTCAACACAATAATCACTCCTCCTCGCCCAGACACTTTGCTCCTCTACCTCCCAGCACAGCTCGTTCTCTGGACTGAGGCACCGCCCTTTTATAGTCCCTGACCCGGAGGTGTTCCTGTCCCAACAGTCCACAGTTCCTTATTCCTTCCGGGTCAGGGCAAACAGTCCTGTTCTTCACCCCGGGAGCACGTCGTTCCTTCCCGTCACGTGACCGTGACGTACTCCCGGGTTATAGGGCACACAAGAGCCCATGAACCCCCCTACAGCGACTCCCGGTGGTCCCCAAGGTATCCAGCAAGGCTGTGTAAAAACACTACATAGTCCATAAGGCCCTGCTGGAACTCGGGGCACGATCCTGCTGTCGGGAGAGCTCCTCCTGGCGGCCTGGGGGTGAGGGCCGGAGCACGAAGCTGGCAGTCCTCCACAATATATATATATATGTATACATATACTTAGTATAGTATATATATAAGTATACATATATATAAGTATATGTCAAATGCAAGTAATAATACAAATGTTGTCTTCATGCTTTTAATACTGGAAAAATTAAAAACTATTTACATTTTGGGCAGAAACAGACAACAAAGAATTGCCATGACAATGATCAGCCTACTTTCTGCTTGATGCTGATCGTATTGCTTCACGCGACCTAAACTTCAGTGTGTTGTGTTGAAACAAACTAATCGTTCAGATTAAAATCAATAGTATATTGGAATACTTATCTTTATCAAACAGTGGATGCTGAAATATTTAAAATGACAGCTTATTCTTTGGAGCATGCTCTACTTATACTCCTGTAAACACATTTAGACCATTAATGAGGTCAAAATTTTAAGCCTTAACACTGTACAAAGCACCCTAAAGTACAACAGGGAATGTAAAACGTTATCTACATAATAATGTCAATGTGATTCTATGCTGCTTGTGTGTGTGTGTGTGACCACTGAGGTGGAATTAGCTGTATGTGGATGAGAAAACTGACAGCTGATATTACCTTTACAGCTACAGTATATTTGTCATTCAGTTTAGCTACAAAACAAACACTGTCATCCAGCCAATTACTCGACTTGTTTTTATGTTAAATGCATTTCCAGCAAATTTAATCTTTTTTGCTGCTCATGCCTGTGTATCAGTGTTCGGAAATTATTCTTTTTATTGTTTTTTTTTTTTTTCATTCTACTAAAAGCCAGTATTCTGTTCAGTGACTGAAAGTAGTCACCCACTGGGCTCAGATATTTAATGAGGCTTGAAGGTTTTTGCTCCCATAATACCAGGTTAGCAACTCAAGTGCAAGGTGCCTGCAATTCTAACACAGAAGTATTATAATTTGGCTTTGTTTTGCTTTTGAGCGGGTTGTCACTGTGATATCTTTGGAGATGAAAATTGTTCTCATCTCCTACAGAATGACTCAGAAGGTGACATTGTGTTAAAAGAGCCCTCTTCCCAATGTCACTATACTTGGAGTGTTTTTTTTTCCTAATGAGCTTTTTATGAACTGGCTTCAAAGCCAAAGAAAAAAAGGACTAGTTTTAAAGTACACAAACATATTTAAGGCAAATATTCGTGACTCTACTACTTTAAAGTATTGTAGATGATCAGAAGTATTAATGGAGTGTATTTTTACACTTGAGCCAATTTCAAACCTCTACGTTATTGTTATCATACTCTAGTTAAGCCTGACATGTCATCACATCAACATGAATATTGAACCGTAGGCAATTATAGATCATCTCTTGAGTTTTTGGGTACAGTTTATTTTGTTTGAAGTAATAAAAAATGTATTGTTGATTTTTTTTTTTCTTCTACAAGTGAATATTTATGTATTTAGAATTGCTTCATATGCAATATAAATTATATAGACACAAGCTCTGTTATATGCTAAACATATTTTGTCTGCCTCTTTTATGCACTGGAGCAAAGATAGCAAATTCAGATTTTGTGTCTGTAATAATTAAATACCATTACCCATTTTGACACTTATCTATATTTACATGTTTACTGTTTTGTAACATTTTGTTTTAGTTTCATTCTTTGTAGTGCAACGGGTGTAGAGCAGTTTATCATTACCAGCAGTACAAAATAAAGCAAGAGAAGGAACAACAATTGCATTTTAAAGGAATGCACATTTTCATGATTTTATCAGAAAACAAAGGCAACCCATTTTAAAGGTGGAGCAAAGTATAACTCATAACTACAGTACAGCCTGATACACTGTATTAGCTCAGAAGAGACCCTGACTTCAGTCCACAGGTCTCAGTTTAGAAGGCAGCCAAGCCAAAAAGAGAATGTAAAGAAGAAAAAAGGCAGGATGAAAAAAATCCATGCAAATTCTTAAAAGAAAAGGATTAAAGTATCATTAACCTTTTTAAGTGTAAAACAGCTGCCTGGGGGTTGCTTCTGTCTTTTCATGGTCTCAACCACAGCTGATAAAATTAAAGAAAAAAAAGAAAATCATGTTTGCAGCTGGGCAATAACACTAAAGCCTAAGATTTGTGACTATCAACCATAAACACAGATGCCTTCAAAGTTCTGTTTTTCTTCCATGTGAAAGTGGTTGAACAGAACAGATGTATTCATATTGGTGAAGGAGAATGCTTCTGAATATAATTGGCTTTCTCTTCTCTTATTCTCCAGGGACACTTTTTCGCAGGTGAAATCAGATGAGGCAAGAGAGATTTCCACTAAGCAAACTCTTTATTGTTTTTATTTTAAGGTTTCAGGGCAAAGAGGAGCTGGATGAAAAAGGTCCCAGCTTTGCTCGTGACCTTTCCTTTGTTCTCAAATGGATTGTCTTAATTTTAAAAAGATTAATTTATCCTCGAATTACAAGGGTACACTTGTGTGTTAAAGAGTTTGGATGTCCAGTAAAATGTGAAGATGTCATTCCTTTCTCTTAAAAATAATTTTATTTATCACTATTATTTTTTACCACTTATTTCATATGAAGATACGAAGTATATAGGAATTTTTAATTCTCATTTCAATCTGTATAACATACAGTTAGTTCAGAAAATGAATAAAAATGTTTGCAAATGAAATATAACTCCAAAGCCTATGAAATAAGTGTTGGTTACTATTCCCAAATTTATTTAGATGTATTTTTATTTGCCATTTATTTTTTCCAATTTAATCTGTGCAAAAACTGATAGTAAAGTTTATTTGCGAACTAATTTTATGCCATGTGCAGCATGCTGCCAAAATTGTTAGTGGGGCTGCCTTATAGCTCTTTTAAGCGCACGTTTAGTTGATCTCCAACCAGTTCACTGCCTGTTTGGAGTTTCCACATTCTCTGTTTTTTGCATTTCACTATAGTTTGCCACTACATTCCAAATAATTGTGAGCTAGGTTAATTTGCAACTTTTAATTGTCCCAGTGTAGGTTTGTGTGAATATATAATTTAGAATGGCCTGTGTTACATCTTGGGTTGATTCCACCTCTGTGCCTGGAGGTTTAGTAATGTAATGCAAAAAAATAAAAAGGCTCAAAATAGATGGATGGAAAATAAAGATCTATAACATTTACTTTTAATTTCTGTTTGCTAAGGAATTTTTTAATTTTTTAAAATACTTAATTTTATTTATATGTAAACAAAATACTTTTTTATATTTAGTTCACATTAAATTAGCCTACTCTTTCTTAAAAAATAATTGGGATTAAATAACTGTTGGATTATCAAGATGTGATGCAGCATGTTACTTAACAATTTTTTGGTAGTTGAATATAGCAGTGAAGAGTACTACATAAATAATATGCATATTATACAGTTAACTGAATTTAATTTTATATTCTGTCCATGGTACTAAAGCTGGAATTAGGAATAAACGGTTGCTTAGAGCAATGAGCAAGTTTATTAAAGTATAAAAAGCTAAACAAAAATGTTCTTTCCGCTCTCAGTGGATTAATGCTGCCTCATCATGGTGCATATAGTGCATAACAGTTTCTCAAGTTCAAGGTAGCTGCTACTATGTAAAGGCCACATTATATCGTGGTGTATCAAAGAATATGCTTATGTGAATTCTCTGGAGTGGACATTAGGAAAGCTTCATGTGGACTCATTGCTAACAGAAAAAGTTAGCTAGCCCAAAAGCTGCCATGGTTGTTGGTCCTTTTGAATATAAGTGTGGTCTCAGGGGTATAGTGATATCTGAGGCTAGCAGAGGTCATTTTATAGGTCAGAGGATGCTTTTTAGGCATACTCTTGAAAACTTTTAAAAGACCACTCTCTGCAACTGCTCATTAACACTTGAGTTGGAAATTAGGTTTCAGGGTAAAAGCTGACATACAGGAACGGAGATAGGCCTGAACAGAAGGAGACATTTTGAATAATTGTTTATGATACATTGAAAGTATGAAGGTGCGTGCATTATCCTGCCTGATAGTCTGGATGAAGCCTTTTGAAGACATACTCAGTAAAGCCTTTACAATATGTCTGTGTGTTACCTTATGTTATTTCATTATTGTTTCACCCCAAATATATATTGTAGCCGCCAGGAGATGCACCAGCTGCCCAGACACCTGACACAACAGAGACAAGGCAAAAGTCCAGCATAACACACATTTTATTTTATTGTGGGAAATGTTTCCCAAGTCTCCCACCGGCATAGCACAGTATAAAAGCACAGTAAACAAAGTCTACAACACTTTCTTTTCTCTTCTCTTCTCCGCCACCACTACTTCTGTGGCAAGCTTCATCCTGTTTCTCTCAACTTGGGCTGCTCAAATGAAGTGAGGCTGTCCCTTTTATGCTACACCTGCGATCATTTCAGGTCAGCATTATCTGGAAATACTCCCAGGTATGGTGGAAACCCAAAGTTGGGCACTACAACTCTCCCGGCAGTCCCCACAGAACCCAACAGGGTTGTACCAAACTCCATGTCCCATGGAGCCTTATGAGAATCTGAGGTGCCGCTGCCACCCATGGGGGCTGCCATCTAGCACTAGGTGGTAGGCTGCTTCCCTGGTTCTTCTAGTACATGGGTTCTCAACGTCGGTCCTGGGCACCCCCTGTTGCTGCAGGTTTTTGTTCCAACCAGCTTCTGTTTTTAATTGAACTCCTGGGCTAATTAAGTGAACTGATATTTCCCAAGTTCTGTGTTTAGGGAACAATATATTAATTAGAAAACTAAGTTTGCTAAAAAAAAATATATATATATTAAAATGTACCAAACAATTATATAGGAATAATGTATTTTTTTTCTTTTTAACAGTATTTTCATCTTGATTTTCATTCTACTTTTCTAGGTGTTCTAATTGTTTAATTAATCCATTGTTTACTAATTAGTAGGTCTGACGCTAAAGTAGTTGCAGCCTTTGATTATTCATTGTTGTTTGCCAGCGTGTCTGATCTGCTCGTTTTAAGTTGTCATTATTAAGATACAATGAAGGGGGAAAAACTGCACAGAGAAAGGACAAAATATAATGAAATCAACAAAAGAAAGTTAAGCATTTAAATCTATAGCAAAAGCAGAAATATTTATAAATGTCTTATAAATGTAAAAATCATGCTGCTATGCTTTTCTGAATGTCGAATAAAAGCAAAAAAAATACCGGCTAATTAAATGAGATCAGTGCTATCAAGTGTTGTCACTGATTAGGAATCTGGTTGGAACAAAAACCTGCAGCCACAGGGGGTCCCCAGGACCGAGTTTGAGAAACACTGTTTTAGTATATTAGCCTCCCAGCCTGGAAGGGACTATGACCATCCATCATTATGTATGCCCCATGACCCTGCCCTGGATAAGCATGTCTCTCTATTATAAAAAATAATCCTGGAAGGAAAAGCAGGGCGACGATACATGATCTTCTCCGAAGTTCTCAGAAGACACTTAAAAGACCTGCGAGACGCAAGCAATATCAAATAACACACAGTTGTGTAAAGGCACATAGCACACACAGATCCTGTGCTCTCATCACATATAAAGCGTATAAGGACAATGTGCTCTAGATGAAACATCAACGAAAGAAGAAAGAGCAGCATGGAGAAAAGAGACCCAAAAGCGTTGGAGAGGAAAAAAGGCAAATAAGAGATTATGAAAGCAGTGGAATTCGAAAGGCTCAAACAAACAATGGCACGATACACATGCAGAGAAAGGTAAAGAATATGAAAACAGTAAAATTCGAAAGTATTGTAGCGTCCCAGCCAGGTTGAAGCCTTTTTTATTTTAAGTGATTGTTAGGTCCGATTGAAGGAATGTGGAGTACAGCACAGAAGACTGATAGCAGCGCGATGGTGCCTCCTTAGCATGCGTTCAGCCTGCCTGCACACAACCCAGACAACGTGAGCAGCATTATACGTCCTGAGAAAGAGATTTAACCATGCAACAGGCTGGAAATAAAAGGACAAGTATTGTGTTTACAACGTCATGTGAGACAAGGCAGTGAGACATCATTTAAAACAAGTCCACAGACATCTAACCTAGCAGTTGTTGGATTGCTGCTGGCAGACACATTTCATGTGCTCCCAGCTCTTAAAACAACGACAAGAGATAAGCAAAACATGCAGCTCGCCAACAGCACAAAGCCTGCAGATGATCAGAATGCTTCTCCTTAGCGTGCGTTCAGCCAAACTAACCCTCGCCCTCCCCCACCCCACCCCCTTCACAATGCGAGTGACATAGATGCGAAGTGGCAAAAGGACAGCTGCTGTACAGACTTTGAAATGATCGGGCAGCGAGACAAGCAGAACAGGCAGCTCGCCAGCAGCAGAAAGACAGCAGATGATCCGACGGCATCTCCTTAGCGTGTGTTCAGCAGCACCCCCTTGACAACGTGAGCAGCGTTATACGTCCTGCAAGAAAGACATGTAACCACGCCCGGGGCCAGAAATAAAGTATTATTTTTACAAAAGTTTTAAAAGAAAAGTAAAAATAATGCATATGTAACAATTCCCATGAAACTAACAATCTTTTTAAATTGTATATCCGGTAAAACAAACCCGGGGGTCGGTGAGCGAAGCGAACAGGGCAGAGCCCCCTAGTTAGAAAAATGGATATGTGTGTGTATGTACTGTATATATGTGTGTGTTTTTATATAAATATAAATATATGGGCTGTTGGACTTGGCTTTGGGCATAAGATTGGAACAAAGTTCAGTCCATTGCAGGGCACACTTTGTATATGTGGCACAACTACTAGTAAAATTGCTAAAATGCTACCACTGTTACTCATGCATACACCCAAATTGGTTTAGGTTTAGCATTACCAGTTAACCTAGCTACATCTATAAGGGAAATATAAGGAAAACTAGAGTAACAAGAGTAAAACTGACACAGACATAGGAAGAATGTGCAAGCATCACACAGGAAGTGCTGGGGCAGGTAATCAGGCCCAGATAAAAAGGTTAGTCTATAATCTGTGGTCTTATATGGAGGCAGCAGCAGTAGTAGGTCAACGAAACGTGATTTTCATGTTAAGATCACGGAAGACACTTAAAAGACCTGCAAGACTAGAGAGATTGGCAACGGAGCGTCTCACGGGGACCTTAAACATGAGACTTTGTGCCAAGAGATTGACCCAGGACCGTCTCGCGATGACGTAGAACATGAAATTCTTGCAAGACACGCCCTACTTACAAATAAGTAAGAGCAAGGGCAGCCAGCAACACACTCAGTCGTGTTTTGGCTTTGAGCACACACAGATCCAGGGCTCTCAGCGCATATAAAGCGTATAAGGACAATAAATTATAAATGAAACATAGACGACTAAGCGAAGAAGAAAGCAGCGCGGAGAAAAGAGACTCAAAAGCGTTGGAGAGACAAAAAAGAAAAAGAATAATCTAGGTGCAAATTCAGAAAATAAGGAAAGTAATTATCAGCAAGGAACAAGTGGAATTGAAAAAAAAGCATGTCCAATCGGGACGTTGGTGCTATACACATGCAGAGCAGGTTAGAGATTATGAAAGTAATGAGAAGTAATTATCACCCTGGAACAAGTGGAAATGAAAAAAAAAAACACGTCTAATCCGGACGTTGGTGCTATACACATGCAGAGCAGGTTAGAGATTATGAAAGCAGTGGAATTCGAAAGGCTCAAAAAAAAAAGTTGGAGCAATACACATGCGGAGAAAGTTAAAAAATCTGAAAGTAGGAAAATTAGAAAGTATAAAAAAAGAAAGTAAAGATCGCAGGAGGGCAAACAAATGGAAATTATTACTCGAAAATAATCACCACGGACCAGGTGTCATTAAAAAAAAAAAGCAGAATAAAGCGAGGTCAGAAATAAAAGACAGAGTAGAAAACAAAGTAAAACATCATAAAAAGGTTAAAAAAACAAGGGGGCCAAACACATGCAGAGCAGGTTAGAGATAATGAAAACTGGAATTCAAAACACTCAAAAAAACCGTAGGTGCGAAACACATGCCGAGCAAGATACAGAATATGAAAGCAGAAAAAAACGACAGTGTCAAAACAAAGAAAGTAAACATCGCATTAACGCAAAGAAAGAGAAATTATTACTCGGAGAAATAACAAAAAGGTGAATAGAGATCGAATATATGGACATAGGTGATATGTCAGAAGTATGTAAATATTGTAAGGCTTTGAAGTTTAAGTCAAGAAAATTTCAAAAACGGAGTTTACCTCACATGCATTTATTGGTTACTTTGTAAAAAAAAAAATATTAACTGCTGATGATGCAGATCGTTTTGTCTGTGCTAAAATTCCAAACAGAGAAAGATATACTGAATTATGGTACAAAGTCATTAAACACGTCTCAAAGAGCTCATTTAAAAGATTCAGAACGTTGGGACTCGAAAGATTCCAAATACAGTATTGTTTTTACAGAAGTTCTGAAATAAAAGTGAAACTAATGAAATAGCAACAATTCAAAGAAAAAAAATCTTAAAAGTGTGTATACGGAAAAACAAAAACGGGTTGGCGAGTGAAGCCCCCTATGTATATAATATTACAATATTTATTATATAAAGAGAGAGAAAGGTACATTACAAAGCTAGACTTTAAATAATATAAAGTTTAAATAATATTTTGTCTACTTTTAAAACAGTCCATTTTTGCAATTGGCAGCTGAGTCTAAGTAACAGAGTAGTGCTCTGCTTGCTTGTTAAAATGTACAAGTGAAGGTCTTCGAAAGCAATAAATTTCTATCACTAGCAAATCTGTTCAACTTGATTCTGATAAAAATGTTGAAAGATGCATTTTTTGTGCCAGTAATTCCATTCCCATCTGTAAAAGTTTTTCTTTATCAACATCTGTTTTTCACATCATATTTTAGCAACAAGGGTCCCTTCTATTTAACAGGGTAGCATTCTGCATTTTCTCTTAGTTCAACTTTGACTACTTTGAGTGCACATTTGCACATGTGTTTTTTATTTTCTCATTGCTCCATACCATTCAGAAAGTACGTAATAATACTGTTTTTTGGGAAATGGTGTTTTTTTTTTTTTTTCCATGGAAGTAAAATATGTACTGTCTATTTATAATAATACCCTATGGATCTTTTTCTGTATACAATATATATGTTTTTATTTTATGGAGAGCCATGTTTAAAATGCATTTTAATTTCTGTTCTTGCAGTTCAGTTGTGCCTTGCAGTTTCATAACTTGCATGCAAGAGTCCATCACACATAACAAATACATGCAAGAAACTATCTTGGAATGAGATAAATACAGCTTTAATTGTTGCATTGCTACAAAGAGCATGCACAGTTTGGCAGTTTAGCAGAGATACAATCTTAATCTGCCATTTCCTATTTGGCAGTATTAAATTGTCCACATAATAATTCACAGCTGCAGAGGAATCTCTCATAATGGTGCAGCTGCTATTTCGTGTTATATGTTGGAATTAAACTTTTATAAAAAGTGTTCTTCCATTATTCTAAACATACGTGAAACAAAGCTAATTTAGCCTTTACCCTACATGTGCAAATCAAAGTATTGCAAAATGTATGTTTTGACTTTTTAGTTCTGTAATAGCAAAGGGCACTTTTATCACTTTTTTATAAAAAGAAAATAGTAGTGCAGTTAGTAAGAATTTTTTTTTCTGTTTGAATAAATTTACTAATATTTTGTTAGAAGAGATTATCAAAAAAGCTCTAGACTCATTGACAATTTTATTTGCTACAGCAAAAAGGTTTATGAATGGTATTGCTTTTCAGATGCAGATGAAAGGGTTGGGCTCTTCACCAAACAGACTGATGTGGGAGGTCTTCTTTCAGTGTTTGTCAAGACAAAAGATTGATGCCTGGGCTAAGCCCAAAACAATATTGGTACCCTCAAGAAGAGGATGGAGGAAGTTTGTTGATGCACTGACAGAGAATATCAGTAAAACAGAAACACTGTCAAGTAGAAAAAGCTAGTAGAAAACGGGGGAAGAGGAAGTCCAGTTTGAATAGAGGCAAGTGATAGACAATTTCAAATGTCTAAAATAGTTGAATTTGTTTTGCCTTCTTTTATTTTGTAAATGTAATGTCTTGAAAGGTTTTCTTTTGTTATTGAGGTTTACTTTGTATGAAAAACAAGCTTCCTTTTGTTTCTACAATAGCTAAAAAAAAGGTTAATTTATAAGCTTTCTTCTTATGTGTACAAAGGTAAGTTTACTGGCCCTGCACAGTGAATTTCCAGTTAGCACAGTTGTAGTAAAAAGAATTAACATACATATTGTATTAATTGAAGTGAGCTGGTGTTAACATGACAATGTACAACTTAGAGTTACCAATTTTTGTCTCTGATGAACCACTCTACCAGCTTTCATCTAAATGATGGTTGAGTGGTGGCCTGAATAGCTGATGAGACAATTGGCATTGTTTTGGTGTGTGTTGTAAGAAGGAGCCCAGGTGAGCACATGATCAGCAGGAGTGGATTATCATGTTACCCTCATTGAAAACAGATATTTTGGCATATGTGCCCTGTCAGACAGGCAATTTCAACTTTGTATGTTGATTGTTTGTATCCTGTGTTAGCCAGAGCACTCTGAAAATATAAATAAGAAGTACTAAGAAAAATAAAAAGTAAAGTCACTTTGTATTAGCAAAATTATTGTGAATTTTAATCATGTGTAGGAAATACTAAAATATACAATGTAATGTTTCTGTATTAAAGTACACTAACATACACTAGCCTTCCAAATCTCATGATAGAAACTGTCATATTTGATATTTAAACTATGAAAAACTTTAATTCATGAGTTATTGAAGATCAAGGTAACAATGGGCATATGCAGATGAATCATATTTAACATTGTTGTGATGTATAACACTAATGACTATTGGATTTAAAAGATATTGCAAATATTCCAAGGTGGTATATTTTAAAAAGCATATTTAATAAAATGACCACGTTTAAAGTGAAGAGTAAACCATTGTTATAATTCTACAGAAGCATATTTATACTGCAGTTTGCAACAGCTGTTTCCTTTTTAAGACAGGAAAACCAACTAGAATATTGAGTAACTTAACATAAACAATTAGCTAGAAAGAATGCATTTAAACAGAGTAAATTCATAAAAAATCACCATGAACACAACGTCTATGGTGAATATGAAATACAATTTTGAAAGAAAATATAGTTGGCATTGATGTTACATGTTGTTATATATGTTATATACCTAATGTAAGTGAATGAATGTTTTAGTCTATGCATCCATAGCATTTCTTGAACTTGCACAAAACTGTTAAGAATTGTGGAGAGCTAGAACCTTTCCAAGCAGCACTGGAAGCAAGACAGGAACTAACTACTATTGACAGTATATGGATATTTTAGTGAATAATAATAAGAAGAAGAATAAGAATCAGTTTGCCACAGCACAGGCACGCTGAAAGCCTTGTACTTTCCTTGCAGAAACAGATGCAGAACAGGAGTCCTGGATGGAATGGAGGCACATACATATAAAAAGTCACACTCATTCACAACAGACTAGTTTAAAAGCACTAGTCATAGTAGCAAAAAGCCTTTTGACTGGGAGGATGTCACCATGCAAATGCAAAGAGAACATGCAGTCTGTACTCAGAAAATAGCACAACATGGAATTATTCCAGGGTTCATATATAGTAAATTATGAAATGCTAACTATTGCTCCTATTTGTGTCCCTAAAAAATAATTATTTCTACTAGTATTTCTACTATCTTGTTCACTATTGTTTTTTGGTTTGTACCCATTGCTGCTAGAATAGACTACACTCCCCACTGCCTTGTGCTAGAATAAGCAGGTTCAGATCGATGTTTCTTTGATTATGTTAGGGTTAAATTATTATAGCAATGACGAATTTGTGCCATTAACTGATTGTTCATCTAACAGTATTATTCATTTTATAAAATTACTGTTTTTGCATTATTAACCAGAGAAAAGAACTGCTTGGAAAAGCAGTGATTTGGGCTGACATTTTAGTGTTATATAAACATTGTTATGGCATGCAGGCTTTGTAACCTGAAAAGACTTTCTTATCTAGCAGATTTAGTCTGGGTTTCCACTAGGTGGGCAGCTTTAATAGATTTTACCCCAGATGGAGCCCTGTGTATACTGAACCATTCCACACTAATTCTGGGTCAGTGTGATGCGTGAAATCAGTTTATTTGAATCTCTTTGTCGCTATAGGAATTTGGCAGAATGCCATTTGATTTCATTTCACATTCTTTGTTTTGGCCATAGAACAGCAATATGCTTTTATCTAGTGTTGTCTTTTTAAACCTACTACAGGGTTTTTATCAGTATTTAATTTTAATTCAAGATTTTTTTTAATTTTGTCTTTAATAATCATATAGATGTAATATGAATATTCTTAGCACAGAATTTATTTTCCACTTTCAAATTTATATATCTTATGTTGTTACAAATTTTGGTAGGCATGGAATCCAAAATCAAACCTAAAATTTCTTTGTATAATTGTATACATTCAAACAGATGCATAAATAACACGCTTAAAATTAAGCCAGGATTTGTGGAGTTTTTTGAAGATATTCTACCTGAGTGCTTCAAGTAGTATAATTATAAATGCAGTTCTTGAATGTTATCGTGGAAAAACATGGCCCTAACTGGCATCTGTTTTCAGGATTACCTTAAAAAATACAGGAATCTAAATATTAAGGTACCTGCATTCTGAATGAAGATTACAAGACTTTCAACAGATTCAGGACTCTCTTTATTAGCTTAGAGTAGTTATACTGGAACTACCAAAAACTCTGTGTAATGACGAAGATTCACCTTGTGTTTTAGTAGAACTCTTAAGCAAACCTCAATAAGAAAACATGCATAACACTGCAATACATAAACTTGCTATCACAACTGCTGTATCTTAAGATTTATAAAGTTATTTAAATTTATGGCCGATGCATTTGTATATTGTAGTAAGAAAGAGCACCGCTGCACCCATCAGTCAATTCATCTTTAAAACTGTAACATCTCAGAGGTATTAGTTCCAGAACTAATATCCTCATTCCAGTATATGCTAATAAGATATATGGTTGCTTTTTTAAGATGTACTTCTTTTAAACAGCAGAGTTTCTAGCTCAATCTTCAACACAACATAGCATAACATTCTCTAACCCACTTATTTCTAGTCCATTGCAGGGTCACTTATGAATATGTTCACATGGAACCTTATACAAGGCTAATTTTGAATCCCCAATATACTTAATCTGACTACCTTTGTGGTTGTAGAAGGACATCCGTATAGATTCAGGTGGAATATGCAAATTCCAAATAGCCAAAGTATAGGAATGAGAATTTAAATTTAATATTCTGGGTACTTAACTGGCAGTTCTACCCACTGAGTTAATATGCTGTCTTTCCATTTTCAAGTTAACATTTATTTACTTTTGTCTTTTTTACTCACTTATTGTAAAACTACTGAAGAAAAATGTGTTGATGGTTGGTCGCAAAGAATGTAATATGCAGTACAGTAGGTAACAGGAGATTTAGTTTTGAGAGCTGTAGCATTAGAAGTTATACTCCTACTACTTGAATAAAATTAAAAATCTAAAGACTGGGTGTCTCAAGGTACTGCATTTCTCTACTGTCATTTAATCAATGACTTCTGCCCCGCAGGGGTGTATTGTTTAGTGCCTTGTATAAGACAGGTTGACTGACAGCTGTAAGGCATTATCAGAAGGTGGTTCAGTGTTTAAGTGAAATTGTGGATGTAAAATATGGTAAAGACATGGGCCAAATGAAAAATGCATGCACAAAGCACTCGTTTCCTAAAGATTAAAATTTATATGATGGGATGGTGACATTTTAAAAGTCTGGAAATAAATCTGGCTGCTCTGAAAATAGATACATTTAAATTTCTGTTCTGTGACTTTAGTGGAGCATTTACACTTAGACATTCAGCATAACTACATTGATTTTTTTTTTAATTTAAATAGCCATTGCATTGACTGACACATGTCAAATGGCTTTGAAAAAAATTATGTCGAAAATACTTCTGTCATATTTGATGAAGTATAAAAGGACTGGAGGAGAAAAGTTTCAGCCATGCATATCAGTTCACTTTCATTGCTTTTCAAATGTGGGTGTAAGCGAAATCAGAGGAATTTGTTGATGCTTCAGGCAGCTCCTGCGGAAGCAGATATGCTGAGCCTGGGAGCTAGTGAAACGGGGTCATGCTCATACACACCAGCCTTACTTCCGTGTTTAATTACCTGAACAGCAAAACATCCATTTATAGAGTGTGTGAAAATGTAGTATCTTGGGGCACCAGTTTGTTGCTCTGACATCCTGCATGGTTGGTCCTGTCTGTCTGTAAACGTCAGGACCTGTTCCTGACAGCATGCTATCTCTGCCGGACCTGGGTTCCTTCCATTCAGGACGCATTGTGTGGAAAAGGGTTGGGTCAGGAATCTGAGGTTCCTGTTGGCCTGATCTTGTGCTCTCTGGGCTCTGGCTACACTGACAGATATGCTTCTGTTTTCGTTAAGGACAGCCAAAAAAGAAACAGCGTAGACTGTAGATTAAGTGGTTCCTGCCAGTTCTGTTTTTCTAACTTTCATGGCTGTAGACTCCCTGACAGATATGTTTGATTGTTGTAGCCAAAAATAGTATAGGCATTGTACTAGGTATTTCTTTCCCTACAATTCCTGAAACCTGCAGTCTGGCAGTGGCTGGAGAAAGAAAATGTATCCACCACTGGCAATAGAGCAAATGTTCACAGGTTCTGTATTTTGTAACAAAAATGTAGTCTTTTCCCAGTAGTTCTCTTTGTGAGATCAGCTACATGTGGAAGCTGTTTATGGATAAAGTAGTAAAAATCTGTTTTGTTCTGTAGGAGATATGCAAAGAGAATGATGTTCTTAGTTGCATTCTGTTTATGTGCTAGAATGGGCTTTGCTTGTGTATAATATCAAAACTGTATACCATAACTTTGCCTCTGCCATATAGTAAATACTAACCAAATATTGACATTTAATGCTGCAAGAGCAGTTTATATTGGTAACATAGTATATTATCATTAATAAGTTGTAAATAATATCATGCTTGTTGTATAAATAAGCTAATCTACAGGACGTCTGGCAAAAGAAAAATGTCTGCTCACTGATTTCATCTTGTTGTACAACTTTCCAAAGCACTACATGAATAGACAGATGGAGAGCTTCCACATTCATTTCAGTAAAAGCATAGTTGATACCAGTATATACTGTATATAATCATTTTATTGTTCATTTGTTAATTTAGAATACAAAATGACAAATCAGCTTCAAGTCTTTAAGCATAATTTAAGAAAAAATCTTAAGTGTATTTAACTGTTTACTCTCTTTTCAAGTTTTTAAAATGTATGCAAAATGTAAGCTCCAGAAAAACCTTTTTTTAACAAATATTATTATATGTGTGACTGATACATTTTATGGTATAAATGTTTACATAGAAAGATGAAGTAAATGACACCTGCAGAGTTATACTGTTCAACACTTGAGCTGTCTAAACTGACTTAATTTTTTGTTTATAATTACTGATTTTTTTGGGTTATATACAAGTATTATTGCCACTTGAAAACCACACTTGAATTATACTTGGGTGTATGCCTTGCACCAGTTTAACAAATGAATATGTTAACTTTGTAATTTAATATTTGTATTATTTACAAAGTAATGCACATTGTTAGTGTTATGTGTATTATTTTACCATTCCTAAAGCAAAAATGGCATCAATATCCGTCTATCTGTCTGTCTGTGGTAATATGTGTTACCATAAATGTAGTACAGGCTTTGAAAATTATATTTTTTGCATTAAGGTCTGATTGGCTGTATTTGTACAGATATAGGGAAGTCTACTGTAGCTGCCAATTATGATGCTACCTTGCCAGCACTTGAAAGCATAAAACTGATGATGAAGTGAGGGTACTAGAGAGTGATGTACTGCTAGCTCCATCTAGTGAGTGATGTATCCCATTTCATTGTCAGGATCATGCAGCCTTGCTGGTGTTTCATTCAGTCTTTGATGTTAAGACATGAGTAAGAATAGTGTTATCTTCTACCTACTGCTTCATAACTGGGAGTAGATTTTGGCCTGATTATAATGTTAAAAGAGAAAAATGTTAATGTCATATCTAATGATGCGCAAGTGAAAATTGAATAAGAAAGATTAAGTATGTTTGCTTGATCCCGAAACAACCAAATATGTACATTACTGAGTATATACTGTAAAGAACAGTTTGTGTATATGTATCTGAATAATGAAGACATCTGTCCACACACACATACATACCAATACAACAATGAATAAATAAATCAAAATTCCTGTTAAAAGTGCAGGGGAGTGAACATGCTGAAGAATAAAGTCTGAATTAAAAATGACTTGAGATTTTTTTTTGAAGTCATCAATATAGTTGTGCATTTGTAAACGTTTCTTTGTTCTGAAAACACACACATAGACACATTATACATATTCATTTCATTTTCTCGACCCTCATATTCCATAACTGGGTCACAGTTAGACAAAATCAACTACAGCATTTTCCAGTGCAAGGTACACTATATGGCCAAAGTTTTGTGGACTGTTGACCTTCACACCTATATGAGCTTTTTGGACACCCCGTTTCAAAACCATGGTCATTAATATGACGTTGCTTCCCCACCTTTGCAGGGTTAACAGTCTCCACTCTGTTTTAGAGTGTGTCTGTGGGAATTTGTGTCCATTCAGCCAAAAGAACATTTGTGAGGTGCTGATGTAGGACAAGAAGTCAATGCAGTTGGCATTCCAGTTCATACCAAAGGTGTTCAAGTGCAGGCCACTTACAGTCCTCCACATCTAATTCATTGAACAATTTCTTTATGGACCAGCTTTGTGTACAGGAACACAGTCATAGTGGAACAGAAAAGGTCCTTACCCAAACTGTTGCTACAAAGTTGGAAGTGCATGAATTTCTAAACTTTCTCGTTGGTGTAGAATTAACTGTACCTTTCTTTAGAACCAATGGACATAGTCAAAACCCTGAAAAACAGTCCCAGACCATTATCCCTCCTTCCCCAAATTTTACATTAGGCACTATACAGTCTGGAAGGTGGTGCACTGCTGGCATCCACCAAACCCAGATTTGTCCATCATGCTGCTGTATAGTAAACCCTGATTCATCACTCGAGAGAACATGTTCCCACTGCTCCAGAATCCAATGACATCGTGCTTTACATAACTCTAGCCCATGCTTGGCATTGTGCATAGTGTGATCCTAGGCTTTGTGCAGCTTTTCAGCCATAGAAACTCATTACATTAGGCTCCAGACATGCAGTTATTTTGCAAAAGTTACTTCCAGAGGTAGTTTGGAACTCTTTTGTGAATGATACAACGGAGGATAGGTGATTTTAAGAGCTATGCACTTTGAGTTAGTGTAGTCTTCCACTTCTTGGCTGTTGTTGCTCTTAGATGCTTCCACTTTACAATAATAGCACTTGCAAGTGACTGGGGAATATCTAACACAGCAGAAATTTCACATTCTGAGCTGTGGCAAAGGTGCCATCCTTTGACAATATTTAGTAATGGTAATTGCATGGCTGTGTGCTTGAGTTTATGCATCTGTTAACAATGGGTGCTGCTGAAACACCTGAACTCATTATTTGGAGGGTTGTTCAAACACTTTTGGCCTTTCGCAATATTTTGTAGAATTTAACTTCTGGATAGGATGCTAGTCCATTACTGTTTATATCCATGTACATATCCACACTTAAAAAGTCAATTTATAGATGGCACTCAAACCAGCCAACATGTCCTTGGATGAAAACTGGCATGTCCCAAGGAAAAAAAAATCTAATGCAGGCATGAGAACGGCTCACAACAGCTGAGATAAGATTCTAGAAATCAGTATTTGTGAGAGTATAAAAGATGTCCATTCGAACCACCCTGATGATGTCCCTTCAATATTTGGTATAATAAAAGGTTGATAATGGATGGATGTTAGTATTTTTGAGTAGATGGAAACAAAAAGTCTCACAAAGTCTCTATTTTATACACTAACCTTTTATATGCAGTATATGTTATTGTCTAAATAAAGTTTAACTTCCAGGAATGTACAAGTTCAATGGTGTCTGCCAGGTTCTCTGTACTCATGATTAAGTGGACGTGATTAAACAATTAATAAGGATGTGTGCTAGAGACATTCAAATTCTAGAAATATGCTGTGTAATTATTAATAATTGCTCTCATGGAATTTAGAGTCATAAGTTATAACACATGAAAAATGAACACATTACTTACAATAAAATTTAATCATAATTTGTATTATACGAGTATGATCAACATGCTTTTAAATATGTGTACATTTTGGCTTTTATATCTGCATTTGTGCTGGAGATGGGGGGTTGGGTGAGGTGATTATTTGTCGGATGTCACTCTGTGACCTCATTAGCATTTATTGTTGAGAGCATACAAGCAGAAAATGTGAAATTGGTATGTCGTGAGTAGTTCCACAGAACTATAGAGCCTTGAAATTTTGCCTGCAGTATAGTGCAGAGTGAACATTAAGAGAAAGCTGTCCAGATGGCAAGCAGCAGAGGAGCAGAGCTGCGGGTTTTTGTCTGTGCTGCTGGGAGGCGGGGAAGTTCACTGGAGCATACGCTATTGCTCTTGCATTTCAACAGAACCAACTTACCATCCGTCAGCAGAGGGAAGATGGGGGTGTGACAAAACATTTAAGCTCAAATACAATACCTGCCTAGTGAACTGTATCTTACTGCCTAGCAGTAAAAGTATTTTCATTTACACTATAATGAAAAAAGTTGTTGAACTGTGCACTATATCTCTGTAGTTTCTCCATTTTGTAAATCTGTGATGCAGTTGATTAAGTGCCTTTTTATTCAAATGGATCAAGTTTGTAAAATATAATTATATGTGAGTGGTCTCTTGCCCTTTATACCTTCTAATAATTTTTTTCACATTGTTATGGCAATGTTGATAAATTTTTTTCATGTAACCTTTTTTTACATTCTACTTTGTTCTTATTTCTTATTCTTTATATTTTAAACCCTTGTCTACCTTGTATGTTTTTAACTTATTAATCAAGTTTGGGTGCCCACCATGTTAGTCATTTTATACTGATTTTTTTATAGCTTTGACAATATGCGGCTTAAAATGTGTGCACTCCAACATATACAAAGATTCTTAATTACATTTGTATAATAATTTAGCAAACAGTCATTCTAAACTAGCAGCATAAATAGTATTTCACAAGTTTTCTCTTTTCCTTACATTGCACATTGGGTGGGACTTGCTTGCCAGCAGGTTGCTTTAGGAAAACACTAATAGCTTCCAGCTGTGTGGAAAATTAGACCCAATGGGTCTGCCACGAAAAGAAGAAGATGTGAAAGATTTGAATGTGAAAGCACTGCTAATTCGTCCATTTTGTTCAGTACTACTGGGCCATAAAAGATTGTTTTCCAATATGTCAGCTTCAATTGGAGGCCAATGGCCCGCGAGAGAAAGGGGAACAAGAGAGTGGGGAAATCTGGACATTAGTTAGTCCGCCCCTGCAAGCTGGTGCACCACTATTGCTGAGAGACCCACCACAAGAAGAGTTGGTTGCCATGACCATTCATCAAGAGCTCATTGGCTCATCATTGAGTGCCAAAGCTTTCAATTTATCAAGTCTTGCACAAAACAAGTCAGAATAAGCCTCATTCAGCTTTGTTAAAGCCAACTCCAAGAGGTGAAAAAGGAGAAAAAAATCCATTTGAATTCATCTTGCCAGTGTCTTTTTATAACTCTTTCACTCTGTTAATGCAACTCCGACTTAAATGAGTGTCTTTTATTTGATAGTTTTGAATATATCATTCCATTAATTCCTTTTACTTTCAAAAGCAGACAGTGACAGGCAGAAGGGGGGAAGGAGAAGACTATTTGGTTTGAGGGTTTCTTTCAAATGGAATCAATGAGGTTGCAGGTCTTTTAAATTAACTTACTTAATACCCACTGAGCAGAGTCATGAATCCGCTTTGTGTAGAATCAGGAGTATAAGTAGAAGGAAAAGTTGAGAACTTGAGAAAAGACCTTTAGAGATTCAGGGTGTGCTTGTATGGTGAGGATCAACCAGAACAGATGCATTTTCCTGATAGTCACTATCCAAATGGTGAGTTGTTTTGACCATTTGATTGACATACATTTTATATCTTCATCTGATTTAGAACTAGATTTATGACTTCTTGTTTTTCATAAGAAACTAGTTATTCACATTTGTTCATTATGCCTGTGTGCATGTCATAAAGTATTTTTATTGGACTAAAGTAGTATGGTTCCATGATAAAAGATTTCTCTGGCTATAATCAAATTTAAACAAAAGGTTGGGTTGCTAATAATAAATATTTGTGTGTGCCTTAGATTTTTTTAGGGTAGCAGTGTTGGGTTTTATCTATAAATCATGTTAGTGAAGAGTACATTTGCAACAAATGTAATGAAAGAAAATATTATTTGTAAAAACCTGGCATATACTGTATATTTATTGGCAGGTAATTTTAAGAAATGCACCTAGTGGCCATTTTTGTAAGTTATAATCATTGATTTACTGGTACAGTATATCCATTAAAAGTATGCCATCCAGCAAACACTGAAGACACTCTGATGATCCACAGTTTTTAAACAACAGTTGCTAAAGTCAAATATTTGTGTTATATTAAAAAAATGCTGTTGGTCATATTGGTGAAATGTTTTTTCACTTTAAATTCTTGTTAAAATTTTCAGTCTACTGCTGTTTGCCAGGTGCATTTCTAACCCAGATCATATTTCCAAAACTGTGAATTTTTATCCTAATCATATAAACAGCATGTATGATAAAATGTATTTAGGGTGAATAATATTGTCTGTCTTTGGCTCATCTTAGTTTAGTTTTCTTTTGGAGTATTGTAGCAATTTCTAAAGATAATATTCTTTTAGTGATTTTTTTTTTTTTTAAATTTCATTCTGTGTTTTTAGCTCAAGTTTTGAAAAAGGAAGGCATATATTTTTAAGCCTTTGTTTCACTTCTTTTTTGTTTTTAAGTAGTTTGTGTTTATTTATTTTATAGTAAAGGAAAACTATTTTTATACCCAAGATAGCAAAAAAGATGGTTGTATGCTGAAGTTGAAATGCTTCTAGAGAGTGAAAGTGTGAGATTTCTGAAAAAAATTTGACTGCTGCAGTTTGTCAAAAAGACAGAGCGCTATCATTCTTCTCCCACTCCTCTTAAAGCTCTTCTGACAATAGTGGAATTTTAAGAGTGCCACTGCATTAGGTGAGAGTTGCATGCTACATCGAGACTGAAGTGTTTACTAAGTGACACCATTTGTCAAAAAGCCACAGACATTCCCGTCACCAGAGAGACAAAGAGAAAGCATATTCTTAAAGACTAAAATGATCAGTTTTTGATTTGTTCCTGGTACAACTCATGAGTCATTTAAAGCTATTTATGAGGGGTAATGCAATCAAGCTGACAAGTATTAAAAGCCCAGACATGTTAATTAGATGCAGTGAAAAACAGATGAAAAAATATCTGCCTGTATGGGGCAGACAAGAGTCAGAGCAGCAGTTGATTAAGGCGTATTTTATGCTTTGGAATAAATATATGGAGAGCATGGTGGCACAATGGTTAGTGCTGCAGCCTTACAGCTCTTAACAACCTGTGTCCAGTTCACAGTCACTGTTCATGTGGATTTATTTACTTTTCTTTAACATCTGAAACATAAGCATAATAGGCTAATTGATGCAGTGTGCCCCACGATGTGTTGGTGTCTTACCTAGTGTTTCTTGAGCCTGATACTTCTTTAGCTCCAGCCTTGTAAATGGAAATGACAAAAAAAAGTTTAAGAAACACGTATGGATGAATATGAATATGGATGTTAAGTGTATCACATTTACAGTATAACCTCCTTACTTGGAAAATGTTAAACATTATTTTGGGGTCACATGAAGAGCAAAGGTGACATTTTTTTGAAGCTTTAAAGAACTGTTTAGTAGGGTTTTGGCTAAATTGCATTGGCTGATTGTAAAGTTCTATTACATTTTAAATCATGTTTTAGAAGTAGTCAGCATCTGTTTTGTTTGAGTTAAGATGTCATTTTCACAAAAAAAAGAAACACTTTGTATGGGATATCAAAAATCAGTCAGAAAATTTGACCTCTTGTCTTTTCTTAATATTGTGTAAACTGCCCATCATTGCCTGGTATAAAACTTTATTTAAGAGATTGTAGATGTTAACATTTTATTCTTTGGGGAAGTTATTATTTAAGATTTTTGTTTAGAACAAAATCAAATATTCATATATATACTGTAATTAAAATATTTACTTGATAATGTATGATGTTTTTTCAGTTTGTGGAGTTTTGTAGAAATTATTTTTCCTATGAACTGGTGTAAAAAGAGCCTTATGATCTTTGTTAATGAACAGAAATTAGGAAGACAGTAGCAGTATATAAGAGTATCTTTCTATTTGGGAAGATGGCCGTGAAACACAAAGAAAAGTTGACATTTAGCTATGTAATCCATAGCGTAAACTGATCCTCATCAAACAGCTTTGTAGCAAAAGTCAGATGGTAACCAGATGATTAGGAAAAAAAACACTGCTTGCAAAGGTGGTATGATTTGGGAAACCTTTCCTTGATGTGCTTTCTCTCTCTCTCCCCCACTTGCCTTTTTCTGCCAAGAAATGTATGGCTGCAGCGTGTCGGCTGAGGTGGGGGCTTGAACTAGGATAATATGCACATGCATCCCTGTCATTGTTCTGCTTGAAGAGGCAGGGGCTTGGTTCAAGGCCACATGTGCTTCTGTCATCATTCACATTTCTGCTCCAAGTGCAATACAGTGTGTCAGCTCTCCATCTGTCTTTGCCAGGCAGAAACGCACGCTTCTGCCGTCCTGCCTCCAGCTAGGCTGCCACTGCCAACCCTGATGGCCTCTAATACTTTCCTGTTTGCGCATTCCAAAGCAGGCTACTGCAAGCTTGGGATTAGCCTGCCTTAAGACACAGTGAAAGAAAAAGAGGGATCTTGTTTTGAGGTATATATCTCATTACAGGGTGCCAGGTGAGTCACATTGGACAATGCAGCTTTACGCTAAAAGGGTTGTGCCCTCTTTTAACAAACTGTTTTAGACTTAGGCAGGAGAACAGCAGAATTTGAAGAAATGCATGTCAGTAATATTTGCTTATAATAGATATTTTGTACAATACAAATGTGAAAGTTTTTTTATTATTAATGGTAATGGTTTATTATACAGTTTTAATTTAAATAATCAAAATAACTATGGTTACAATGTTAACTCTCCCTTTTTTCATGGTGGCTTCCAACTTCTTTTACAGAAGGAAAAATACTGCATAGTAAAATGTAGTAATATCGTTTTCCCTTAAAGAAAGCCACAGCGTAGTATCTTATTATTGTTTGTCTATTTGTATCAGTTGCTTTTTGTGGTTTATTTTAATAAATGTATTTATTTATTTTTGTAAATTTCCTTAATTTAATTGACAGCATGGGGAGTGTGTATTGGGGAGTGTACTAGTTAGTGACCTTGGTTTGAAACCAAGCACATTCACTATGTAGAGTTACTATGATGTTCCAGTCTCTGCATGGTTATTCAAGTTATCGGCCAGGTCTCAAAGGAGAGTGTATTAGACTGATAGGTGGCTCTACATTGGCCATGTGTTGATGTTTGCTTCAGTGTGCTCTGTGATGGAGTGACATCTCAGACGAATCTGGTTCTTATAATGTGCTGCCAAGGTAGGCTCTGGCTCCCTGCAATCCAGTAATGGACAATACAGGTTTAGAAAATTGATGAATTAATTCTTTCAGGTTTTAGCCTTTTGCTTTTTAGTTTTCATCTGTTTTTTGTTGTTTTTTTTTTTATTTCAACTATACTGTCGGTTTCATTTTGTGTGCCTCACTAGTGGCCTGATCTGTGCTTTAAGACTAACTACTTCTGTATGTTCTTTGCTTAATCTCCTTTTACCAGTTGGAGTTAGCAGCCTCACTTGGTCATTTGGTTTTCATTTTAGCCTCATGTGTTTGAATGGTTCATGTTCTCATTTCCTCTCATTGCATCTTGTGCTGGTTTGTGTTTCAAGTCTTATTCTGGTTAGCTGGTCTGTTTTACAGTCCATCTTTGACTTTCAGATTTGTGTTGTCAGTCTGTTCAAATGAGGTTCTTTATTATGCTGAATGCAGACTCTCATGTGCGTAGAGTATTACCAGCATTCCCTGCCATTGTGTGTCATGTGTTAAGTAGCAAATTGTATTTGACAGCTGGCTGTGTTGTGCTGAATTGTGATATCAACCTGCTTTAGTGCACATTTGTCTTGCTTCAGTCAGATTGTTTGTATGATAACCTTACACTGCTCTGCCAGTTTGTGTTATCATTCTTACTTGGTTTGAAAAATTAGACTGCAGTTCTGCTCAAAGTTTTTTTTTACATTGTTTCTCTGATGTGGTTTGCATTGTTGCCAGCAAGCTCTAATAATACTGTAAAATAGTTAGCCTGCTCACCAATAAGTTTTAACCAAGATGTTTTGATGGTTTATATGTAGACTGAATCTGGTCGTGTGTCTACTATCTCTCAGTATCATAGATATAAAGAAAGCATGCAGCTGGCTGCTTAAACATGTGGTGGATGCATTGAAGAGATTACATATCTTGTATACTATGCAGATGGTGTTTTGAAACAGTATCTGCTGCCTCCAGTCTTGGACATTGGTGTAGGTATTGCTGCCAGATATAATTTTCTGTTTTGTTCTATTTTTATTTTATGTCATTTATGTCTAACATAACAATTTATATATTATGTCTAACATATAATTAATATTGCATCCAGGTGGTTTGAGAATGTGAGGTTTGTATATGTAAAGCAGTGCTTCTCAACCTGTTTTTACTGAGGGCCACAGCTCTAGATCTCATAAAGCTAAACAGACCACAAAATAAGATTTCAACAAGCTTCCTTGAAATGAACACAAATTGTTAGGCTTACCCATTAAAAAAAAATGTACTGTATATGTTTACTTGGGAATAACATCATCACTTAATAATGTATTTTAATCAAGGCTTTATAAGGAAAAGGGAAAATAGTACCGCTTTTAAAATTTAGTAAGAACAAAACCAACCACCAGTCCTCAGTTTGTTTAATTAAATATTAAAAGTACAGACTACATGTTAAATGAAGAGCATTCTAAATATAATTATTAACTTTTCATAAATAACAAATTCGTATAATAATGATCTTCCAGATGCCAACTAAGTAGATTAATTTTTTATAGTCAAGAAACAGGTTAACAGCACTACAAAGACTTGATTGCGGATTTCTGTCTGCGAGATGTTTTCAAAAGCATAACCTAATTTAGTACAAGGCATTTAAAGTGCATTCACATACAGTATATCTAGTGTTTCCTATACCAGTGTTAGTACATTTGTAGAATAGCAGCAAGCTGAGTTGTTATCTTTGTACCGCTAACACCTATTTTGGGCACAGCTCACTTCATTTTTTAATTTCCTGACTCTCGGATTTAGAGCATACTGCCTCTTGATTGCTGCCACCCCATGTCTTTTGCATGTCCTGCTTTCTAATTATGTGACATTTTAATTTCCTTGTCATGGTGTGTAAGGGAACAACAAACCATTATAAGCACTCATCATAAAATATTTGAATAAACTGATTTGACAGACACGCAAATTATGAGGGGATTATGAGCTTTTACATATAACATGCAGTTAAACATCCTCTATACAGTACATAACTGCATAAATGATCAATGCAAATGATTTGTGATTGGTAATCAGTAATATCCAGGAGCTTGTCTGGGTTACATGTTCAAATAAGAAGAGTCACAGGTTGAGAGCACCTTTTCTGAAGCATTATGTATGTTAATCATGTGGATGGTATATTATAAAAGGATATCCTTGGAAAATGCTAAGAAAACTAATAAAAAAAATTACTGCAAGGTGAATGAAAATAAAATTTGATTAATATATTAATTTGCTAACTGGAAGTGTTCAAGGTGACTTTCAAGAGTGCCTCCGTGCCTGATTTCTCAGTTTACATAGTAAAGTTTAAAATATACAACAGACATGCAAATGATTACTTTACAATACTTGCTTTTTTAAAATTTCATTATGTATTTAACTTATTTAATTTATATCAGATCTATTTCTATCAAAGTAATCTGTTCCACCACTGCAAGGATGCAAACAGATTCCCTCATTATTTCTGAATATGCCTTCTAACTTACCCTTTCTCAACAGAAAATATGAAGGACATTTTTTACAATTTAAGTTGTGTAAAGTGACTAGAGTTCTTACAATATAGAATGTTTCAAAAACAGTCATGAGCACCAACCTCTGTGAAAACTGTAGTCTGATGTGCTAAGATATCAAACAGAGTAATGGTCATTTATAAAATATGTGATTTTCTTTATTTTGTTTTGTTTTAAGTTTTAGTGTGCACATAACACACAAAGACTTCTATTGTCAGTTTTAGGTGTTAAAAGACTATGCTGAGTTCTGTTGAGAATTTGTGTTAGCAGCTGTGACCACAAGCAATATGCCATTTCAGAGACACTAGAGCAGATTTGACACTTGGCTATTCCTAATACCCATCTGGAAGTTTTTGCCTTTTTTTTTTTTTTTTTTTTTACATATTTCCTTAAGGACAAACTGCTTTACAATCTGTCCAAACCATAGATATTAGGGAAAAAAACCTAGACCATCTGTGGATTTATTATTGCCCACTACTAAGATACTATTCTATTGTTGTTATACAAATGCTGTTATGTTATTCTGCAAGAGTTCATAATGCACATCATGAACCTTATTCTTTTGGGTATTCATAGTGGCTGCTAGTTTTTGTTTCAGCTGGTTTCTGTTTGAAAAGGTAATACTTGTTATTAATGGAATTGACCATGTACTGCAATTAATGCAATTAATTATGGTATTCACAAGTTCCCGCCAAGATATATTTTATGAAAAATAAAAATCATTAAAATATTTTGTGAAATAGAGGGTACTAAGTTGTTGCTAATAATAATATTACTCAATTGTTGTTTTTTTTTTTAAATTTCTTGTAATTTTTTTATTAATCATTTCTTTATGGAGAATAGACACAGGTACAAAGGGTGAGCTGCTGCTGACTTCATTCATTTTATATACATATATAATAAGCAATTGAAGTCAAATAACATTAGCAAGCATGAGAATTTATATATAAACTTTTACACACTATGACCACAATATAAATAACGTAGTAATTCATGTAGAATTAAGTCCAAGCTATTATCATTTTCTTGCATAGTAGACAGAGAACTATAGAAAGAAATCCAGTTGAATAATATATCCCACTAACTGCAAACAGTATTCTAAACCAAGTCCATCTCAGGTATACTTTCTTAACAGGAAGTTCATTATTAGGCATAAGGCAGGAACCAACCCTGGACATACAACCAGTGTATTACAGGACCCAGTTAAACAGGACATGTTTAGATTTGATGATTAACCTATAGCACAAGTTTTTGGGATGTGTGATGAAAAGTGGTCACAAGATTCAAAAACAAAGATGCTGGATCTGTTGAGCATCATCATTAACTGCTGTTCCACAGTGATGTCCTACATGCTGTAATACAGTATATGAATATTATTATTATTGTTCATTTTTATTGTTGTTGTTGTCTCTTCTGACAGGATCTCAGCTTTGAGATAATAGCAAAATATAGGGTTTATCATAAACCCTCAGATTGTTGACTTATTTGTCTTACTGCAAGATTTTTTTTTTTAATTTATATTGACATTCTCCAGTCATCCTCTTGCTTAATACAAGCCAATTTTACCCTCACAGAAGTCATATTTCACTTCTCTGTGTTATTTAAGTCTTGCTATAGACCTGTTTTCACCATGTCTCAGCTGGTCCTTAATCCGCACCTGTTTTTTGGATAACCATCTTCAAATATGTTAGATATGATTAGGATGCCTCATAAATAAGTGTACTAAGGTTAAACATGTGCAGAGGCATTATATTACCTCTTGCAAATTACACTTAATGGAAATTTGCCCTCATCCTCTGTGCGCTCTCTCTGTCTTTACTGTGGGATGTGGGGGGGGGGCCCCCCCCCCCCCCGGGGCAATTTATACACATTTACACACATTTGGTCTTATTGTTTGGCTTTTAAATATTTTAAAGAATTGGCTGTTCTCATTCCCTAATGTTTTTAATTTGAATATACTGCATTTCAGTGACTTCTACTAAACCCTTTTGCTGTTTCTCAGTTTTATTCTTTGTCATTGAAAATTTTCAACAGTGTGGCTCCCTTTGTTCAATGTAGTGATACATTTAGGTGGCATTGCCATTGTTCATATTGGTACTTGGGGTAGTGTGAGAGGCATTAAATGACAGCCACCATCTAGGTTTATTCCTTTATATAGAGTAAGAGAAAATTCTAGTTGTATTATTTCTTGGAGATATGGTATTAGTTCAATGGCCATGTTAATGAAAATATTAACTCGACTAACATGGACATACTAAATATGCATGCACTTTGAATTCAAGCCACATTATTCTGTAAAAAAAAATGTATTGTTTTTTCATTTCTGTATGAGCTTGGTCATTCAAAGGGGCTCCAAATTAAACTAGTACTATTCAGATCTTTCTATATTTATCTGATTTTAATTTAACATAGAATTTTACATATTTAGGTTCTTAATTTAGCCATTATCAATAACCGGTAAAGGCGCACTGCACGATAACATGCAGTGAATACACTTGACTTGAGCGTTCTTGGTTTTAATCCTCTTTCTCTGTATGTTTAGCATTCGTTTGCTCAGAGGTTGATGCGCTTGCTGCTTCCTGAGCAGCTCTTCTTTTCTCCACCCTAGCGGCCTGCTTTCTTCTCTTCTTTCGTTGGCATCTGTTCGCATTAAAACTTATTAAGTCAGAGTTTGTGTTGCGATTACTTAGTACGTATTCTTTAATTTTTCACTTAAGCTGGCACTTAATCTGTCTCAAGAATGATTTAAGATATAAAGAGGTAGGGGAAGTGATGGTGAAGGTGGTAGGGAATGAGAACAGCGCCCATACGCATGCGCTGCACGGCTGCCCTGCTGCGCGCTGCCGAGAGTTGATTCTACAATAAAATAAAAATAAAAAGAGGAATAAATCTTGGAGGTTGATCATCACCCAGAAAGTGGATAATAGACGTCACATAGTATATGTGTACCAAATTTCAGGTCAATCGTTGAAACGGTTTGCGAGCTACAGGTGATTTAAAATCCTGGACAGACAAACGGACAACCACGGTAGCGTATTATATATAAAGATAATCAGGCATTGCATCCCATACTTGTTGAGGAATTTATTGTTTAATCAGTTCGAATTGCATGTCATTCGTGATTGTCAAAACCCTTGATCTTGAAGACTCTAACTGATATACAAATTTCATGCACTCTATAGAGCATCATAATAATCATAGTATTATGATTTCGGAGCTGACATGATTGGAGTGTTTTTCTTGCTGTTGATGCCACTTATATGTACCAGCAGTAATGTCATACTGCACGATAACATGTATCATTTAACATATGTAACATTTGACTTGACCATACTCCGCACCCATACACATCCACCGCACGTCTACCCTGCTGCCTGCTGCTGAGAGTTGATTCTACAATAAAATAAAATAAAAAAGAGTAATAATTCCAAAACTCTTCATTTTTAATATAAAGCTGTAGTGTAGAGTTTCAACGTAGTATACCAAATTTCAGGCTACAGGTTATTTGATTTTTGACCATGACCTTCCTGGGTTGATCTTTGACTTTGGAGGTCAATCATCACCCCAAAAGCAGATCGTAGAGGTCGCGTAGTATATGTGTACCATATTTCACGTCAATAGGTCAAACGGTTTGTGAGCTACAGGTGATTTAAAATCCTGGACTGACACTGACAGCCACGGTACCGTATTATATAAGAAGATTGGTGACTTTAAGAAAAAGGTAATGATAATGTTTGTTGGACACTTGGATTTCAGCTATCTTGATGAGACACTTTGACAGTTTAAGCCCTAAAATGTAATTTTCTATGTAGTTTATATCTATGGCTATGGAGTGCTTTTTATTTGAGGTTGCAGATCTTTTACCGATCAGTGATCACACTTCAGACTGTTCTTGAGTCAGTCTATTCTTTCGAGAGTCTTGATCTCCTTACCTCTTCAAAGCATACGTCAAATATATTACTTTAGATGGTTCATGGCTCTCAACCATGCTGGTATACTTGTTGTTGCATTTCTTTATAAATCTGTAGATTTAAGTTACTGTTGACTTGATAGCACTTTCATCTTTAATGAATCCATCTAGAACATTTCTCTCAGGGCTGTATTGATACTTTTCATCTTCTTTTTGTTGAACTATTCTGTAAGTTAGCTGTTTTTTTTTATGATTCATATTTTCTTTTTGGCATCTTTTGTCATTTTTCTTTAGATTGGCACAAGTATATATACCTTAAAGTCAGTGACATGGATGTGTTCAAGTGTACATACGCTGCTATTTTTACGATTTATTTTGTTCCACTTTGGCATATTGGATGCTATCACATTCATCATATTAAGATACACATAGAATTTACCTTACTCATTTTGTGTAGTCTGCTAGGGATATTTTCAACACCCGTTGCTGTTAGTTAATTTGGTAAGATTACCCACAGGTATTAACAGGAAATCTAACTTCATTAGTTTTTCTGCAATTTGTGAATGTCCAATCAAGTGAGGTTTCAGCTGTTTTGCTGTTGGAAAATATTCATTGAAAAGACACTAACTCCCTTGCCACAAATGGAAACCCAAGACATTCCAGAGCATACAATGTGCAGCCCAGTTTTAAATCAGCGTTCAGAAGTAATAGACTGCAGACCAGTAACAAGTAACAATTTAAGCTTGTTCCTATTAAACATCATTTTCCCATTTAAAATTAGTTTAGCATTCTTTACAGTATGTTTAATTAAGTATACATACCATCCATCCATCCATTTTCTAACCCGTTGAATCTGAACACAGGGTCACGGGGGTCTGTTGGAGCCAATCCCAGCCAACACAGGGCGCAAGGCAGGAACCAATCCCGGGCAGGGCGCCAACCCACCGCAGGTATATATACCATTCAGATCTAATTTCAAAATTTCCTGACAGTACTATGCAGTTTATCTAAATGGTTTTTATATTTTATACTGTTTTAGATCAGAGGTTCACAAATTTTTTAGGCCAAGGCTCGCTTGAAATGTTGCACCACCTCCTCAGGGCTCGCTACTAATATAAACCCAGTGCTGCATAACTGGGCATAATCTAGCATCACATTTTCTGCTAACAGTAGTTTTACAATATGATTTAGGAAAATAGCAGACCTACTGATTAAAGCAAACACTTCACTATAGCAGACTATTGACAAATATGTGATCAAATGGCACATGATGTTCTAGGCCAGGTACTCAATCTTTTTTTCTTGGTATACCACCACTAGGATCCAAAATGTTTTGAAGGACTTCTGATCTTAAATGTATAAGTATTGAACTCTTGCTATTTACAACTAAAGGAGATATATCCTACCCTCACCAATATTGTACTTGAGAATTTTAACAACAGGTTAGTGATAGTTTTTGGTGTGGGTCTGTCTTTCAGTTTTCCATATGTATGCCAAATGCTTTTTTTTAATAAAATAATGAAAAATGCCTTTCAATACTTTATATTTACAAAAAGTATACAGTTACAAAGTAAGAGAAATTTTACATGCAACTTACAGACAAAAAGAGAAAACTCAAGGAAGGTTCAAAGTCAATGTAAAGAAAGAGCTTTCTTCGTGGTTGTGTAGTTCTCCTTCTACCTTCAGCATGTCTTGTATTTACCTTTTTAAGGAATGACAAAGTTTACTGAACATTAGCAACTCTGTCCAAAACAAAATTTTTCTGCTGTAAAATAATTTTTTAAACTTGCAGTTTATTTTATTAATAATTGTTAATATTCATCAATCTTACTCATTTTATATTCTTTTGTGCTAGTCTGCCAATTTCATCTCAACTCAATTGTTATTGTCATTCATTCACATACATAGTGTATGATTGAACAGAATTTAGTTTCTTACAATCCACGGTGCATAGGCAAAATAACATACATTTGACATACACCTTAAGATTACCAAAAACCAGAGCAACAATACAACAAGACTAAAGATGCAGGACTTTAAAGCTTGAACAATGCTCAATATCCATATTAAAGTGCAGAATGCAAAGTGACGGTACATAATTGGTGTAATGTTATAGGGTTATGGTACCGTAGGAGTTCAAAAGTCTGACAAGTTGGGGAAAGAAGCTGTTATAGGATATGGCTGTGCTAATTATAATGCTGTGGTATCTTTTACCTGATAGCAGGAGGTCAAATAGTGCACGTGATAGGTGAGAGATGTCTTAGGCTCTACACAGACAGCATATATGAAAGATGTCCTGGATTGAGGAGAGGGAGACCCCTATGATCCTCTCAGTTGTCCTCGCTACACACTGCAGAGTCTTGTGCTTATGGGATTTGCTGTTCCCAAATCGCACAGTGATACAGTTTATCAGAATGCTCTCCACAGTTCCTCTTTAAAAAGTGGTAAGAATGGATTATGGTAAGCTGATTCACTTCAGTCTCTGCAAAAAAAAAAGGCGTTGTAGTGCGTTCTTGATAATAGAGTTTGTTTTGATTGTCCAGGAGAGGTCATCAGAGATATACACCCCAAGAAACTTGTTGTTACTGATTCTCTCCACATCAGAGCCATTGATGAGCAGTGGTAAATAGTCAGCCAGTGTTCTTCTGAAATGAACAAGCATCTATTTTGTCTTATAGACATTAAGAGAGAGATTATTTTCACCACACCACCTCACCAAATGTTTAACCTCCAGTTTGTAGGATATGTCATCGAAGTTGCTGATGAGACCCACAATGGCTGTGTCATCTGTAAACTTGACAATGGACTCAAACTTGGATGTACAGTCATGGGTGAACAGCATGAACAATAGAGCAGCACGCAGCCTTGGGGGTCACCTGTGCTCAGCCTGATTGTATTATATGTTCTGCTGTCATTGCGTATTGACTATGATAGCATCTATATGAAAAAGTCCAGAATCCAGTTACAAAGAGGAGTGTCAAGACTCAGCAGAGAGAGTTTTCTCGCCAACTGCTGTGGAACGATCGTGTTGAACGCTGAGCTGACATATTCCCTGGTATTCAGGTGAGACAGTACAGCATGCAAGGCATAGGAGATGTCATCATCAGTGGAGTGGTTCAGATGGTAAGCAAACTGGAGTGGATCCAGATAGGGGAGGATGGAATTGATGTCTTTTGACCAACTGATCAAAGCACTTCATCATGATGGGAGTCGGTGCTACAGGGTGGTAGTCATTAAGACATGTCACAATTTACTACTTTGGCACTGGAATGATAGTGGTCTTTTTGAAGCATGTCTGGACCAGAGTCTGGCTCAAAGAGATGTTAAAAATGTCTGTGATGACATCAGCCAGTTGGTCGGCACAGTCTCTAAGCACACACCAGGGTATGTTGTCTGGTCCTACATCTTTCTGTGGGTTGACACTGGAAAGCATCCGCCTTACATCAACAGGGTGCTAGAAGGGGAGGGCATGGACTTATATGCCTATGTGTTGTTTTTAGCCTCAAAATGTGCATAAAAGTTGTTGAGCATATCAGGGAGGCAAGTGTCAGCGCTGTAGGCATGTGGTAAGATTTTATAATCCGTTAACGCCCTGATGCCCACAAGCGTCTGTGATCTTTTGTGTCACAAAAGTTGTTGTTTATCTTCTGTGTATACTGATGGACTTGGAAAGTTCAGCCTGTGGTGATCTGAGAGCCCCTTCATTCTCCTGATCTGAAGGTAGCATCTCTTACTCTCAGCAGAGCATGGACTTTAGCCATCAGCCTTGGCTTCTGGTTGGCGCATATAATAATAGTTTTTTCAATAGTGACATCCTTGATGCACTTTCCTATATACCCAGTCACAGAGTCAGTGTATCCCTCTAAGTTAATATTTAGTTATAGGTGGCTGCCTCACTGAACATATTCCAGTCTGTACATTCAAAACAGTCCTGCAATGCTGAGTTGTATCCTTCAGGTTAGTCTCTGATGATTTTTTGTACTGGCCTGGATTGTTTCAGTAGTGACCTCTACTGTATACTGGGAGCAGCATAACAGAGGTGGTCTGAGAATCCCAGATGGGAGCAGTTTACACCCTTGTGAGAATCTTAAATGTTTTTGTAAAAAATGTTCAGCACATTCTCAACCCTTGTGGCAAAGTTCACATGCTGGTAAAATTTTGGTGTTACAGTTTTTAAGTTGGTATGGTTGAAAACTATCAAGATGGGCCATTTCCTCCTCACGGATGATGTCATACAACTCATGCAGACCTTATTTGCATTCACACTGGGGGGATGTACACTGTAACAGCTATAATGGTGGCGAATTCTCTTGACAGATAAAATGACTGACACTTCACCACTAAAAACTCCAGCTGTGGTGAGCAGTAAGTTGCAACTGCCATACCATCAACACACCAGTCATTGCATAAACACAGAGTCTCCCCAATGCTAGTCTAACTGCATGAAATGGTGTTAGTCCTTGTAGCTGAATAGCTGAGTCAGGAACATTTTTCTGTAACCATGTTTCCGAGGCAATAAACAATCAACAATTCATCAATCCAGATTGGGTGTTGCATTGGAGTCTCAGATAGTCTATCTTATTTTCCAGAGAGCGTATCTTTCGCCAGTAGCACTGATGGGAGAGCTGGACGGCTGGGCTTGGCCTTCAGCCTCCAGCATACTCCCTACTGCTTGCGATGCTTCCTTTTACACCACTTGCGGTACCTCCTAGCCCCAGCATCCGAGTTACTTGTTGCCATGGTGGAACTTTCTCTGCTTAGCAGTCCTAGGTTGCTGTAAGAATTTTTGCAGTCTAGGTGCCTCCATGTGTGTTCTTTAAATCTAAAGCCATAAGAATATTACAACTATAACTAAAACGAAAGAGACATGCATTACTGGAAACACCAGGATAGACATTAACACAAACATTAGCACCATACGTGGGAGCCAAAGAGGCCACTGTGTTTGTGTGTGCCGCCATTTTAAAACTTGTGAAATTTCTGAAAATGATGATAAAGCAAACCGTAAGTAAAAATATTGTAATGTTGGCCTAGACCAGAGAATAACAGAGACATTTGCAAACTGTTTTTGTCAGTGTGATTAAGATAGCACTCACCTGTTATGATGCAGAGTTCCACATAAATCCATTGGCGTTTGGGTGTTGTTTTCAAGCAGTCTCCATCCTGACATGCTTCGGTTCAGATAGGTGGAGAGTGTGTGGAAGCTGCTACCATGGACCCCACAATCATGATTTGGCACAGGCGGTGGACATGGAATAGGAGAACAAGTGAGTTTGTTCTTTTTAAGGTTCGCTCCTCCCCTCCTCAATCTTCAAAATGTGAATAAATAATTAAAAAAAAAAAACTTAAAAAGAGTGTTGTGGTCCCCCAAACACAGCCTGGTGGACCCCTAGGGGGCTGTGGTCCCAATTTGAAAACCACTGTTTTAGGTTATACTTTCAAGAAAGGTGGTTGATTGAATTCTCTTTTCTTAGTGGTGTATGTCAGGCATAAAAATGTTCTTAAATGATGGGATCATGATGCATCCTTCTCAAAAGTGGAGAAATGCATCTTGATCTTTTATACTTGCTTTGAATTATCAAGGAAAGTAATGATAGTGTTTTTAGAGCTACAGAGATACATTTATATTACATACCTTTGAAGTTCTTGTTTGCTGACAACCTTAATGGCTGCTGAAATTACTATTACAGTTGGCAAGAAAACATACTGTGTATTTTTTTCTCTTATGATATATTAATCTGGAGCATGTGCAATATATGTACCTAGAAAATATTTTAAAATTTAAATTTAGATAATTTCTTTTGAAGAAAGAAGAAGGAAATATTGAATGTGTATTCCCTACAGTATTAAAACATCTCCCAACATTACTGCAGTTATTCTTCTTTCATGCCACCTTTGGCTATGATCTTTATATTGACCAGCATAGGAAGTAAAAAATATACTTTTCATTCTGTTGATGTAGCAAATAATTCTAAACTACAATCTAAATAATAATCCAGCACGAGCAACAAAAACCGCAACAATAAAACATCAGATTGATAGTAGCAAGGAAGACAAAGCCAAAGTAAAATTAAACTTTCGATTACAACTGTAGGCTTTCAATCAAATCAGTCTTTAGTAATACACTCAAAGTGTAAGCTTCTCACGCAAATAGGATGATTAGTACTTGCATTATCTTACACATCCGTTGTTCATCACCATCAATACGATAATTCACTTTTTCTCCATGTTCCTGGCATGCTGAAAGTTCTCCATAGCTGGGAAAACTAACAGCATTAATTGAATGGTGATACTGTGTTTTTTGCATACCTTAGTAGTAGTGAGAAGTTAAGCAAAATGACACCTTTTATTGACATTTATTGGCCAATAAAAGGTGTCATTTTGCTTGACTTCTCCCTACATTCACAATGGCTAACACGGTACAACACCCTAGTACTACAGACATACATTAGTAGGATATGGTAAACAGGAAAGATGGTAAAAAGTTTAGAGATAGTCATTCATCTTTAGTTTCATTTAATGTTGTGATTATTTTAGACTAGTCAGTGCAATTAAAGGACCTTTATATAATATACATGTTTACAGTCTATTGGGTTGAATAATACAATTATAATGGTACCGTCACCATCACTGTAAGCTACCTGGT
This sequence comes from Polypterus bichir lapradei, assembly GCA_026402145.1. Lineage (NCBI taxonomy): Eukaryota > Metazoa > Chordata > Cladistia > Polypteriformes > Polypteridae > Polypterus > Polypterus bichir. The sequence goes on from JANRMT010062842.1 coordinate 27,329,892, forward strand.
AGTTTGGTTAAATGGAGAGCTACTCTGACTAGCTCTTATTTATACTGTCATTCAAGTATAACCTATTTTTTTCACTGCTATGTGTGCTATCTGCAATGTCACGTGTTTTTTTTTTTTTTTTTCTAAGAGTCTTGCAAACACGTTCTGCAGTGATAATTCCAATCAAAGCGTCTTTGAGTACTTGCCATTGTGAACTGATCAATTTGCAGACATCCTCCATTGTAAAGAATATAATGTTAGCATGTAGCTGGCATTCATGTTTATTAGGTTGCATCTGTCTGATAAATCCATTTTTAAATAATTTTGTAAGATTTAGGGTAGATGTCAGTACATGGCCCTATTGGGTTTGAATCACTTGAAAAACAGAATTTAACAATTTTAACTGAAGTCTCAATACAGCCTGAACAGGCTGTAGAGTCAAACATAGCTGGTGTGTATTTTTATCATTGCAACTTTTCTCCAGCATCACTCCAGCAGGACTGCACTCACATAAGACTAGTGGTGAAATATATAATAATCAGGAAAATTAAAGCCAATACCATGTACTGGCATGTGGTTTCTAAATGCACATTCACCATTTTGATTCTCAGACTCTTGGTTTGTGCTTAGGCTTTTCAAACTAATATGTGAAACTTTCTAAATTAAAATATTTAGAAAAAAATTATAATGATAGTATAAAAATAAAGCACTGGCTGTGTATGTAATTCTGTGTAAGTTCACACTTTTTTTTATTATTTTATATTGTTTTAAAAAAAAGTGCCACCTCAGGCGATTTGCCATGTTGCCTCACCCCCACATGCTGGACCTAAACTATAAAATAGTTAATGTCCAGAAAATCTATCAAAGAATCAAGGCAAAATTAAGATTTACTTGTAAAGAGTTTTTCGCATTGGGTTTACATTTTAGTCCGTGCATTGTTTGTTTGTATTTTGCACATTCCCTAAGTCTGCATTTGATTTTCTCCTACACAACAAAAATATGAACTTTAGCTTAATTAGCAATGGTAAACTAACCCAATGTGAGCAAGACTGTTCTCTGTGATGTTTTAAGACCTCATTCAGGGTCAATTGCAGTCTAGTGCAACTGAAATTATTAATAGGGTTTGAAGATGGCTAAAAAAAATTTTTGTACCATCACTAGACCTGCCAAATCTACTGCATTCCTCATACCTGCTTTTTCTATGACTTCAATACTTATTAGCCAGTTTTACAACTTTATGACCTTAATATGACAAGATTTTTGTCTATAGCTTATACACTCTGTTCATTACCAAACCTTGGTTTATGCTGTGCAAGCTCAGATGGAATAGGAATTCTGCTCTAGATAAGATGGTAGTACATCACAGAGACATCTTCTTTCGCACCCACTTATAATCACAAAAGTCCAATATAGAATTACCATTCCATCCAAAATTTAAGAATCTCTATGCATTGTGGGAGAAAAATGAGTGTCTAGTGGGGACTTCACAGCAGACAAACATAGAAAGTACAGCATCTGGAAATCAAACCATGGTCAAAGACCTATGGGGCTGCAATCTTACCTGTCATTTAACCCAAGTCAAATGTGTCATTTTGATAATTTGTTCTGTATCTGTCTGCATCATGTTACTGAAAGAAGCCTTAGGCAATGCAATGATTGTCCTTATTTTACTGATCCCAATTTTATATCAAAAGAATCCATCATGTGCAAAGAGGTACAAATGCAAAAATAGGGAAGTAACTGCACATTAATTTGTGCCCTGTGTTAGGAACTTGTTGATGAAGGGAGTGTAGAATTCAAATGAAACTACTTTCATTTAAAATGTTGCTGCATTAGGTCAGGCCACCCCTTACCGAAAACTCCTGCATTACAGATGTGACTACAGTCTGTTTTTCTCTTGGTTTCAGAGGGAGAAAAATTGATTTGTTTTCAGAATCTGGTTCTACTTAGTTCATCATCTTCCTGGAGCACATTTCATAAATTGTCTACATATTTTTCTTAGCAGAGAACTTAACTGGCTATAATTTTTAACACATGGCCCCTGCCATGTGATATTTTCAAAACACTGGCAGACAGGGTCCCAGTAGAAACAAACCATCATCCTGCTGCCTGGATTTTTTTCTTCTAAAAGCAAATCTGTGTTTTGCATTTAGTAAGGTAATATATTATTAGCTCACATTTTTGGTATAGTAAAATAGCATTTTGCTGATGTAAAACATGAACCTCTTTATTATCTGTTGAAAATTGATTTGGCATTTAGAGCCTGGTGTACTTGACTCCTTTTAACATCCAAGCTTATATGTGGGTTATTGTTGGAGGAGAGGGAAATGAAATTGCCACTGCGTATAGCAGTTAATGTTTTAGATAGCAGTCTGCTGTTTGCAGTTTTAATGCTCATGTCAAAACTGAGGAAAGTACCTCGTAATCACAGATACAGTAAAAAGCCACTTGGTGGAAGAAGGAAAGAAATCTCAGACATGAATTAAATTACAAAGAACATGCTGATTTAATTGTAGTGTTTTCACTGGACATTTTCCCAGCCATCTTCGACAAATATTCAGTCATTTCCCTGCAAAAACTGGGAGGTCTATTAATATCATGCTGTGTGTCCAGGCATATCATCTATTGTTTAAGAAACCTTTCTAGTGTATTTCAAACCATTCTAAAGTGTTCAGCAGCACAGACTGCTGCATATGGTTCTACAGATGATATGAAATAGTAAAATACAAGCCAAAGCTTTAGAACTGTTTTGAAGATTCAGTCAATTGATGTTCTCCAAAAAGTGAAACATGTAATAATATTACTATTTGTAGTGTATGACATACTTACAAAACTGCAGATTTAGAGTCATTGTTAAAACCTTTTTTCATCGCTTAATGAAAATGTTAATGTAGCTTGTAC
>JANRMT010062842.1:27347771-27365038 GCA_026402145.1 Polypterus bichir lapradei
CCACCCGCCTTAACTGTCAATCCCCCACAAACACAGTCTCTCGGAATTTGCATAAGCACACCCCTTCACCTGCAATTTTAACTTAGTTACAAAGTGATCAAAACTCTCGTTTATATCCTGCGTCCTCTCATTAAACTTGTATCCCGCATTACCCGTGGGCATGAAAAACGCCAGCGGCAGCCTGTCTATTAACTTAATTTAAAGTTTAGGTTTATACCTTGCTTTGTTTCCGAAGTAGCTGCATGTAGCTGATGAATATGGTAGTATATGTCACTCGCTCGCTTCTTATTGTTTCGCTGCCTTCTCAATTATATAATGCATGTTTTCTTCAGCACATTTTGGAGCTCTTCCTGGTTTTCTACATAGTGCGTTGACAGTCAGTTCACGTGATTACGTGGGCGGCGTGATGATGTCACACGAAACTCCGCCCCCACGGCTTTCAAGCTCAACTCCATTAAAGTAAATGGAGAAAAATACCTTCTAGTTATGACCATTACGCGTAGAATTTCGAAATGAAACCTGCCCAACTTTTGTAAGGAAGCTGTAAGGAATGAGCCTGCCAAATTTCAGCCTTCTACCTACACGGGAAGTTGGAGAATTAGTGGTGAGTGAGTGAGTGAGTCAGTCAGTCAGTCAGTCAGTGAGGGCTTTGCCTTTTATTAGTATAGATATATTTGTGTGTGTGTGTATGTATGTGTGTGTATATATAATGTAGATATGTACTCAAACCGTTTTTGACAGCAGCAATCCAAGCTGTGAGAAAACACTAAAAAGTAGGCGTGTCAGACGTTGCGGTACATTTTCTGATTCAGCTATACGAAAACAACTTTGTGACGCTCCCGCCAAATACTCGCAGAAAAATCCACAATTTAATAGACACACTGTCGCTAAATACTCGCAGGCAAATCCACAACTTAATAGAGACGCTGTCGCTAAATACTCGCATAGCGATTTGGGTAGTGAACACTTCAATGAATTAAACCTGTTATCTTTACAACGGTTGGCAAACACGGAATGTAACTTGAACACAACACGTTTTCCAAATACGAACCTGATTGAAAGAAATAATGATAATCAAATCCTTGATGACAACAACACTCATAACAGTGACAAAACAATTACTTTGACAATCATGTTACGTTATTTTTAAAATGTTTCCTTTTCTTTTTCATAACTTCTTTAACACACGACTTCTCCACTGCGAAGCGCGGGTATTTTGATAGTTTTAAATAAAACTTATAATGCTTTAAAATATCACTTAACTGCAATTCAAAACTATATTCTATTTTTTTGAACACTATTGACCATGTTTTTGTAATCTATTGTAAACCCCATTTTTAAAATGTATATTCAACAAGCAATATTGTAAAATGGCTTATTCCATAGAGCAGTGATTTTCAACTGGTGTGAAAGACAATGCAAAAAAAGTCTACAAAGTATCATAAATAAATTGTTTCAAATAGAATTTTGAAAAAGCCACTTTGGAGCAAAAAGGGTAGGTTTTGCTGCTGTTTTTTTTTTTTTTGTAAATCAATTAAAATTATACACATTTGTTTAACAGATTAGCAAAAAATATAACATTTTAGGTGTGCTGCAGAATTTTAGTACAGTAAAACCTCAATTATCCATCAGGGGTCGGGACTGAGGCCATGACAGATAAGAGAAAAGATGGATAACAGAACAGCTACTTCAAAAATGAAATACTGTAGATTAGTTTAGGAAATAGTTATATTTATTTACAAAAAAACTATATTAAAATATAATAAAGTATTAACAAAATTAATTTATGTAATATTGTAATGACCAGTGTAATAAGCAAATACAACTCGGAGGTACTGGAGTTTTCTACATTTTACTTGGAGTATTCCATAACAAACGGTGCCATGTCTTATACTCCGTTATCTGGTTACAGAGCACACCTCCAAAACGATTAAAGCGTTCCCTACCAATATTTATCTCCAGCCACTCATGTTTTGTCTTTTTTATACTGCAATCACTCCTTCTTGTCTCCTGACAATCTACTAAACTTCTTTCCATAGCACTTTCCTCTTTTTCCTAATTTCTCCTGTCACTCCTCTCCTAAGAGACTTTTCCTCCCCTTACAGAACAGAAGCTCTTCACCCAGTCCTATCACTTACACAGCATTCCACCCTTTCTGCTCCCACACAGCGCATCAGAAGCTGTCTGCACGTCACTATATATTAAAAAAACATAAATTTGACAGAATCTAAAAAGAAAATTACATTACAGAAGAATATTAACATTAATACAAAATAAAATTACCAAAAGTGGTTTCCATTTTCGACATATTTTTCAATTTTGTCGGTATCGCGCTTTATATCATTCACAGTTGTTCTTCCTATTCTGTAAATTGAAGCAATACTTCGAGTTTTTGCCATTTCTTAAACGTTGATAATTTCAGTTTTTTTTGGCAATTCCAAAACCACACATGTTTATCGGCCATAACAATATATACAAGTTTAATTATAACAAGAGAAAAGCTATGAAACACCATTAAAGGTGAAGGTATGTAACTGACACTATGATTTCAAAATGCGCAATGACATGTAGTGCTGAGGAAAAACATTACGGGCTAGTAATGTTCCATTGTGCAGAGCTTGCAGCGTATCGTGAGACAGTAGTAATATGTAGATGCTGACGTGCGCAATGTGGTTTTTTTTTTTTGCTCTTTTGCTTAATCGAGTGTAATCAGTTTCTATGCGCCATGAGATGAAAAAGGTTAAAAATCGCTGCCATATGCAGTTAAAGGGAGATAGAGCTTATTTTACCAGCAAATGCAAGAACTAACTCTGGATAGGGTGTTAGTAAGGCGTACAGAAGAAACCCACTCACGGATACGTAGCCAATTTATAGTAAAGACAGCATTTGGGCTTGAAAAATGAATGTGTTAAAATCATACTGACAAATGTAGTAGACCATTCATTCTGTTTCTATCTGTCCCTAATAACAATCTTTAATGATCCTTAAAGTGCTTTAAGTTTTGCTAAAGGACTTAGAAGTTTAAAAAACAAAATTAATGATGAAGTAGCACATCAAATCTTTAATATCTAACCAAAACTGTAAGCTTGTTGAGTATTTTAGGATTTAAACTGTAGAAAGAATGATACACTAGGAAATTTATTTTTATTTGCTTAACTTACTTCAACACTAGATTAGTCTTTATAAATATGAAAGTTTACTTTTGAAGAGCAACATGAAACAAATTGCAGTGATTATAGCATTCCAAAGACATATTTTTACATTTGTCTTGTGACTATTTTATTTGGTCCGGTTCATCAAAAATACTGTACTGCGTATGCTTATGCAATGTTGCGGGCGGCCAGGGCCCATGCTTGGCTGGGACACCCCTTCTACATATATTCTGGGGGAGCAACCATCGGTGTCTCAGTACCTCCCCTGGGACACTTGGTGGCAGCCTCCCTGGCTGACGTTGGTGCCTCAGTTTCCCGCAGGGCTCCATGGGAGATGGAGTTCTCCACAGCCCTGTTGGGATCTGGGGTGGCCGCCAGTTGGTACTGCATGGGTCCCTGAGGCGGCCCAGACAACTGTATAGCCCCGCCTGGAAGTGCAATTAGCACTTCCGGGTGGGCTATAAAAAGGGCCAGTATCCACCACTTAGGAGCCAGAATCGGGAGGAAGAGGACGAGGTTGCCTAGGAGGAGTGGTGGTGCCAGAGAAAGAGTGTTTGTTCTGTGATTTAAGTGCTTTTGGAACTGTGTAGTGGCTGGGGGGTTCACAGGGAAGACGTGCCCTCCAGCTGAAGAAAAATAAAAGTGTGCTTGGATTTTACGCGTGCCTCTGTGTCAGTCTTTACTGGGTTGGGTGCTATACAGCATCCAATTCACAGCATATACTGTATGTAATCAAATATAATCTGGCCCAGTTTGCTATTGCAGTGTCATGAAATCACTGTAGGCAACACAGCTGAATGAATTGCATATGGTTCTGTTTTATTTTACTTGGAACACAGAAATCAGTTCCTAATTCCCACTCTTGATCTAGGCATATTTGAGATATTTGCCAATTGATCTGGGACATTTCCAGCTCTCATTGTGAGTGAACTAACTGCTACTTCTGCTTTATAAACTTACGGAGAGTATTTTAGATTGAAATGTTTATCATTTAACCATGTATTTTCATTTAAGCCCGTTTTCAATAACCATGTATTTTCATTTAAGCCTGTTTTCAGTAGTTTGGACATCCCCAATTTTAATGGAGAGTGTGAATAAATAAATAGTCTGCAACAACTGAAAAATTGTGTTACAGATAACAATAATTAAAAACTGTTTTGAAAAAAAACAAAAGTTCCAGCAAATGAGAATTACTGTTACCAGATACAATGATGAAATTTACTATTACCTATTTTCGTCTTGTAGACTGTGGAACACACTGCAATCCATTCCATTTCAGAATGTAGCTGTGCTATAAATGTCAGTGACTGTCTGTGAACCTGCAGTGCCTCAGTTGACGGTGCACTTGTGTTGATGTTAGGTAATATAGCCACCTGCTTTACCTCTGTGCCACAGGGAAACAGTCTGTCTCATAGGGTCAATAATTCACTTAATTGGTGTTGCTTTTATTCCTGCATCAGATGTGCAAACCAATACCTTTGAATTATATAGCATTACCTCTGCACCATAATAGCTTCTGTCTTGCTCAAAACATAAAGAGATGCCTCTGAGCACCTGTGTAAACTAGGTGTTCTGTGTTTGCAGGTAGCCACCAATAGCAAATGTCTAGATTGGAATGGACCGTGGTGTGTCCCACTCCATGACAAAACACTTGCTGTAGAAGGCAGGATTTGCATTGTGCGTGGATAGAGTATAGTGACCTGTGGTGGCTGAGTGACATGCTCAGCCAACATCACCAGTAAGAGCACAGCCTGCAACAGCTTTGAGGAAGTTCATGCACAAAGAAGCACAGGAGTTTCTCCTATTGCTTATAGTTTTAAGAAGTAGCTTCTGAGCACCTTTTAAATCAAAATAATGTAGGTTTACAGATAGCCACAGGAAATTACCACACTGCCATATGATGGATCAGGTGCCCACAGCTGGTATACTCCCTTGAATCGTGGTTGTTGATAGTCATGTCTGAGGATAAATCATGTACGGAAGACACATAACAACAACAGGTAGGTGCGTATGTGCACTTGCTTTTATTTTCATATAAGGAGCTCAGAAAGTGCAATCAATAAATATTCCAGAATTGATGTAGTGTTCATGCTGGAGATTAAAATTCATCTCAGTGAATATTCCAATAAAAACAATAAAATCAGAAGATTAAAATACAGTCGGGATCTTCTATAAAAATCCTCATGAGCTTCTGTGCCTCCTTTCAAATCCACATCTCTGATGCTCACCTGACAGGTCTGCTCTACAGCAGGAGACGACTTATAGCAATAGCAGTCATCCCTCTTACTGGCTTGTGTCCCTTGTCGGCATCCTTGGAGAAGTTGGTCACTCCTGCACCTTGGACACTCAGCCATCTATATCTTCTCCAGATCAGCAGCAGCTCTGCCTTGATCCTGCTTTCACTTTTTCTTTCTTTCTTTCTATTTAACTTTTGATTATTCTTTCTTTGTCTTCTCCTCTAGATATTCTTTTTCTCGTTCAGGTGTACTCTATCCTAATCAGGCTCCTTTTATTCTTAAGCTGGCGCAGGTGCCTAATTACGCACCCCAGAGTGCTAATGAACCACATGTGTCTGCAAGTAAATGCAGGCTTGTCAATTCCCTCTTCTACACCCCAGCCCACTTGTACATGCTATTGCATACACTTACGCCCAACTAGGCCTGAGCGCACTCTTTTAAGCATGCTCACTGCCATGGACCCTTAAATGTGATTTACCACATGCTATTTTCTGAACTAGAACAGTGCGTCCAACACAATTCACAATCTCCATTATGATCCTCCCAAAAATATGTAGTTTTCTCATTTTCTTGCTGCTTTTCATGACAGGAGTTACTTAGTTAAACTGCACCTCAGAAATAAAAAATGAAAAAAAAAAATCAAGTATCAGTAAGCATGATGTTTCCACTGACTTACCATGTAATGTTTATTGTTAATGACATCTTTTAAACAGCTAAAACAGAATTTTGCAAAACATAAAAACAACATTAAAAGCTGTTGGGGAAAAAAACTGAATTTAAAACATGTTTGTCAACTCATTGAAGTAAACTTAAATGGACAGAAACTTAAATCATTTGTTTCTATTTTCTTACTGTAAACCAGTTGCCAGTAGGGTAATGTTGGCTAATGTTCACTCTGAGATATGTGTATGTACACTGCACTGAACTAAGTTCCATCACACATTTTCCAGTAGTGCACAAAGAATCAAGTCACAAAATCCCCTTGCTAAAGGTTTACAAATGAAGACCATTACAACAGACTTCCTCCTTGGTGATTAGTTATTAAGGCCTGACGTGTACAGGTCATAGGCGAATCCTTAGAAAATGTATGTTAAAGTTAACCAGTTAATTTGACTTGCACCCACCCATTAGCTAACATTGTTCACGTGTACTTTGGCAGTTATTTACTTTGAAATAACTGGTTTGTGAAACACATTGAGTAAAACTTGTTGACTAAATATTTCAACAAATAAACTAGATGTGAGAAAAAAATCTAATGCCTCAAGATATTCAAATATACAAGAGCAGTAGATGCATCGGTTTGCAAATAAATTAGATCTACTATCAAGCTGACAAAATCTAATACATAATTGTGAACGTTTTGTTTTTTTCTGTTGTGCAAGTCCACACACTTGAACCTGTCTTTGCCAGATTTTTCAAAGATAGCCTATGTTCTGCCCCCCTGTACAGATAGGTAATAACTTTGTAACTAAATTTAGTGACTGCACCTATGCTTTGTTAGGAAGGTGCCACCAAGAGGCATATTTTAGACTTGGCACAAGTATGCAGAGTTGCTCTGTATAATGGGTTTAGTCAGTGAAATTTTGATTTTGGGCCAAATTGTTTTCTCCTGAGCAATTTTTTTAGTAATAGTACCTGTACTTTTTTCTACCCCTTGCAGCAAGGAATGCCCCTGCTGTTTTGTAGTAGTTATAGTTTTTTAAAAAATCAAGCTGTTTTTATTCAAATTGATATGGTAAAGGTAACTGGCTTTAGAAGAGCATAGCATAAAAAATGTTTTTCATAAAATTTGTAACACAAATACACAATGGCATGTAAAACACAGCATATTAAATAATGCAAATTAAGTAATATGAACTGTAGAGCTTTTCTGGTTAAAGATATGCAGGTCAACCCAGCCTCTTCATCAGACTTCATTTACAATAAAACATTGTCTTATCTTTGTTCTTGGATTGGCACAGCTCTTTTTCCCTTAATGTCTTCCTTTTTTTTTTTTTGAGAAATCACTTTTTTGTGTGTAATTTTAATTTGTGCTTTACATCTCATGCCGCCTAATGATGGTTCCCATCCTGGGGTCCGTGGCAAAATGTGGGGGTGGGGGGGGGGAATCGTACAATTTTCTCATTTAAAAAGGTGTAAATAATTCACCTTGAATTTTAGTAATATCGTCACATTGTTGGTGCGCTAGTCAATGATGCATATTAGTAAACATGTTTTTCAAATGCTACTTGAAGGTTACTGCAATCGTACACACGTTGCATTGTGGCGTGAAAGCAGTTCACAGCATGCTAGATATAGTGTGTGAAATGCTAAAACATTCATAACAATGGACTATTTATTAAAAAGGAAACATTCCTAAGAAAATCTTTCTTGCAGTTCGGCTTTAAATTCATCAAATGAGTCACATTCTAAAGCAAAATCTAAATCTAAAAAGTATGACGCTTCATATAGAGTTCAGATTCGTGAGGGCTTAGAAACAAGGCAGACTTGATTACCTCAAATGCATTCTTTGTCAGGAAATTCTGTCAAACGAATGCTTAAAGCCACCTAAATTGAAAACACACCTAGAACATAAACATCCAGCTGATGTTGAGAAACATGTTGACTTTTTCCAAAGGAAACCAGCACTGCTTGTGAAACAAACGAGCACTTCACACAGCAAGCAGCAGTTTCAGAGAGGGCACTGAAGATGTCTTTTTGACACTGTATTGCATTGCCAGTTTGAACAAAGTTCACATAGTTGGAGAAGATCTGATATTACCAGTGACCAAAGACATAGTTCAGGAATTGCTTGGTGAGGAAGCTGCCTGTAAAATTGTCACTGTCCCTTCACAGAGCAGCACTTGTCGCTAAAAGGTTGGAAGATTAATTGCAAAAAGTGTTTCAAGGCATTGCTTAAGTTGTAAATAGTATCAAAGCACATACCCTTAAACATAGGCTGTGTTGCCAAACTGTGCAGTGACATGGACGCCAGTTTTAAAAGCCTTCTGCTACATCCTGTGGTCCGGTGGCTGTCTCGGGCAGTTTTACAATGAGTGTTTGATCTCTACAAAGACCTGCATGAATTTCTTTCATCTAAATACACCCAGTTTGCTAACTGTTTTGACAACTAGTGGATTCTGAAGCTTGCCTATTTGGCTTTTATATTTAAACTTTTAAATACTTTGAATTAGAGCATGCAGGGCCATGATCACAGTATACTTAATTTGCAACATAAAGTTTTTGCAGTTATATAAAAAATTGGACTTTGGGAGAAAAAGCTAAACAAAGGAAATACTGTAATGCTCCCGCTCCTTCACCAGGAGCTAGGAACGTCCATTGCACCTGCAGACATATTCCTGCCTATAATATTTTTACACCAGGCACACCTGAAGGAATAATTTTTTGACTATTTCCCAGACCTGGACAGTTGTCATTTAAACTGTATCAGAAATCCATTTGAGTCCATAGCTGAAATGGATTGTCTTTATTTGAGGTCACAAGAGGAATTGTTACAAATAGCCAGTAATTGAAGTTTGAAAATGCAATTCTTTACCATTCCCCTGTCAGAATTTTGGAGCAGTCTCAGAAATGAATACTCAGTTTTAAGCAAAAAAGCCATCTGATGCATCTTAGCAGTTGCAACAACATACTTATGTGGCAGGCTTTTCTGCACTGAAAATACTGAAAACCAAAAAGGGAGCACATTTAAATGTGGAAAATGATTTAAGATTGTCCCTAAGCCCGCTGCAACCCAGAGTAGACAAACTGTGTAAGAACATCCAAGCCCAAAAGTATCACTAGGCCTAGGGTGAGTTTAATTTATTTATTAATTATGAGCAATCTATTTTTTATAGTAAAATTGTTTTGTTTTATATACTGTAGTTTTGTTACATGCACTTAATAGGTAGTAGGTCTGTATAACTGTTTATTATAGTCATGTGGGATGTCATTTTTTGAATGGTGATAGGTAGGGGGTTCTTAGCCAAAGGTAAGGCTCTTAGGTGGGCCTTGGCATGAAAAAGGTTGGAACCCCTGCTATAGGGTTAAGCAATGGCGGGTCAGAAAGATTTGATCCTGAATGAAAGGATGGATGATAAATATTGTATGTTAAACCCTTAAATATATTTTGGGCTGGTAGTCGTTTTTACAAATCCAACCCAGCCACAGGGGATGCACAGACCAGTGTGTTTCTTTGTGCCGGTCCCAAGCCCGGACAAATGGGGAGGGTTACGTCAGGAAGGGCATATGCGGACAACGTAGATGATACGCTGTGGCAACCCCTAACGGGAGCAGCAGACAGAAGAAGATGAAGTCATTTTTACAAATGCAAGTATGAGGCAGCTTTTAGACTCTGATACAAATACTAATTTATGATTTATAGCAATTTGAAAACAACTTTTAACTATTTTTAATTATTTATTTATATGTGGTACACTATTAAAAATGTACACAGTTAAGTTGCTCGTGCAATTTTTTAGCTTTCTGTCATCACCAACATACAGTATATCTATTCAGCTTGACAAATTTATTAATTAATGAATGAATAAAATGCTTGCACCTGAACAGTTTAAATAAATTTGCCACTTTATCAAATATTTTCAAATGTGCTCTGTACTGAATTTTAAAAATATCAGACTATTATATATGAACAGATAATTATATTACATAATAATAACTAGTGGAAACAGATTTGTTTAACTGACCATTTTTGCTCATTAAGAAAATGTTTTGCTGACGCCATTGCTGTAGATTGAACCACCTTCTTTGACATTGTACTAAATGGCTATGTAGTCTAATGAGCATGATCAGAATCACTTGTGTGAACAAAATTTTTAACACCCAGCAAAGGATGGATGATGTTGTCTTAGTACTTTGAGTATGAGAATAACAAGAGCAAGTCCTTAATTGATGATGTGACAATTTTGTTTATGGAACTCAATTATAGTGAACTCAATAAAGAGATAAAAAGAAGTCTATAAATAGGTTCTGGACTGTGAGCTACAGAAAAAAAAGCACAAACCTACCAAAGATGCTAAAATGACAGACTATGATGGCCAACAAACTGCCTCTGATTATCTCAGTTAATCAAACTCTAAAACTGAGAAGGTGTCCTGGCACAGATATTTTAATGTCTGAGAAGCTGTGTGAATTACTTGCCTTCATAAGGTACTATGAAGTACTTCATCCATAGTGTAATTAATATATCTAGTGCTATGAAAGTAAACAGCCTGCTTCTTGAACAGATGGACACAGCTACAGCATGAGAGATATCCATTTTACAAGTTAGCTCTTTGTAGAGATAGCCGAGGCAAACAGAGCCTCACTGTGTCTTGTATAGACATATCTTCATATTCCAACAATCTGCTTGCAATATTCTGTAGGCTGAGGATTAATGTCTTAATATTCATCAAATAGCCGTTTTTAAACTAAACTAAAATGATTCTGTCAAAATAAAAACTTACTGAGGTGAGTCACTTAAAATAAAAAATAAAAACAGAAATGGTCAAAACTTCATAAAATTAAATTGAAAAGGAAATTACAGCTAAAAATAGTATAGGATAAAAACCAGTTTTCAAAAATGGAATTAAGATAACCTTGCTATCAAGTTGCAAACACAAGACTCATCTGAATTATATATTTTACTGACATATATTTATCCAAAGTGATTTATAACATTTAAGATACAACTGGTTACATTTTTATTTTTTTCCATTGAGAATGCAGTGTCAGTAGTAGAACTTGAACACACAACCAGAGGTTTTTACATCCAAAGCTTTAACCACTATGCCATAATTCCTGCCTGTATATTTAATATTTTAAAAGTATACAGCTATAAGTAATTTTAATGCAAGATGATATACTTAAAAGAATATGAGTAACTTGTTCACATTTGATAAAAGTTCACAAGATTTCAAGATGAATAGTGTAAACAAAAATAATAAGGCAAGAATGATAAAAAATAAATTTGAGGAGAAATGATATAATCACAAGACTCAATCACAAGAATGAGTCAAAGACATCATGAAGGTTTGAGGCAACCACCCGTATTTTGTTCCAAGGCTGCAAAATAGGTTTAAATTTGAACAGAGATGTTCACAGATCTGAGTCCAAAACAGAACTGAAGGTATGGTATCAAAGATGGTGTCTTTATTAGCCAGTGCAGGAAATCATCAGAGGCGCCGGAAATGACGTCATACTCAGCACCGAGGCCAGAAGTGACAGCATCATCGTCACCAAAAAACAGAAGTGACTTTATCAGAGGCACTGGAAAAACAGAAGTGGCATCATCAGAGGCGCCGGATGCAGGCGGGATTTCCCGAAAATGGTCTGCAAGGAACTCAGAGAGACAGTTAGTGCACCCCACTGCCCCCTGATCTGACGTGGAATTATTATTACTCGGGCTCTTTAGCTTCCTCCTACTCGCACGTGTGTGTCAAGACACACAATTGTAAATATATTTTTAGTTTTCCCTTTTAAATGTTTTATATGCATTTTATTTATTTTAACATTGTATTAATTTTATTAGAATCAAACAACAATCCATACAAGCAAGTCAAGTTTAACAAAACTAGGTTAGAAACAAATCAACCCCCACCAATTTGCTTTTTCCAATTTTAGATAATATATAACATCAGTTACCCACTGACTTGAAAGAGACGAGTTGGCATTCTTCCAGTTGCGCAAGATAAGTCTACATGCTAATAGTGAAGTAAAGGCAAGTTTATTTGTCCTTCTCCACTTTAAGATTTATGGAAGTACACCATACAAAGCTGTTAGTGGAGGGATTGTGACACCAAGGCTGTCTGAAAGGCATTTAAAGATTTTGGTCTGGAATGATGTTAATTTGGTGCACACCTCAAAACATATGGCCCAGTGAGGCTAGAACTTGATTGCAACGTTCTGCAACATTCTCAGGTTGGATCTTGCCCTGGAAATATTTTGGAAAATTTTAAATGAGACAGATGTGCTTGATATATAATTTTAAGTTGGATATTGTCTGCTTTGCGCATACAGAGCTCAAGTGAATTCTATGCATTGCTACCTTCCACTCCTTTTCTGAGATGTTGAGTGAGAGATCATTTTCCCATTGTACTCTGGGATTTTTGAAAGGGAGGGATTTTAAAATGTTTTTATATATTACAGAAATGCTGTCTGAGTCCTCATGACTGATCAATATTTTTTTCGGAATAGAGGTAGGTGGGAGGTGAGGGAAATTGGGCAGGTTTTGTTTAACAAAGTTTTGAATTTGAAGGTAGTGAAAGAAATGTTTTGCTGGAAAGTTAAATTTGGAGTGTAATTGTTCGTAGGATGCAAGGACGTTTTCTATGTATAGACCTCTAAGTGATTTAATCTTGAATATTTTTCAGACATTTAAATACTGCGTACGTTTGAGAGGGTGGAAAAAGGTGGCTTTCGTGCAGAGGTGCCACAGATGAACGCTTCTCTGTCTTAAAATACTACCTGCAGCCTCTGTCTGTTCATCTGTTTGTGTCAAAGTCCAAGTTTTTATAGCTTGTATATTCGCCGCCCAGTAATAAAATTGAAAAGTTAGGTAGAGCCATGCCACATTCTGTCTTAGCTCCAAATAAATTAGGTTATGATTGAATCTAATTTCTTAAAAAATTATCTATTAATGTATATTGGAATGTTTTGAAATAGAAAAAGCTTAGGAAGGATATTCATATTGACAATGTTAATTCTTCCAGCTAAAGTGAGATGGAAGGTAGACCATCTATGCAAGTGTTACTTAATTTTTTCCAGGCAGACAGCAGCATTTTGTTGATAAAGAGCTTTATGTTTATTTGTGATGTTTAGCCCTAGGTATTTAAACTGATCTGCGATGATAAAAGGGAAGGTGTCCAATCTAATATTGTGTGCTTGAGAATTCACTGGAAAGATCACACTTTTATTCAAATTAATTTTGAGACCAGAAATTCTATTAGTGCTGTTAGAACTGCAGGCACAGTATTTTGTGGATCAGATATATACAGTGCCATATCATCTGCATATAGAGAAATTTTCTGTTCAAGTCCTTCTCTGGTAATCCCCTTTATCTCATAAGCATTTCAACAGTGAGCTGCCAGTGGCTCAATGGTGATTGCAAAAAGCAGTGGTGACAAAGGGTATCCTTGTCTAGTACCAAGTTCTAGTTTGAAGTAGTCTGAATTAATGTTATTAATACAAACTGAACCTTCTGGACTGGTATACAGTAGTTTGATCCATGCACAAATGTTTGTGCCAAACCTAAATTTCTCCAATATGATGAAAAGGTAGTCCTATTCAACCATATCAAATGCTTTTTGTGCATCCAACAATAATAATATATCCGGGGTGTTCGATTTTGTAGGTAAATATATTACATTAAACAGGCATTGAAGATTGGAAGCTAAGTGTCTGCCTTTAATAAATCCAGTTTTGTCTTGTGCTATTACTGAAGGAAGCACTTTCTCAGTCCTTCTAGCTAGGACTTTGGAGAGTATCTTAACATCATTATTCAAAAGTGAGATTGTTCTGTATGATGTTTATTGTCCTTATTTTGCATACGAAAGACGTTAATTAAAGTTTGACGAAAATTTTGAGGTAGAATTTTATTGTCTCTAGCTTCTGTAACTGTTGCTAATAAAAGGGGAGCTAACTTATTTAGTTTTTTATAAAGGGTAGTCATTGGGGCCTGCTGCTTTCCCACTCTGAAGTGAGTTTGTAGCATCTAGTAATTCTGATAGTGCCAGAAGTTTATCCAATTCCCCTGCACTGGGAGTATCTAGTTGTGGTATCTGTATTGCATACAGAAATGCATTAGGTTGTGTCTTGTCTTCTTTAAACTGAGTAGAATATAAGGACTTGTAGTAGTGAAAGATAGATAGATAGATAAACAGATACTTTATTAATCCCCATGGGGAAATTCACATAATGTGTACATTATATTTTTATAGTCAATTTTTTTATGTCCGTCTGTGTTGGTAATTTCTGGGATTGCATTGCGAACTTCCTGCTTGTGGATTTGTTGAGCTAAAATCTTATTAGCTTTCTCTCCATCTTCATAGTAATGATGTCTTGATTTAAAAAAGAGTTGTTCTGTTTCATTAGTTGTCAAGAGGTTGAGTTCTGAATGCAGACCCTGCCTTTTCCTATAAAGTGCTTCATTTGGACACCTGGCATGTTCTTGATCTATTCTGGTAATTTCACTGATTAGCTTTGACACCTTCTTGGTTTCCAATTTATTTTTGTGGGTAATGTATGAGATAATCTGTCCTCTTAAGAAAGCCTTCATAGTTTCCCAGGGTATTCCTGCAGAAACCTCAGAGGATGTATTGGCTGTATATTCTATACACTTCTCGTCTGCTGATAAAAGTGGGTTAAGACGCCATCTGCAAGTATGTGGGGCATAGTGATTTTAGCTCCATGATCAAAGGGACATTGTCGGAGATCACAATAGCATCATAATTACAAGATTTAATCGCAGGTAAGAAATTATTATCTATAAAAAAAATCAATTCTTGACTAGCAGCGATGCACTGGTGAGTAGAAGGAATAAGCTCTTGAGTTTGGGTTTAGAAATCTCCAGGGGTCTGATAAGTTATGATCGGTTACAAACTGTGTAATTGTTTTTTCAGTGTTAGATGTAATCACCCCTGTGGCAGGAGACCTATCTAGGTCTGGATTTAAAACACAATTAAAGTCCCAAGCCATTATAATTTTATGAGTGTTCACATTGGAAATGGATGCAAATACGTTTCGAATGAAGTCCCTATCATCCACATTGGGTGCATAAATATTTACAGTTAAATAGCTTACCCATGACAATCACATATCTCCCTTCTGGATCAAATACTTCATCTGTCACTACAAATGAGATTGTTCTATGTATAAGAATTCCCACACCTCTAGTTTTCTTTGTAAAGCTGGAATGGAATATTTGGCCAGTTCAGTCTCTGTGTAGCTGAAACTGATCCTTGCTTAATAAGTGGGTCTCCTGTAAAAATACTATTTTAGCAATTAGACTTGTTAGGTGAGAGAATACTTTCTTTTCTTTCTTTTTAATTCGTGATTTAGCCCTTTAACATTCCAACTCACAAAGTTAACTGTTTGGTCATAAAGATATTTCTTCTGAACTTTTGTTGTCATTTTCATAACTTAAGATAAGACAGCTTTGACCATAATTTCCAGTTTTCCCAGGATTTATTGCCATGAGCCTAATGTTATGTTGGGGCTTATAATTATAAGGATGAAAAGGATAGATTAGAAATAGCTTGTTCTCTTTCCTTCCCCCATCCCCCTATTTTGTCTCCCCACTTGAGGCTAGACCACACTTCACAAAGTCCCAGTCTTCTGAAATACCTAGAGACAGAGTAAGGCCAAAACAAAACAGGCCCCCCAGCAGCGGCGTATAAGGATTAAAATAGAGATATCTACTGACAATACGGTCCAAATACTAGCATAAAATATAATCTTAAACAGTCTTGAGAGAGTAATCCCAGGAATAATGTTAAACAGTAGCCCTGGATAAGCATAGCAAGCCCTAATACAGTAAACCATGGGTAAGATGTTAAACACCCTCCATTTTAAAAAAAAAAAAGGTACATATACATACATAAATATATGCATATACTGTAATTTTAATTAAAACATATGCAAAAACTGGCCGATAAGTAAATAGGATGTATAATTATGGTACCAGTATCATTGCAAGTGGATCCACCAGCCCTTCTTTGACCTTCTTTGCCATGCCAGGACAGAATGCGACCCACAATCGTATTTCGAAAAATGGATCAGTTTTTTTGGCTCTTTTTCTGCTTCCTCCATAGAATTAAAAATGTACAGCTTGCCCTGAATGTACACTTTAAGTTTGGCAGGATACAACAGGCTGTATCTGATCTCGGCTTTCAGTAAGCGCTGTTTATATTGTAAAATGTGGCATGTTTAGCAGCTGTTGAGGGTGAAAAATCAGGGATAATACAAATGTGGTTATTTTCAAATATAATCTCACATTTCTGTCGGAGAAGCAACATTACAATTTAAATCTATACTAATAAACGGCAAAGCCCTCACTGACTCACTCACTCACTCACTGACTGACTGACTGACTGACTGACTGACTGACTGACTCATCACTAATTCTCCAACTTCCCGTGTAGGTAGAAGGCTGAAATTTGGCAGGCTCATTCCTTACAGCTTCCTTACAAAAGTTGGGCAGGTTTCATTTCGAAATTCTACGCGTAATGGTCATAACTGGAAGTTGTTTTTCTCCATTTACTGTAATGGAGTTCAGCTGGAGGGGCGGAGTTTCGTATGACATCATCACGCCTCTCACGTAATCAAGCATTACGTAGAAAGCCAGGAAGAGCTACAAAACGCGCTTTAGAAAACATGCATTATATAATTAAGAAGGCAGCGAAACAATTAGAAGCGAGCGACTGACATATAAAACCATATTCAGCGGCTCACGTGAACTGACGCAGTGCGCAGACAAAAAGTAACAGTTCCAAAGAGTGCTGAACAAAAACCGAATTACACTGGTACGCTCAAATAGATAAACCACACGCAGTGGCGTGATAGTAAAGCATTTGCCTGTAGCGCCCACGTCCGAGGTTCGATTCCCGAGAGGGGATGCACTAAGTATGTACGCGCGCTTCTCGATTTATTTTAACCTCGCATCCCCTTAGGTTGAGACGTATGAAAACGCATGCGGTTAACGCAGAAAGACAGATCACCTATTCACCTATTGAAGCTTCATGAATAATGGATACTTTATTCGCGATCAATGATTGTTTTGGTAAAGCCATACTCAGTGTATTCATTAGATGAACGGTAAAAAAGTAAGAGCGAGGGGACGGTAACTTACTGAAGCACACAAGCAAAACCACAATAGCACGCGGGCTCGATGTACTGACTTGCG
>JANRMT010062842.1:27370038-27397088 GCA_026402145.1 Polypterus bichir lapradei
AGAGAGAGAGAGAGAGATGACAACAACACTCATATCAATGACAAAACAATTACATTAACAATCATGTTACGTTATTTTTAAAATATTTCCTTTTCTTTTTCATAACGTCTTTAACACACTACTTCTCCGCTGCGAAGCGCGGGTATTCTGCTAGTTACATATAATCAAAACGCGCGATGAGAGACCTAGGTTTAGAGGTATTTGATCCCTGTATGCAGTAAGCTGCTGCTATTTCGATATCTGATTTAAAGTCCTCTCCAAGTATTTTAGAGAGTAGTTCAGCTGCAAATTTCACTGGGTTTGGACTTTCATGATTCTCAGGGAGACATTTGATTCTAATATTATTCCTTCTGCATCCATCTTCCAGTGCAGCTAGTCTGCCTCTGAATGCTTTGCATTCAGAATTTGCAGATGTTGCTTTTCCATCAGTGGCAAATGGCAGTTGTTCAGCTGTTTCAATACGAGTCGTGAAAGTTTGCTTAACGCCTTCCAAATGAGCACCAAGTGCTCTAAGTTTATTCTCTAACTTAGATGCATTTTCTTGCATTTGTTCCTCAATTTTTTCTAGCATACCTTTAAAGGTTTCCTGAAAGCGTTTATTTAAATGTTTTCTTGGTCTTAATATCCTGAAGTAGCTTCTCGTTTGTCTTGTGTATTGCCATTGTGGCAATCATTACATTCAGCTCGGACAGATCATTTCGGTCTTCTCCGTGCTCCACTGATGAAATGGCAAGCCCAATTGAAGTCGATGTTTCCAGCTCACAAGGAGTGATTGACGACGTGGAAGGTAAGGCCATTTTCAGTTTCAATGAATCTTCTGGAATCGACAAGCTATCCTGGCCTGATTCAGTTGTACAGTCGCTTCCACTTTGACTCTCGACAGAAGAGGATGCATCAGTTTCATGTCCCAGGAAATGTGTGCTTTCGCCTATCTGTTCCAGGTCATTCTCTGAAAGGCTGTACATTGAGCTTGGACTTGATGCCTGTCTAGGCTTGGATGAAGCTTTAGCTGTCTTTTCTGTTTCTTGCTGAACCCATCTTCTGCCGGTCATGTTTATATATGCTTGTATATACTGTAATTGAGCCTTTTTGGGATGAGTAAATACAGGATACCTTGGGATGATAAAAAAAAAAGAGAAAAAAATAACACCGCTATTAATGGGGTTCCGTTTCAGATGTCGATCTCTCCCATAATGGACAAGACCAACTCCATTTTAGTATGGGAAAGAATACAATGCAAAATTCTGTTTAAAAAATCTGATTTGAAGATGAATCACATTTTCATGTATTATAAAGTGAATTCTTCAAAACAATTGTAAATTTAAAAGCACATGCACTCCATGGAAAGCAAAGCATATCATGAAGGAGTGGCCTGGTTGCTATTATGACCGAGAAAAAAGGACAGGTCTCAAGAGAAAGGAATACACACTTGCAATAGGAGATTTGTAGGGTCAAGTGCTCTGTCCATTGTGGTGCTGTGGGAGGGCAATAGGCACGAGTGTAAGATAATAGAGAATAGCACCCAAAAGATGCCAGACCTCTTATTCTTTATTTAGAGAGAGAGTGTGGAGCCATTAAAGACTTTGAAGAGACTCTGCAACCTTCTAACCAACAGATGGAATTTAGGGTCACTAAAATATGGTAGCAATTGCCAGAAACGCCATTTAAACATAAAGTGGTACAGTGGAACCTCGGTTCACGACCATAATTCGTTCCTAAACTCTGGTCGTAAACCGAGTTGGTCGTGAACCGAAGCAATTTCCCCCCATAGGATTGTATGTAAATACAATTAATCCGTTCCAGACCGTATGAACTGTATGTAAATATGTAAATATATGTAAAGATTAAGCACAAATATAGTTAATTACACCATAGAATGCACAGTGTAATAGTAAACTAATGTAAAAACATTGACTAACACTGACTTAAAACACCCAGGCTCCCTGCTCAGCTACACGAGCAGGCTCTCTCTGTAGCACACCCCCACACCCCCCCCCTCTGTCAGCAGCACGTGCTCGCTCGCTCTCTCAATCTCTCTCTCTCTCTGAACAGAGGGGAACATTTGAACAAATCCGAACTTTAATTTAAAAACCAACCACAAGCAACCAAAAAAGTAACAAGATCACGCTATTTTACCCTTACAGCCCGATCACTGTAAACACTTTTTTTAAAATGAGTTTTAAGCACAGCAGAAAAAAAGGAACATTAGAACAAATTCGAAATTTATTTAAAAACCAACCACAAGCAACCAAAAAAGTAACAAGATCACGCTATTTTAGCCTTATAGCCCGATCGCTGTAAACACTTTTTTTAAAATGAGTTTTAAGCACAACGGAAAAAAAGGAACATTTGAAAAAGGAGAAAAGTAACATTGCAACTAATCACGCTATGAATAACTCCATCTGTAAACCCTTTAACGAGTTTTAAGCACAGAGAAAAAAGCGAACATTTGAAAAAAGAGAAAAGTAACATTGCAACAATTCACGATATGAACTGAAAAATTAACTTTTGAAAAATCCGTAATACAAAAACCATTAAGAAAACTAACCTTGCATGAGTCGAGTTCTGGCATGAAGTGAGGAGGAAGAGTCTGGCTCCACAATGGAGGGATGTTTTCCTTCAGGTGTTTTCTCTCTTGTGATTTCTTGGGTTTCTGGTGTTTTTAGCTGTTTAGCTGGTGGGAGCAAAAGCCTCATGCAGCCATTCCAAAAACAAAGTCCTTGTGACCCAACCCTTTGTGTTTGCCCTCCACATCACTGGCAGTCTGGCTTTGTTTACATTGTGCTGCTTGGAAGCACGAGGGTTCTCAAATTGGTAAATGAGTAAACTGGTAAACAGTTTTTCCACCTCTTCCAGCACTTGAAGCCTCTGCCTGGTTAACACTGTAACTCCTTTTGCAATATCAGCTGCTTTAATAGATTCTTTCTGCTTTAGAATAGTCGAAATCGTAGATTTTGACTTCTTGTACTCGGCGGCAAGATCAGTAACACGAACACCACGCTCAGACTTTTCAATAATTTCTTTCTTTACTTCGATTTCAATTTTCTTCAAAACTTTCTTCTCACCACTCTTCACTTGCTTAGAAGCCATAGTTAACTGCAAAAGCACACGAAATACTGTAGAGCACAAAGAGAGCGCAAGTAAAGCACGCACGTCTGACTGAGAACAATGAACAGGGAGCGGCTCTGCTTAAATGAACCAGCCAGGCAGGCACGCTGCTTGCTCTCTCTCTGCTGTACCCCCTTCCCCCCCGTCAGTAGCAGGCAGGCAGGCACGTACGTGCACGCAAACCTCCCCTCCCCCCCATCAGTAGCAGGCAGGCAGGCACGTGTCTAGCTCTCTCTCTCTCTCTCTCTCTCTCTCTCTCTCTCTCTCTCTCAGCAGCAGGGAGGCACGTCTGACTGAGAACAATGCAACACGTGCGGAAATCATAGGCGCGCACAAACCGAAAGGGAAACTGGCTTTGTTCGTATACCGAGTGTGTGGTCGTGAACCGAGGCAAAAGTTTGGCGAACTTTTTGGTCGTGAACCGAGTTGTACGTGAACCGAGACGTTCGTGAACTGAGGTTCCACTGTATAGGACTGGCAAGATACCATGTTCCTCTGACATGCTGCTAAGGGTCAGAACACAGTTCCTGACGTAGAGAGTGTAGTTGATTCAGGAGGAACAAGCAAGTGTTCCCTGCCATTTAATGGGTAGTGAAGGATTGCTTTGAAGAACCACAGAAATCCACAGGCCCAGAGAGGCAAAAGGGACTCGGTCTTTGACAAAATGCACCCTCCTTTTTATGTCTTCCAGGGTGTGGAGAGACACTACACAGACTTGCTTATCTTTTGTAGTCTTAATATACTTTAAGTAAAATTGCTTCTCGTTAATGAAATGTTAGATCACCACAGTGCAAACTCAGCAGTTCACTTGATAGCATGCTTTCTAAATAGTGGAGGGAAATTACAATCTGGAAAGAGCTGAAATTTGCACTGCTACTTATTTCTTATCTTTATTGTGTTTTGTTCAAAGACCCTAGAGGGATAGTCTAAAACAATTATGCAGGTTAGACATTTTATTAATGTTTACATTGTAGTTTTATAACAGGCAAATTAATAAGTTAAAAGCAAAAAATAATTGAAGGTATGTTGTATAGTAGCTAAATGTACAGTTTAATCATATTTACAGGTCACCTTTCAATAAAGTAAAGTGCAATTCTTTAGGAACAGGAAGCAATCATTTTTGTGGTCAATAGTAAACATCTCAGCATTTTAAATTACTTCAAAACAGCATCCTTCATGAGGTTAGTAATTAAATCATCTAGAATTAAACAATATGCATAGGGAACTTCCACAGAAAATACTGAATTTTATGATTTTATTCATTTTTATTTTTTATTTAATTTTTATTTTTTTTACAGAAGTCAATGAGTACCTTTTGTACACACTTGCAGAATATGTCAAACTAGTATGATCTACATGCAATAGTAATTTTTTTTTCTTTCAAGTTTAGTTTTTAATATACAGTAAATAATTTAGTTGTGCAGGCAGCTTTTTGTTAGGCTAAAATAGTCCAGCTGTCTTTATTAATTAATTTAGAGAAAAGGTACAAGGGAAGGTGAAAAGGACAGATTAATGATGGTGGGGGTCAAAAAAGTGCACAATGCTAGACAGCATTCTGCATGGGACATACTTAGATCAAAACAAACCTTGATGCACGAATATGTAAAGAGAACAGGTAGCTTGATGCACAATGTTTAAAACTTTTAGCAGAATTAGATGGTGACAAAAATGATGGGTAGACCATTGACATCTCTACGGAGGCAAAGTAATGCATGAATTGCTATGTTGTATCTTAGTGTCCCCTTTCCTGTCCTTGAACTCTATGCTTATCTCTGCTAGCAGGAGAAGTACAGTCTTCTTTTCTTGATGAATCACAGAAGAGAACAGGGCATTTCAATTATTTTTAAAACAAACAGTACTTGACATGACTGCCTGGTTCTTATAAGATAGCTTGAGACAAACTGTAAGCTACCATTAGACATTCATAAAAAATGAAACTACAGTCCTAACCTATGAAGCTCATAGCATGCTCATTGTTTCACTGTGTAGTATTCCTTTAACAACAGAGTAACTCTTCAGATCAAATGCTTAGCTCAATAATAGATAGATAGATAGATAGATAGATAGATAGATAGATAGCATAAATAATAGAGATTCATGTGCTTGATGACATTCTCACTGAAAAGCAAAGTAATACCAAAAAGGTGCCTTGCAGTGTAAACTCCATGAAATTACATAGAACAATACCATATGTGTGTCTGTGGTTTAGGCGCATTCAGTATTAAAGTAGTAGAGATTTCTGAATCATATGTGTATCCATCCATCCATTATCCAACCTGCTATATCTTGCTGGTTAATTAAATGGTTAGAAGAATAAAAATGACCTAATGTAATTTAAGTAAATTTATACATTTAAAAGACCATGGGCAATGCTATATATGGCTTGGAGGGTGAAATGAGCAGAACTGTTACTTTATTACATGCACTGGACAAGTTTGTTTGATTTCTGGGATTCCATTTTTCTTGATTTTCTTTTCCACTTCTATATGGCAACGTTTGCCATGTTTCTTATTTGATGCAGATGTTTTTTGTTTGATATTTTTAAGTTTAGCAGTCTTTGCACCATTTTTGATAAACCCTCTGTCATGTTTCAGTATGTTTGGGTAACAAGTTCTGAAAACAAGTATATGTTAAAATGTCTGTCTGTATAAAATAACATACATTATACCTAAGGGTTTTGTAATCACCCATCCAATTAGGTATTTACTTGGTTTAGATACAAACATGCAAATTTAAATTTAGTATTAGTTGGTCCAATGCACAAAGCTACAATGGCTGGAATATTGGTTTACTTCAAGATTCAGAGTTTCAAGCTTTTATAATCAAATTTGAAAAATGTAGAGCAGTTGATTGCCTGACAGTATGTGTTGGACAATGAGAGGCATCTAGTCTCATGGGTAACCCATGTGAGCACAAAAAACATGCAGATTTCACAACAAAGGCACCACAGAGTTAATGCCAGTCCTGTGCATTGTGTGTTTTTTTTTCATTAACACCTCCCATGCAGCTATGTATGTATAAAGCTAGAAGCTATGTACAGCCACAATTGTATGGGAGTAAGATGCTGAATATATTTGTTTTAGCAAAAACACTGACATTCTTTATGAGAGTTTGACAGTATGTTTATAATGTTCTACAGAGGCACCATTGAGAGTGTTCCGACCAGCTGCATCACTGTCTGGTATGGCAACTTCAACATATCCGACCGCAAGCGCCTGCAAAGAATAGTGAAGACAGCAAAGAACATTATTGGGGTGCCTCTCCCTTCACTACAGGACATATTTTACAAAGGCAGTGTCTGCAAGGCCTGCAGCATTGTGCAGGACCCCATGACATCCCTCACATGAACTTTTCACACTTCTGCCATCCAAGAGAAGATACTGCAGCATCAAAGCCAGATCTGCAAGGCTGCAGGAGAGTTTTTACCCCCAAGCTGTCAGACTCCTTAACACCATGCTGCCCCCTGGGATCTTCCACACTGCTTCAACCATCTCCAAAAATAGAACTTTTATACATGCAAGCCACTTTCCTGTAAAGACGAGTGTGCATGTAGAAAAGAACTGAAAATCTCATACTGACCTTTAAATATTTAGACACTCTTGATATCCTTCTGCTGTGAAACATTCTAACCTGTCATTGTTTCAACGTCTTAAACAACTATTATCATACACTGATAATTTCTGTATTATCTATATCTTTTGTTTATTATTTATTTATTATATTACATATCTATTGACTATATTTAGGTATCTAGAATGCAAATAAAATACATTGCATCAATGTTCATATTGCTAACTACACATCAATATTGCTACTACTTCTTTGTCTTGTCTTTGCACAATGTCTTGTTTGTGTTTTAATTTAAAATTTAAATTTTAATTCTATTTTTAATTTATTATTTGCATGTCATGTTACACTGTGGACCCTGAGCTTTGCAATTTCATCTATCTGTATACTTGTATATGGTTGAGATGACAATGAAGTTCACTTTGACTTTGACTTGATAAGGTTGCATGACTTAAGTGTGTTTTAGATAGCTTATGTGTTTGTTTGAGAGAGTGTAACATTAAAATGGAGGCATGCTTTCATAGTATTCATATGCGTGGGTTTGTATTTGTATTGTATTAAAATAAGCAGGGGAAAAAATACAGTGCTTGTTTTAGAAAGTCCTGTCAGTACTATATGTGAGAGCAGAACTAACTCTTAAATGGCAGATTATTATCTTTGTCCCTGTCAGCCTGCTCCCATGTGTTTCACATCTAGTGCACAGCCTTCCTACTATAACAGTTCAGAGTGAGTGTTAGCTGAATGAGAAGCAGATGACGCAGAAATTCCCAGCCTTTATCTCTCCACTAGCTCTGGCAGATAGCCCTTTTTGGCACACTGTATGGATGCTGTGTGCGCTTTACTCAAGGAAGGCCTTTACGGTTTGGCTGAATGTGAATGTATGAGAAAGTAAATAGTGAGGAAAAACATTTTGCTTGGGGCTTAACAATTTATTGTTAGAGGAAGTTTTGGATATAGGTTTGCAAATACAGTTTCAGTCTAATTTCCAAGTTACACTGTAATTCAAGTAGTACCGTAGAAACAGTAATCTCAGAAAATTTGCTGTAGCACTGAGATAACTACTCATTTGGCTATGGTCTTTGCTGGTTTTCCATGATAGGTTTAAAATAAATACTTCACCCAAAAGTGATATTTTTTTATATGTAACCTACCTCATATAGTTTGATGGCCGAGAAAAAAAAACCTCATATTTTCATGTAGAACTAAAGAAAAAAAGGAAAAATGAAACATGATTGTACCTAGTTCTATCCAGCAGCAAACTATGTGAGACATGTCCATGGAAAAAGGAAAATAAATTCTCACATCACTCATGTTGTATAATCCATATGTCCATTATCCAGTTAAATTTAAAATATGGAGAACACATGCATTTTTTGCTAAAATATTAATAGTTATGTCCTGAAAATCAGCATGGAACATAAACAGGAAAGGTACATTCCCATAATTCTGTTCTTTTGAATTGAAGATCAATGAAGAAGATTAACTGGAAAATCGATATTTTTACTTAGACCTATTCATTGGTCAAGAGTTCTGTTTTCAATTGTCTGGTCATTATCCAGTGCTTGTGATCTTCTGAGGACTGGGATGTAGACTGCCTGGTAAATCTGACGCTTCATCCAAGGACTTCAACTTCATGTTCTGGTACAATCTCTGTAAACAGCACCTACTGCACTGATTCCTTGAACATTCTCAAGAATCCATTTCCTCACTCATTGAACAACGTCCCAAAATACTTGAACTCCTCCACTTGGGACAGTTGGTCACCCATTACTTGTAGAGAACAATCAACTTTTTTTCCTGGAGAAGACCATGTGCTTATTCTTATCTTAGCTACACTATACTCAGCTGCAGACTGTTCTTGTCCATACAGATGTCACATGACCACCGAAGTCTCCCAGTAGGACTACACAGTCAGTTGATGGTATTCTTATAATCAGCAAATCCAATGTTGTTTAAAGAACAGAAAACTCCACTGAGTTTTCCATTGAAACAAGCTCCTACAGTATGCCACCCAGATGAGCATATCCATAACCACCCTGTGACTCTTCTGTGGTGCAGTTTCAAATGGAAGAGAGACCACCGTTGATCAATAAGGTTCGCTCCAAATTCAATGCTGGACATAAACAAAAACCCAATTATATATAGCTGATATATTTCACCCTTTTGCACAGGTTCCAGCTTATTCCACATCAGAGAAGTTACATTCATTTGCCAATAGCAAGTTTTCATTGCCAAAATGTAGTTTTCTTAGATACATCCCACTGTTGCCTGTCGCCCACATGGCACTGCATTCAGCCCTCACCATTCATCCTCTGGATGGTGAGCTCACATGACAGGCCAATGCAGCTTTTTTGGACTGAGTTCAAACAAGCTATGTAGGTCACTCTGCAGTCAGGCTTGACTCCAGAAGTGAGTCATGATACCCCTGTCCTTGGTGAGGTTCTCTTCCATTTATTTGGGTTTATCATAAGTGTCATTAATGGATTTTATTTGTCTAGGTCCTTACTTTCAATGAAATTTTCCTAGGTAACCCAACCAGCAGTGCACATTGCCTGACAACATAGTTGTAAGGATTATTGAAGCACAAAACGTCCCTCCTCCTCCTATACACCAAGGCCATAATCTTAGTAAAGGCAGTACTGCTGTATTACTCATGGTAAATTATATCACATTCAATACATGGTTTCTTCTAGAAAAAGTAATGTATTTTGCATGGTATAGTCATACTAACAAGAACTACAAGACTAAGTCTCCTGTTGAAAAATTAGAGGAAAAATAAGCAGTTATACAGAAAGTATAATTTATCGATATACATAATATTCAGAGCTTTTCATCACAGTTGTGAAGCATTTAACATTAATGACTCACCACTCCAGTATACTGGCTTCAAATTCCATGCATTTCTACTCGGTATATGGAGTCTGAAGGTTCACTGTATGACTGTGGGGGCTTTCCTCCCACATCATAAAGACTTGTGTCTTAGTTTGATTGGTGATTATAAACTGAGCCAGTGTGAGTGTGGGAATATGTGGGACTGGTCCCTGTGATGAGGTAGTACTTGATCCAGGACAGATTGCTGATTTAATGCATGGTACTACTGTGAAGGACACTATCTCCTCCATGTCCTTGAACTGGGTTAAGCAGGTTTGACAATATAATGTTATGTAATTTGAGGGGTAACTACACTCACTTATATGCACTATCTTTACTTATATATTACAACCACCTGTTTATAATTCATTAAAACTATATATATACAAATCCATCAACAGTATTTAATGGTATTTTTTTTCTTCTTCATTTGTTCATTAAATAAATTTGTGTCAAGCATTGGGAATTTAATGTCTTACTAACTCAAGTTTCTAGAATAAGGTTAATATAGTATCCCTTTCATGGACATTTTAACAGTGTAATATGCTTGTAACATTGTGTATATAAATAACAAAATCAAAGAGAGGCTAAAAGAAAAAAAACAGGAAAAACAAAATGCATTTTTGTTTTGCACTTTTTTCTGGTTCCACTGAACAGTATTCTAATGAAAAATATTCTTCAAAAATAAAGACAAAAACTGATTTATGCAGCAGCTCCCATAGCACCCCAAAGCCCCTGTACCAAAGATAATATATTCTGCACATTTATGCCTCTGGTTATATATAAAAATAAAATTTTCAAAAGGAAAAAATGGCAAGTACTAATCAGAAGTAATGGGTTTATGAAAGGTTTTAAGCATTATTATTTTGTAACCCTAGTCTTAACATTTGTTCAATGTACATTTCTAATAAACAGGAAAACTAATATTAAAAGTAAGCCTTCAGTCGTCTTGATATACCCAGTGCTTCCCATTCTCAGCACAGTAACAGCTTTAAAGTTGTGCATGAAATTGCATTCTGTACACAAAAGCAGCACTGGGCAACAGGTGTTTTCTTGGAGAATTATTTGAAAACTAGTATATCATCAACCATGGCCTCACCTGCAATTGAGAGCACCAGGTTTCACAGGGCATAATGTCTGTGCAGGATTCATTACAATGACTTTATTTTACCTCTTTTTTCTATATTTCTCTTAGTTGTCAGAATATTAAAATAGACAGTAGTGATCAGGGCTTTGCTTGTGCCAAAGGAAGCATCTGCCGACAGTAGAGCAGAGAACAAACTATAATTCTGCTGCTGTGCTAATGAGGCAGCACCATCTGAGGCTCACCTTTTAGAAATGCTTTGATTGGGGTTCAATTTGGAAATGTAGTGTAGCCCACATAAATGTTATAAATTGCCCACAAATGTGTTTGCTTAAGATTACTGTATTATTTTCTATCACTGCTTAGACTGCCAAAAGAAAAAGTAGTAACACAAGTTTTGAACCACAGTTTTTTTTTTTTTTTCTCATTTTCTTTTTTAGATCGCACTGAGAAGCACTCCACCATGCCAGATTCACCTGCTGATGTGAAGACACAATCCAGGTTGACTCCACCCACAATGCCACCTCCTCCAAGTACCCAAGGAGCTCCAAGGACCAGCTCTTTTACCCCTACTACATGTAACTACATTTACATCTACTCTTAGTGATTAATCAGGTCCATTTTAATTATTTCAGTTTTGTTTCCAGGTTCTCCAAAAATGCAATAAAATCTCTTTGCTGTTTTATAGATTTTACAAAGTGACCAGAATTCAAAAAGTGTTAATATATATTGATTAGTATATATTTCATTTTGAAAATCTAGATTTGGAAGATGCTTTCTCTCTTACTCAGTCTAAAATTGCATTGTTAAAACTCACTTTATGTGGTTATTTAGTAGCAGTGATACATGAGAGGACTGATATTATGTGATTATCTTATTTAATGTGTATGTTATGGTGATTATCTGTTTCTATAGAAAAAAAGTGAACAATGCCTTTAAATTTGTATTGCCTCTGTGCCTTGAAAGGGAATGTGGGAATATCTCATTTTAAAAGGAGCCTAAACTTATTGGCCATTTTAAAAAGTATCAGCATATTGTGGTGTGGTGAACAGAAGTTTTAATTATTTCTGTTTTGCTGTGTGTTGTACAGAGTTTCTGTTCAATAGTATGTGTTACAATCATGGAAGATCAGATGTAGTAAAACAACCAGGATAAAAAATACAAGGCTGAACAAGCAGAAAAAACATGCAAATACTGCTAGCAGGTATAAAATTCTAAGGAAATGGATTGACAGAATATATAACACCTGAACAGAAAACAATGCACAACAAAAATGGACAAGAAGGAATTGCTTCCAAAAATTACTTTAGTTTAAGTACATTTTAACCTTCAGTATACAAAGGAAAAAGAAATTGCCAAGAGTCAGAGCGAATCAGCAATAAGCATGTAAAAAGAAATACTAAAAATCAAAAAATGCTTTTTAAGGTCATAAAATAAAGCACTGGATGGACTAGGGCTGTCATATTATACAAAAATAGGTTTTCTTTCTGATTAAAATCTCAAGTAATCAATGCAGACGTCAATGTATTCAATGTTAATGTTTGCAGTGTGCCATCTATTGGAATGTATTTTGTAAGACAAATAGTATTAAAATGCATTGCATTTTTGATTCCAACAGATGGCACATCACAAACATTACCATTGCTTTTATAAATCTCTTACCAGATGGCATATAACAGTGGCATAACCCCAGATAGAAACATAGACACACGTGCAGAAACATGTTTTTTTATTAAGGTTGGTTAGAGTTTGAATACTAATATTAAAAATATTTGAAGTAGTACTAGGGTGTTGTACCGTGTTAGCCATTATGCATGAAGTGAAAAGCCAAGCAAAATAATACCTTTTATTGGCTAACTAAAAAGGTGACAATATGCAATCTTTTGAGGCAACTCCGGCCCCTTCTTCAGGCAAGATGTAATGTAATGTAAGAAGGGGCCGGAGTTGCCTCAAAAGCTTGCATATTGCTACTTTTTTAGTTAGCCAATAAAAGGTGTAATTTTTCTTGACTTCTGACTAAATATTCAAATATATTTGAAAATAGGTTAAAAGTTCTAAGTGCTACTACAGGTACGTTTGAATTTAACATGCCCTTGTATGGTTCATTATTTTTCTACTTTTTTTTACTTGTGTGTCTGCATGGTTCGTTTTTTTTGTTTTTTTTTTTTGCTTTTTTTACTTGTTTGTCTGCAAAGCATGCAGCACATATGTCTCATGCATTGACACTCCTTCACAAAATACAGACATGTTGCAGCACAGTGTGTCCTGGAGTAATACAATGCCAAAGTTATTGTGAGGTTAAAAAAATACATGGACAGTTGATTATATATATCTACTTCCTGAACATTGGTTCAAGTTACTGTAGATTTCTTTCTCCCACTTGTGTTATTATAAGCCTGTTATTCATAAAACCCATTGTTCTTGTCATGATTTTCAATGATAAGGATTTTTTTTCCATGGATGAAGGACCCATAGATTAAAGAGTTTATAGAATTCATTACTGAATCAGCAGTGGTACAAGTTTGGGTTTCTTGTTAGGAATTATTTTCTTGTTTTATCCTTTAGCCACCGACAAGACTTTATTAGGATTGTTTAAGATTCTCAACTTCCTTATTTATTGGGTTAAATATTTAAAAACTTTCTATTTGAACTTATTTTAAACTTTAAATTTTTGACTTTTTGGCTATATGCTTTCGACATTTTGACTTTTGATTTTTGTCTCTGATTTTGTCTAAGTCTATTTGTATTGGTAATCTTTCTGGTAATGACCAGTTTTTGTATGTTTCTTTTGTTTTTTGTCTTGACTTAGATTTTTGTCTCTGTTTTTGTCTAGGTCATTTGTATTGGTAGACTTTCTGGCATTGACCAGCTTTTGTATGTTTCTTTTTATTTTTTGCCCCTCAGTTTAAATTTTTGAACATACTATAAAAGTTACTAGTTTTGATTAATTTTAGGCTTAGAGTGACCTGAGTTGTCACTGAAAGTAGCCACTGAAAATTGTATAAATGGATTTTAATTTCATAGGCAACGTTCAATCTCTTTTAAATATGATGAACTATCAGTATTAATAGTGAATCACTGAATCATCAGGTACTGTGGCATTTTGTGTATTATAGATAGCTGGTTTGAGCCTGATTTATCTGGCATTATTTTAATGCTGGATGGATTTAGTCTAATCTGAACAGATGCCCATAATGGAGTGTAGAAATTCCACATCATTTGCCAACTTGGCAAAAGAAATAACCCACTCTGTTATCAACATTCTAATGACAAATCATTATGACCCCATTGCAGTTACATATGGTGACTTTAACCATGTGACTTTGTAATGAACAGTATCAAATTTCCATCTCTATGTGTCATATTCCACTCACAGACACAACAAACTGGACTTGCTTTATTTAAATATTCAAGATGCCTTAAATGTAACCCTGTGGCATCATTGGATAGATGTGACCACAGTCTGATCTATTAACTCCCATGTAAAATCCCTTTATTAGATATTTCCACCAGGATACTGTGGAAGTGGATCCTTGATGATAAAATGGCTCAAAGTGACTGTTACCCAAACACAGACCATGAAATAATGTGTGAGTCTCGTGGGGATGATATAAAGAGCCTCACTGCATCACAGACTGTATTAACTTCCGTGTTGACACTATTGTTCCCTCAACAACAGTACACAGCTGTCTCAACAACAAGCAATGAATGACTAAGGAGCAAAGATGAGAAAGTATCATTCGGATCTAGTGACAAAAAGACTGTAAAGGGAATACAGAGACTGCTGAAGAAAAGGCTGAGTGAAGGGAAGGAAATTTACAAAGCCAAAACAGAAAAAAAAACTTGCTTAGAATAACATGAAAAATATTTGGAATAGACTGAACATAATTTCTAGGCTCAAGCAACCCAGAGTTCAGGTGCTAGACAGATTTTTTATAATAGATTTCCTTCTTGCAGCCATCTTCTTTTAATGGCCATTCCCCCGACGCCATATCATCTGCGTCAATGACACTTTGTACGTATTTTACTCCTACCACTTTAACTGGTATAGCCAGTCTGACCATCAGCATAGGCTGTCCATAAATGATGACCAAGTCAGGGGGCAACACACAATGAAAAGGCCACAGTACTGGATGGAGACAGTTCATGAATACGTAGGACCTGTGATGACCAACATTTTGGTTTCCTCAGCTACCTGTTCAGTGTGTCACTAAGGCTTGAAGAGTTACTGTGGTGGAAAGTATACTGTGTTGTTCTAGTTTCAAAGAAGGCAGACCCTTCTTCACCTAATGAACTTTAAGCCCAACATCACAAGACCTTCCGGAGACTGGTACCTGGACTATGTGAGTCCTCTTCTGAAAGACAACTTTGACACACTGCACTTTGCCTACTGCACAATAATTGGAGTGGACAATGCAATTATCTATCTGCTCCTCAAAGCCTATTCTCATCTGGACAAAGCTGACAGCACTGAGAGGATTATGGTTTTTGATTTCTCCAGTGCCTTCAGTACCTTCATGCCATCTTTAATGGAGTGTATTGAAAAGGGGAATGAAACAGAGTAAAGTGCAAAGAGAATTGACTGGAGGTCAACATTACTGATAAGCTGGACTGTTATAGATACATAGAGGAAATAAGAAAGGGCAGAGCAAACTTTTTTTTCTTAAGAGACTGCATTCTCCAAATGTAGGTAGCAATGTCCTTTATGTGTGTAACATGTGTTATATTCAGTTGGATTTGTTATGCTGTAACGTGATAGGCCATTAACATCACTTCAAAAAAGGCCCACTAGATCACCAAACTTACTAAGATGGCAGTCTCAGTTATGGGACACACTCTCTGCTCAGTGGAGGCAGTAACTATGAACAGAATAAAGACAAACTAATGACCATAATAGACAATGCTGCATATCTCCTTTCTCTGACATGGTGTCATTGAGGATTTTTAACCAATTAATTATTCCGCAGAAGTGTGTCAAGAAGCACTACAGAGTCTGCTAAATACATACTGCATTATGCCTTTATAATGCCTCACTGTGACTGCTTTTTTATTAGCCAATTCAGAAGATTGTTTTTCTTCTGTGTTTGTGTTGTTATAATATTTCTTTAATTCGCTTAATTTCAGTAAAGCTAAATTTCTCTTTGGGACAAATAAATGTCTATCTACCCATGTATGAGTATCTCTCAAGCCATTTTAATTGTGTTTTTTCAAGTCAAGCCTGCTTTTTTTCATCCTTGGGCATAATAATTCTCTGAGTACACATGAGGATAAAACACATAGCCTTTAAATGACAATTTTGTGAACAATATTGTGACTTTTTCTGTAATTCAATATAAAATATATAATTACTAACAATAACAATGTATATCCATCAAGTGTTTACCCAACTATCACTTAGTTAGGCAAATATTAGCATTCATAAAGCTTGAATTTTAATGTGTGGTAGAAATGGGAATCCCCCAGTTTAAGAATTAATGGGGGCGTTTCAGCATAGGGTTTATGAAACTGTTATGTCATAGTGGTTGAGGAAAAGAAAAAAAACACAACAGTTCCTACCTTTGATGACATGCCGCTTTCATCTATGCTCTTATTTAAACTGTGAGGACTGATGAAGTCATTTGAAGCAGTGCATTGGCTGATGGGAATTGTAGTCCTCAGTTTGCCATTTGCGCAAACTTCAGTTGTGTTAAATTGACTGTACTCACAGCTACAGTGCCTGGCAAGCACTTGGTAAATGCATGTTCTTCGAGCTTCGTCATACTTTGCTCATTTCAGTTGACTTCTGCAGATGCCCTTCATTTGCAAAAGCTGCCATGCCCCATTTCTCTCTGCGATTGCTGTCAGCGCTTTAGCGAAATGGGAGGCACAGTATGTTACAATGTCCAACTTGCTAAAGCATTATTAACAACAAATATCAATGATTAAAGAATACTTGTTAGGTAATTTTTGTATTTCTAAAATGTCACCAAGTTTCAGTCAAATCTGTCAAGACATTTGTGTTATTTTTGGGAATTTAGTTTTTTATTGTGAGTTTTTTTTTACCCCTAAGTATTGATATATAAGAATGTTCTTTCTTGGTGCATACTTACTGCTTTATTTGTACCATCCTGATAAATGTTAGCTTTTTAGGTAAACAGGAAACTGTGTTTTTGTTGATGTGTGTGTCAGTCAGCTTTGCATTCTACATAGGTGACATACAAAACAACACATTAAATGCATATATAATGTAGTTTAATGTAGTTTAAATACATAGTGGATACAATACATGAAGTAAAATTTTTTAATTTTAGGGCTTAGTTAAATCCACTCCTGTTCTAGTGCACTGTATTTCAGATCTGTTGTACCAGGCTTCTTTATTATGCCTCTGTGGCTAAGACCAGTAAAAAAGTTGGCCCTCTACCACCATCAAAATGAGTTATTAGCTCCAATTTCTTTCATAAAAACAAGTCAGGTACAATCGCCAAATTAATCATTTTAATTACTATGTCAAAATATTTTAAGTGGCCAATTTCTCCTCCTAAATTATTAATCAATTCAAACTGCTGTTTGAATTTACCAGTCCTTTTCTCTCAGAGGAGGAAGCTTTATGTTCAGGTCCCCTTATTGCCATTGTTCTCTTGCCACTCACAAATCTCAAAAAATGGCCTCAAAAAACAACCCTGGACTTCACTACTGGTTAGCACCAACACCACCTCAAATAACTTAGCCCTAAATTCAAAAGGAAGACTTCTAGCCTGTACAGGATCAATAAGTGGTTTAAGGGTTTGTAAAGTGTAAATGTCCACAAAAATTGGTAGAGAAAAAAAAAATAAAAATAAAAAAAAAAAACGCTCAAAGAAAAATCAAAGTTCTTTTAATATTTTGAAATATTTATTTAAAATATCAAAAATATACAAAGGGGGGAAAAGACAGCAAAAAGGCAGAAAAAGGAAATCAAAAGGTGTGCCTAAAAGGCAAAAAACAAAAAGCAAACGAACCCAATACTAAAACCAAAACTAATACCTTAAGCAAAAAGTTAAAACGCCAGCAATCCAATAACAAATGTACAAATCAACATAGACCAAGAGAAAAACACAATGATGAAGGTGCCACAATCGTAGCTTTTTCGTAAAATAGTTCTGGGCATAGTTCCACAGCTGCTGCATCATGTGGTTCCAACCCTGTGATCAACATACAGATGACAAGGCAGAAAACTTGAAATAACAAATAAATACATACAAACAAAACAGCAGAAATAATAAATGACACAACATTCAATAAATAAAACACTGAAAAAATCCATCCATCCATTATCCAACCCGCTGAATCCGAACACAGGGTCACGGGGGTCTGCTGGAGCCAATCCCAGCCAACACAGGGCACAAGGCAGGAACCAATCCTGGGCAGGGTGCCAACCCACCGCAGGACACACACAAACACACCCACACACCAAGCACACACTACGGCCAATTTAGAATCGCCAAACCTGCATGTCTTTGGACTGTGGGAGTAAACCGGAGCGCCCAGAGGAAACCCACGCAGACATGGGGAGAACATGCAAACTCCACACAGGGAGGATCCGGGAAGCGAACCCGGGTCTCCTAACTGCGAGGCAGCAGCGCTACCACTGTGACACCGTGCCGCCCACACTGAAAAAATGAAAACAAAAATTTAATCAATAATATCACTTACAAAATAATTGAAAGATAGCAAAAACTTACATAAACAAAAATTACTCCATTCCCTCAACAGTACTGCTCACAACTTCTTGCTCTTTACATTAAGAAGGGATCCACTATTTAATTTCTCACTAAAGCCATAACTAAAGGCTTTCTGTACATTTAAGATACATTTAGCACAATTTCAGTTTAGCTCATCATACTTTATAAAAAAATAAATGAATGTTTTTAAAATAAATATAAATACATGCGTATATACTGTACATACATACATAAGACACATAACAATGGTGCAGTCCCTAATGGAATTAAGCATAAATGAAATTACTATTGACTAAATGGGTTTTTTTTTTTTTTTTAACTTTAATAGTTATAGCAGTACTGCTTTTTACTTTTTACTGCTTAGTAATTCATTATCTGCTATCCACATTTGTTTGGAATGGCAAAATTCTTTGGTTGAAACATGCTATATATGAATCTTCAACTGATGTGATGCAGGTGTCTCATTTCCAGATCTGGAATTGTATCACGTGGCCTATGGGTGTGTACAGTCTGGAACAGGATAAATTCTAAAAGTCATCCAGCATGGTTTCCTGTCAAGTTTGCAATTGCCCTTCTATGTAAATAAAATGCAGTTGACGATGCCAGCTCAAATATGAAGGCCATTGTATTACTCCTTTCTCCTTGTTTCCAGATGGAATCACTTTAAAGATCTTGCTTTCCACATTTTGAAATTCGATTCATGTATTGTGCTTACATCACAAATTGATAGCATTAGATGGTTTGACCAGATGCTCTATGATTCAATTACTCCCATGGTCAAATCCTTTATTTTCAGGTATGTGTGATGCAGCGGTTGTCTTAGTTGTGTGTAGCAGTGTGATATGTTGACACCATCAATCTACCTGATATGGTACAGGATTCACAAAATATTTATAGTACATAATTTGCAACATATGTGGAACAAAGTGAAGTTAACATATTGACAAGCAGCCCCTTGTTGATTCCAAACCCCAAATTCCAGCTACTCCAATGGCAACTGGAGGTTTGTTTAGGAAGGGTGACTAATAAGTTGACAAATGTAATTAATTTGTTTACTCTTTCCTATTTTAATAGCAGCAGTATCCACATTTATTAAAATGCTTACTTCAGTTACTATAAGTAGCTGCTACTTAAATAGCTTTTCATTTTTAAAAGTGGTTTTTCTGTACTTCTGATTGTATAAGAAAATTCTCATATTTTGTACAAGGCAAACATTTACTTGCCAGAACATATTAGATTAGATTCATTTTTGCAACATTTAATGCTACTGATATTTTTGATGACTGGATTAAGTATATCTAATTTTATAATGATTTTATTCTTTTAAGAAAATATTTTTTATTTATAAACATTAAAACACAAGTTTGAAAATATAGGTGGGCTTCATGTTTTGTTGTTGAAGTAGGTGAAGTAAGCAATGTAGATTTAACTATTTTTCTTATATAGTTTCTAAAAACTATATAAATATTATTAATTTAATGTTGACAGCCCATTATTTGTATGGATAGATATATCTTCTTCTTCTTCTTCCTTGAGCATTAGTCTGGATCTTTAACATTTTATTCTTATTTTACTGATACCAGCACCCTTCTAATATGCTTACAGCCTTTACCAACCAGATATGTTGTTTATAAACATCTTTTTCATTAATATATTTTTTTAAGTTCATCATTTGGCCCATGGAGAATGTGTACTTCTTTCAGAAGATATAATTTGATTGATTCTGAAAGAATGCCAATCAGCATCACAACCCTGCTGCTTATAGTCAACAGTCACCTGCATTTACTGATGTTATGTCAATGGCCAGACCCACATGCTTCTTCAACCCTTTATCCTGCTGTTTTCTCAGATAATGGAGATAAATGGACAGAGTCTCTTCTGGAGTACTACAGCTTATTGTCTGCCATCTACTAACATGCTGTGTTCTTCTGCAGTAGTGACCCACATCTTTAGAGCAATGGCAGTAAAATATTGATTCTTTTGACAGAATCTCTTGTTATTCCTTACCTTAAGATAGTATTTCAAATGCCAGTCAAATGTAAAATCAACTGTTAAATAGAAAATTAAATAGAAATTTGCAGATCCGTTCTTTGTCTACTGTATCCCAGAAGGCTTTACTGGAAGGAAATTTTCCATTATAAATTAAACTTAAGATACCTCAGGTTTTGCAATAAAATAAAATTCATTAGTAAAAAAAAAAAACTATTCACCCTAAAAATGTTTAAGTCAGCTTCCCGAATACATTTTTGTTCTTTTAAATGTTTTATACATGAAAAATATTTGTCTGACATATTTTAAATAAATTCAGAGACTGTTCAAAAACCAAATGAAACTTTCTTTTAAAATAATTCCTGTTAATATAATGTTTGGCAATTATTGACATGCATGTGATATCCTTTTTAGTCTGAGTTAGCATTTAGAGGAGCACATTTACTGTAGCCAACACTAGATAACATGCTTTGTGTTTATCATTTAGCATTCATCATTTAGCATTTTTTGAATATCTCTTGTGGCTCAGATCCATAGTTTTGCATTTTCAGGCTATAAATTTTGTTATTTCATGAAAAACTGAATTTT
This sequence comes from Polypterus bichir lapradei, assembly GCA_026402145.1. Classification (NCBI taxonomy): domain Eukaryota; kingdom Metazoa; phylum Chordata; class Cladistia; order Polypteriformes; family Polypteridae; genus Polypterus; species Polypterus bichir. The sequence continues at coordinate 27,390,946 of JANRMT010062842.1, forward strand.
CTTCATCAAATATTTCTTTCATATGATGATTTACCCAACATCAGTCTTAAGGTTTGTTTTAAGAAATTTGTAGCTATGATAACAAGTGATTCTCCACTATTGGCTAACAAAGACCTTGAGATTATTTTGCAATAAATGCTTGACTGGAGGTGCAGAATATTTCTAAAGAATAATCACGCATCTAGAAGTGATCGATGTAGAATCTTTTCGAAACTTGATATTGACACTTGCAAAAGGAGATGTTATTATATATATATATATATATATATATATATATATATATATATATACATACAGTATGATATACCTTATATGCTTCTTATTTAACTTTGTTTTCTTTTTCTTTATCTAAACAGTAACAAATGGCACCAGTCATTCTCCCACAGCATTAAATGGAGCTCCTTCACCCCCAAATGGCTTTAGCAATGGGCCCTCCTCATCATCTTCATCTTCTTTGGCAAATCAGCAGCTGCCACCAGCCTGTGGGGCACGACAGCTTAGCAAACTGAAGAGATTTCTCACTACTTTACAGCAATTTGGAAATGATATTTCACCTGAAATTGGAGAGAGGGTGCGCACCCTAGTCCTAGGACTAGTGGTAAGTCAAGTATCCATTGTATAATGTGAAAGAGCGTATAGTGTAACTCATGTGATACATTAAGAAAAACAAAAGTTTAATTTAAGTGTCTTATCTAATAAAATATGTTTTCTGCAATTTTCCAAACTGGAAAGCTGTGATTTGACTTGACAAGGCAACATTTTGAAAGTTGACATGTTTTGCACTTTATCTTTGAATGTTGGAATCTTTGCAACAAAATACTTAACTCATACTTGTACAAAGAAATTTAAACTCAAATTTTACTGTATGTGTGATACTTAATAGAGAAGATATTTTAGAGAAACATCAACCAAAACATAAGCCAGCATAAGAGCATAAATAGTTTTACAAGATCTATTCTCTGTTGTTTTTTTAATTTTTTTTTTTAACTATTCTAGGGGGCTCTGCCTCCTGCTCACTTCGCTTGTCCAGCCCCGGGTTTGTTTTACGGGATATACAATTTAAAAAGATTGTTATTTTCATGGGAATTCCTACATATGCATTATTTTCACTTTTACTGTAAAACTTTTGTAAAAACAATACTTGTCCTTTATTTCCAACCCCAGGCGTGGGGGCAGGACATATAACGCTGCTTGTCTTGTAAAAGGGGTTGGCTGAATGCACACTAAGGAGATGCCGTCGAATCATGTTATCTTGCTGCTGGTGAGCTACGTGTTCTGTTTGTCGCACTGTGCTTCGATCATTTAAAAGCCTGTACAGCAGCTGTCCTTTTGCCACTTCGTGTCTGTGCTGCTTGCATTCTGAGGGGCTTGGGGTGGTTTGAACGTATACTAAGGAGAAGTGGTCAGATCATCTGCTGGCTTGCTGCTGCTGCTTTCGCGCTGCATGCCTACAGCCTGTACAGCAGCTGTCCTTTTGCCACTTCGCTTCTCTGCCGCTCGTGTTGGTGGTGGTGGTGGGGGGGGCTAAACGCACGCTAAGGAGAAGCAGTTGGATATCTGGTGGCTTGCTGCTGCTGCTGGCAAGCTGCATCTACTGCTTGTCATTGTTTTAAGAGCTGGGAGCACATGAAGTGTGTCTGCCAAACGCATTCCAACAACTGCTAAGTTAGATGTTTTAAGTGTTGTCCCACTGCCTTGTCTCGTGTGACTTTAAAGTGTCTCTTGCGGGACATCAAATTGTCTTGCGAGAAGATCACATCTCGTCTCCCTCCCAAGATTTATTTTTATAATAGAGAGATGTCAGTTTTTACATTATACCTATCTCCACTGTTGATGTAAGAAATAACATCATACACAACTTTTAGGATTCTTGAAATGTTATTGAAAGTAGTTATTACTTTAGAATGTGTAACCAAACTGATGTTTATTTGATTAAGAAATATAGTAGAGTCTCGCTTATCCAACCTTCGCTTATCCAACATTCTGTATTATCCGACGTCCCACTGCAAAAAAAAAAAAAGCATCAATCGGCAACAAGAACTGCGAGTTGTGAGCGCAGTCTATTTTTAGTTGCTAAGTTCATTTTTTCAGTTAAATTTTTCTGTTGTTTTGTTGTAAAACATGATTACAATGGATTATGTGGCCAGCCCTCTCTGGCGTGTGTGTGTGCGCGCGTGTCTCTCTCGCGCGCGCGCGTGTGTGTGTGCGCCTGTGTCTCTCTCGCGCGCGCGTGTGTGTGTGCGCGCCTGTGTTTCTCTCGTGCGTGTGTGTGTGCGCCTGTGTCTCTCTCGTGCGTGTGTGTGCGTGCATGTGTCTCTCTCTCGCGCACGTGTGTGCGCGCGCCTTTGTCTCTCTCGCGCACGTGTGTGTGTGTGTGCACCTGTGTCTTGCACGTGTGTGTGTGTGTGGGCGCCTGTCTCTCTCGCGCGTGTGCGTGCGCCTGTGTCTCTGTCGCGCGTGTGTGCATGCGTCTGTGTCTCTCTCGCACACGCCTGTGTGTGCCTCTCTCGCGCGGGTGTGTGTGTGTGTGCGTGCGTGCGTGCATGCGTGTGTGTACGCATGTGTCTCTCTCTTTCTCTCACGCGTGTGTGCTCGTGTGTCTCTCTTGTGCGTGTCTGTCACGCACACGTGTATGTGTGCGTGTGTCTCTATCTCGCGTGCGCGTGTGTTTGTCTGTGTGTCTCTGTCGCACTCTTTCTCTTGCTGCACAGGAAATGCACAGGGAGAGACTAAACACTTGCAAAAATCATCGGCGTGCACAAACTGAAAGGGAAACTGGCTCGTTCGTATACTTACTGTGTGGTCATGAACAGATGCAAAAGTTTGGCGAACTTTTTGGTCATAACCCGATTTGTATGTGTCCAGAGACGTTAGTGAACCGAGGTTCGTAATGTGTAAAATTATAACATAGTGTGACGTTTAATAGGCTTTTTCTTAACACCTCCCATTATCCGACATTTTCGCTTATCCGACGTTCTGCCGGCCCGTTTATGTCGGATAAGCGAGACTCTACTGTAACATTTTCAGCTTATTTGTGTTTCATTTTAACACAAAAAGAAGAAAATGTTAATGTTGGTTGTTCTTCAGGATACTAATATAGAAATTACTAGGGACAGTGACCTTGATGATATGATAGCTACAGCGCTTATAATGTGCAAAAGAGCATATGGACATCTGTAGGGTGGATACCACCTTGACTGTTTTTCCAATAGTTAAAAGAATGGCAAATTGTTAAAATAACAGCAAGGATCATAGCCAAGTTTAGCAAGTTTATATTTGATGATGGAGGAATAAAGAGAAAGTCATCACTTAGTGATCTTGCAATAAGTTGTGCACGGATCTATACCTAGTTTGCAGGAAGAAATGAAAAGTTATCATTTATTTTTAAAATGACAGTAAGATATCTTTTGAGCATACTGTATTTGGACTGGAAATGTTTAAGTTAGGGAAAAGTGGTGATTTTTTGCTATGAAGTGTAAAGGTGTATAATTGCAAGAACTGGAAAAATGTTGTGAAGTATGCCTGTAGTTTCAAATGTAAAAAATAATACAGAACAAGGTTATTATAGTTTTGCCATTTTATTTTAGTTTTTATTTCTATATTATTTCTGATCTGACTTGGAAATTCAGGTTAGTTTTAGTTTTCCTTCATCTTGTATTTTTAGTTTTAATTTAGTTTTTATTTCACAAAGACATTCCTGTTTTATTTTTATATATATATTAGTTTCAGTTTTACTTTTAGTAATTATGGCATGGTTAAAGAGCAACTATGAACTTTAGTTTTATGTCACAATCAGACAGAACTGTATACTTAACATCTTTGAATATGAGATTAATGTTAGTGGAAGCTTACTACACTACATGTTTGCTATCTTGCTTTGTCTTTTCTGTCAAAAACAAGCATAATCAAAACCAGATACTGAATATGAACAATTTCATAATTTTAAAATATTTTCTATGCCATTTGTGCTGAACAAATGTGCACTGACTATAGACACATTTCACCTATTCCCTATCTTGCCCAGCATGGGCCAATTTGTAATGTAATTTAGGTGAATTTTAAGGTTTGAGGGGTTTTTACTCTAAATTTCTACAGCATACAACATATCTTGCTCCAAGACAATCTGCTTATAATTAATGCCTCCAATAGCGCATTCAAAAATCTCCTATTCTGGGCTTTATTTTCCCTCTCAAGCACATACAATTTATAGACAGAATTTTGCCACCTGTAGGCCTGAAAACATATTAAAAATCAGGAAATACATTCTACTATGTTCTGACAGGTGTGGTGATGAAAATCATGGGGTCTTAGGAAGAACAGGGCTCTTAGGCTTGAATCAGTGTGTAGACCCCACCTAGCTGTATAAGGGGAACAAAGAAAACATGTAAGTAGTGTCAAGGGTAGGGGGATTAGAGAGACTTGAATAATAACAGTAACCCTTAATAAGAAGAGTAAGAGCGAGTAATAGTATAGACAACCACAAAATGACAGAAACATCATCTGATATTAAGAGCACACTATATATATATATATATATATATATATACTGTATGTACAGTACAGGCCAAAAGTTTGGACACACCTCCTCATTCAATGTGTTTTCTTTATTTTCATGACCATTTACAGCACTCCATCACTCTCCTTCTTGGTCAAATAGCCCTTACACAGCCTGGAGGTGTGTTTGGGGTCATTGTCCTGTTGAAAAATAAATGATCGTCCAACTAACCTGACTTCTGCACAACACGACTGCTGGTCCCAACCCCATTAATAAAGCAAGAAATTCCACTAAATAACCCTGATAAGGCACACCTGTGAAGTGAAAACCATTTCAGGTGACTACCTGTTGAAGCTCATCGAGAGAATGCCAAGAGTGTGCAAAGCAGTAATCAGAGCAAAGGGTGGCTATTTTGAAGAAACTAGAATATAAAACATGTTTTCAGTTATTTCACCTTTTTTTGTTAAGTACATAACTCCACATGTGTTCATTCATAGTTTTGATGGCTTCAGTCATGAAAATAAAGAAAACACATTGAATGAGGAGGTGTGTCCAAACTTTTGGCCTGTACTGTATATATAAGATATAGATATACTGTAGATATATAGATATATAAAAATATATATATACTAGCAAAATACCCGCGCTTCGCAGTAGCGAAGTACTGCCTTAAAATTTTTATTAAGAAGAAAATTAAACCTTTTTAAACTGAGGGAAAATATACCAATAATTATTTGTTAAGGATCTCTTTGTATACCACATTGTTAGTTCGGCCCTCCGGTTGTAATATGACCAAGCTGTGCGCTGAGCTTACTCTTGAGCATGCAACGAACAGTTGGCCATGTGAAAAGTAATCTTGTCTCAAATCTCACAGCTTGGATTGCTGCTGTCATAATCGGTTTGAGTGTCATGGTTTGTTTCAATTACGACAGTATTTGCAGGACTTGTGTTGAAGTGACATTTGGCATCTGTCAAGCGTTGTAAGCATACAACCGGTTTCATCGATAAGTTTGCATCCAGCTTTTGAGAGTTTAAACATTCATAAACATCAAAGTGTCCACTACTGAAATCGTTACCTGTGAATCTAAGATGTTTAAGAGGCATTGGCGGTTGTCGAAAGGTGTAAAATATTTGGCCATTTCGGTACACTTGAAAGTGACAACCAAACAATTGAGCGGCAGCCATCAACTCACATGCAGAACCATAGGTGAAGGGCTTAAGCATTTCACTCTTATAGTGCTCCTGTGTTGTATAATTATCTCCTGTACCGTCATCAGTCCACACCTTGAACCTGTCCCAGTCATTCAGTACATAAGACACAATGTTCCTCCAGATATCAAGAGTGAGCCTGATATGGCCGTGCAATATGTAACACAGAGAATGGAAAAGGCAGGTGCCATCTCCGTGCATGGAAACCACTTGGTAAGTGACAGTTCTTTGATCGATGGTGATCACCTTGATAGACATGTTAATGGGGGTATGGTTGGAACGATAAAGGAAATGGGTACCTGAACAATGTAAAGTAAGTCTAAAATACCTACACAATAACTATAATCATAATAAACGAACAATAAAACAGTGGAGAAGTTAGCGTTGGGAACCCGCGTACCAAATTTCTTGAAGATGGGCCCATAAGTAACATAGACAG
>JANRMT010062842.1:27397098-27455723 GCA_026402145.1 Polypterus bichir lapradei
CCGCGTACCAAATTTCTTGAAGATGGGCCCATAAGTAACATAGACAGAGCCTGATATGGCCGTGCAATATGTAACAAAGAGAATGGAAAAGGTAGGTGCCATCTCCGGGCATGGAAACCACTCAGTAAGTGACAGTTCTTTGATCGATAGTGATCACCTCGATAGACATGGTAATGGGGGTTGGAATGATAAAGGAAATGGGTACCTGAGCAATGTAAAGTAAGTCTAAAATACCTATACAATAACTATAATTGTAATAAACAAACAATAAAACAGCGGAGAAGCCGTGGATTAAACAAAAAGGCTGTAGTTATCAGTAGGGAGACGTGAATCCCGTGGCGAAGCAAGGAAGGGAATGTAGAGACCGGAGCGACGGACGGTCTTGTATAGGCAGGCAGCCAACAACGTGGGAGGCGTTGGGATGGGGGACCCAACGCCACCTCACACAGTGACTGAGCTGCAGGCTATGGACGTATATATGTACGTAAGTAGGATTCAGTTAGCGTTGGGAACCCATGTACCAAATTTCTTGAAGATGGGCCCATAAGTAACAAAGACTGTTGAAAAGTTCAATATGGTGGCCGACAGTGGCATCATACCACCAAAATAAGTACGTACATTGGTTTCGGTTAGTGCAGGGAAGCCGCCTATAAAATTTCGAGAAGATCGGGCCATAAATAAGAAAGTTCAACATGGCGGACGTTGTCGACCATTATGACCATTACGCGTAGAATTTCGAAATGAAACCTGCTTAACTTTTGTAAGTAAGCTGTAAGGAATGAGCCTGCCAAATTTCAGCCTTCTACCTACACGGGAAGTTGGAGAATTAGTGACGTTGGAAAGTTCAATATGGCGGCTGACAGTGGCGTCATACCACCGAAATAAGTACGTACATTGGTTTCGGTTAGCTCAGGGAAGCCACCTACCAAATTTCGTGAAGATGGGGCCGTAAATAAGAAGGTTCAACATGGCGGACGTTGTTGACCGTTATGACCGTTACGCGTAGAATTTCTAAGTGAAACCTGCTAAACTTTTGTAAGTAAGCTGTAAGGAATGAGCCTGCCAAATTTCAGCCTTCTACCTGCACGGGAAGTTTGAGAATTAATGACGTTGGAAAGTTCAATATGGCGGCCAACAGTGGTGTCATACCAACGAAATAAGTACGTACATCGGTTTCCCTTAAAAGTTTAATATGGCGGCCGACAGTGGCATCATACCACCAAAATAAGTACTAAATTTCAGCCTTCTACCTACACGGGAAGTTGGAGAATTAGTGACGTTGGAATGTTCAATATGGCGGCTGACAGTGGCGTCATACCAACGAAATAAGTATGTACATTGGTTTCGGTTAGCGCAGGGAAGCCGCCTACCAAATTTCGTGAAGATGGGGCCATGAATAAGAAAGTTCAATATGGCGGACGTCGTTGACCGTTATGACCATTACGCGTAGAATTTCGAAATAAAACCTGCTTAACTTTTGTAAGTAAGCTGTAAGGAATGGGCCTGCCAAATTTCAGCCTTCTACCTACACGGGAAGTTGGAGAATTTGTGACGTTTGGAAAATTCAATATGGCGGCCGACAGTGGCGTCATACCATCGAAATAAGTAAGTACATCGGTTTCGGTTAGCGCAGGGAAGCCGCCTTCCAAATTTCGTGAAGATGGGGCCATAAATAAGAAAGTTCAACATGGCGGACATTGTCGACCTTTATCGACTGTTATGACCGTTACGTGTAGAATTTCGAAATGAAACCTGCTTAACTTTTGTAAGTAAGCTGTAAGGAATGAGCCTGCCAAATTTCAGCCTTCTACCTACACGGGAAGTTGGAGAATTAGTGATGAGTGAGTGAGTGAGTCAGTGAGGGCTTTGCCTTTTATTAGTATATATATATATATATATATATATATATAAATTTTTTTTTTTTTTTTTTTTTTTTCCCCTCTAAAGTCTTATCCACAGCAAGATCTCAGGAAACCTGGAGCCTATCCAAGCAGCTTTGCATGTAAGGCAGGAAACATCCATGGTATGCAATTCTCTCTCTAGGGAAAGATGGAAAAGAGTGGGGCAAACATTTTGAAACATAATTCTACCACTGTATTATTTTCACAATATCAGGTATTTTGAGCTGTGAATGTAACACTAAAAAAAGATAAATTAATAAATACAGAATAAATACAAAAAAATATATGTTTAGTTTTTCACCAGTTGGCAGATTCTTTTCACCCACTTACCTGTAGTTCAGTAGAGATGTTGTCAGCTCGGGAATTTTTTTGTATCGCTTTGTTGTTAAACAACCATTTAAACCAAAAGTGATTGGTCAGCAAAAATATGCTGATCTTGTATGTTGACCTGTTTTTTGTTGTGCGTTGTCTGGTTTTTGGCTCCACAAAGTTAATATAATTGTCAGCTTTCATAAGAACACCTCATCAGCCTTTTTTAGAGAGTTTTCAGAGAGAGAGAAGAGATGAGTAAAGCTAGTTTGGGGTGATTGAATCAAGGTCTCTTCCAGTGCCATCACATCCTGGAAGGCTCATATTGCGGTCACAACTGTAAGATAAATGTCCATTTATGCACCCTTTGTTTGCATGATACACTGCCGAAATATCAGCTCAACACTTATTTATACCTTTGTTATCAGATGAAGTACAGGACTGAGCAAAGTTTGGTACAAGCTGCTGTTTAGTCATTCCTTTCTGGAATGCAGGTTGGGGGAAGGTCCAGCTTGATTTCTTTTTTTTTTTTATTAATTTTATTGTAATTATTCCATACAAATCGATAAATTTTTACAAAAAATAGGATTGAAAACAAGTCAACCCCAACCCCTGAGAGAGAGAGCATGGCCAACAGGGTAAAACTTAAGGCTTATAAACATACCTAAATTGATGAGTTTGATAGGCCAATAGAGATGAATGGAGAAGAAAAAGAAATACGGAAATAATTGCTTCCTCTGTGCTTTAAGAGCTTATTCTAAAATATTATTGATTAGATCCTGCCATGTTTTGAAAAAATCTGTACAGATCCTCTAACTGAGTATTTGATTTTCTCCAATTTCAAATAGTATAACACATCGGTTTCCCACTGACTTAAAAGAGGAGAGTTAGGATTCTTCCAGTTTAGCAAAATAAGTCTGCGTGCCAAAAGTTTAGTGAATGCAATCACAGTTTGTTTGTCCTTCTCCACTTTAAACCCATCTGGAAGAACACCAAACACAGCTGTTAATGGGTTAGGAGGTATTGTGACACCAAGGATGTCTGAAAGGTAATTAAAAATTTTGGTCCAGAATGATGTTAATTTGGTGCAGGCCCAAAACGTGTGACCCAGTGAGGTTGGGACTTGATTGCAGCTTTCACAGGTTGGATCCTGCCCTGGAAACATTTTGGAGAGTTTTAAGTGAGACAGATGTGCTCGAAATATAATTTTGAGTTGAATAATTGTATGCTTTGCGCATATGGTGCTTGAGTGAATTATCTGCATTGCTATTTTCCACTCCTTTTCTGATATATTAATTGAGAGATCTTTTTCCCAGTGTTCTCTTGGATCTTTGAAAGGGAGGGACTGTAAAATAATTTTATATATTGCAGAGGTGGTGTATAAGTCCTTGAAATTGAGCAATATTTTTTCTAGCATGGACAAGGGTGCAAGATGAGGAAAATTGGGCAGGATTTGTTTAACAAAGTTCCTAATTTGAACATAGTGAAAGGAATGTATAGCTGGAAAGTTAAATTCGGAATGTAATTGTTCATAGGATGCAAAGATGTTGTCTATATAAAGATCTCTAAGCAAGTTAATTCCAAATTTTTTCCAGATATTAAAAACTGCATATGTTTGCGAAGGTTGAAAGAGGTAGTTCTCTTGCAGAGGTGCCACAGATAAAAGCTTCTCCATCTTAAAATGCTTTCTACATTGGTTCCATATTCTGAGGGACTGAAGCACAATTGGGTTATCAGTATATTGCCGATAACTTGCATTTATTGGGGCACAAAGCAGGGAATATAAAGAAGTACTGCAGGATTTTACTTCTATTGCAGACCAGACCTGTGTATGTTCATCTATTTGTGTCCAGGTTTTTATAGCTTGGATGTTTGCTGCCCAGTAATAAAACTGAAAGTTGGGTAGAGCCATGCTAAGGATTTATAGTAGTCTCTAAATGAGTTCATTAGATTTTTATGGTCGATGATTTCGTCTCCATTCGTGTTGGTGATTACTGGGATTGTGTTGCGAACTTCTTGCTTGTGGATTTGTTGGGGTAAAAGCTTATTAGCTTTCTCTCCGTGTTCATAGTAATGATGTCTGGATTTATAAATTAGTTGTTCAGTTTCTTTAGTTGTCAAAAGGTTGAGTTCTGAATGCAGAGTCTTCCTTTTCCTATGTAGAGCCTCGCTTGGAAGCCTGGCATGTTCTTCATCTATTCTAGTAATTTCACTTTTTAGCTCTGATACATTCTTGGTTTCTAATTTATTTCTGTGGGAAAGATATGAAATAATCTGTCCTCTTAAGAAGGCCTTTAGAGTTTCTCAGAGTATTCCTGCAGAAACCTCTGAGGATGTATTTGTATCTAGGAAGAAACTGATTTGTTTGTATATAAATTCTGTACATTGCTCATCTACCAATAGAAGCGGGTTAAGACGCCATCTGCGAGGTGAGTGTGTGGGGCATAGTGACTTTAGCTCCAAGATTAGAGGTGCATGGTCGGATATCAATAGCATCATACTTGCAAGATTTAATCTTAGGCAAGAAATTATTATCTGTAAAGAAATAATCAATTCTTGAGTAGCAATGATGTACTGGTGAGTAGAAAGAATATGTTCTTGAGTTTGGGTTTAGAAGCCTCCAGGGGTCTGATAAGTTGTGGTCAGTTATAAACTTTTTAATTATCTTTGCAGTGTTAGATGTCGTCCCCCCTGTGATAGAAGTCCTATCTAAGAGTGGATTTAAAACACAATTAAAGTCCCCAGCCATTATAATTTTATAAGTGTTCACATTGGGAATGGATGCAAATAAATTTTGTATGAATTCCTTATCATTGACATTAGGTGCATAATCATTTATCAAAATCAGTCAATGTCAATATTTTACAGTTAAATAAGTTGCCCATAACCATCACATATCTCCCTTCAGGATCCAATACTACATCTGATGCTACAAATGACACTGTTCTATGTATGACAATTCCCACACCTCTAGTTTTCTTTATAAAGATAGAATGGAACATTTGGCCAGTCCAGTCCTTTTGCAGCCAGAACTGATCCTTGCTTAGTAAGAGTTATTGCCATGCAGCCTATTGTTACATTGGTAGTTAAAGGATAGATTAGATATAGATATAGCCTGCTCTCTTTCTCTCCCCGCCTTATCCCCCCACCCTCCCATTTTGCCTCCACATGTGAGGCTGGACCCCACTTCACGAAGTCCCGGTCCTCTGTCATACCTAGAGACAGAGCACGTCCAAAGCAAAACAAGCCTCCATGCAGCGGCGTTTTAGGATTAAAAAGTAGAGATATCTATTGCCAATATAGTCTAAATACTATATGCCTAAAATATAATCATTAACAAACTATAAACTTAAAATATAATCTTCAGCAATCTTAAAGTATTAAGATAATTAACCCGGGGAATGGTGTTAGAAAGTGGTCCAGAATAAACATAGTAAGTCTTAATGCAATAACAATAAACCAAGGGTATGATGTTAAACAGTCTCCTTTAGGGCAGTAGAAAAAAATAAATAAATAAATAAAAAAGGGTTAATTTCTTACACACACATGTCTAGAACTGTAATTAAAACATAAACAGAAAGTGTCTGAGTAATGAAAAGGATGTATAATTATAATACCCGTATCATTACAAATGGATCAGACAGCAGATGATATCTCCTTTTCATGCAGTGACAGGATGTGAATCACTATTGTGTTTCAGAATATTGTCAGGATCAGCTTTCTTAATTCCTTTTCTGCTTCTTCCTTGCTGGAGAAGACATAGTATTGGCCTTGAACTTCCACTTTCAGTTTGGCAGGATACAAGAGGCTGTATTTGATATCGGCTTGCCGTGACTGCTGTTTAATATTGTAGAAGGCTGCACGTTTAGCAGCTGTTGTGGGAGAGAAATCAGGGAAAATACGAATGTGGTTATTTTCATATATAATCTCTTGCTTGTGTCTGAGGAGTCCCATCACCTCTTTCTTAAATAATAATCTCTCGAAGCCGATAATAAAAGACCTAGGTCTAAAGGTATTTGATCCGCATATGCGATAAGCCACTGCCATCTTGGAATCTGATTTAAAGTCCTCTCCAATTATTTTAGAGAATAGTTCAGCTGCAAATTTCACTGGGTTTGGACTTTCACGATTCTCAGGTAGACCTTTGATTCTAATATTATTTCTTCTGCTTCCATCTTCCAGAGCAGCAAGTCTGTCTCTGTTTTTTTTTGCATTTGGAATTGGCAGCTGTTGCTTTTCCTTCAGCTGTGGAAGCTAGATTCGTGAGTCCGAGTCGTGAATGTCTGCTTGAATCCTCCAGCTGATCGGCAAGTGTGCTCAGTTTAGACGTGGTTTCCTGAATGTACTCCTCAATTTTATCCAGCATACCTTTAAATGCCGCCTCAAAGTGAATATATATGCGTTTCTCCGGGTCTTTATTATCCTGTTGCAGCTCCTTTCGCAGCTTCTCATTTGCCTTCTCACTTGCCTTCTCACTTTTCTTTATATCTTTCTTTATATCTTGCTTGAGCTCAGCGATCATCACCTTCAGTTCGGACAGATCATTTCTGCTTTCATGCACCGTAGGTAAGGCAGTGGGCTCTATTACAGCCGGTGTTCCTGGCTCGTGTGGAGTAGGTGAAAGCGTGGACTGCAAGGCCTTTTCAAGTTTCAGATGATCTTCTCCAATTGGCAAGCTATCATGACCTGCATCACTCGCTCTCGCACATTCACTCCCCATTTCACTCTCAACTGGAGACAATGCAGCGGACCATGGTCCCGAGTAGTCTGGGCATTCGCCCATCTGATCCAGGTCAGTCTCTGAAAGGCCATACCTTGAGCCTGAACTTGGACTTGTCGGTCTGGGCTTGGATGTAGCTTTAGTTTTCTTTTCCATTTCTTTCTGACCCCCTTTCCTGCCAGCCATGTTTATATATGTTTGCATATACTGTAGTATAACCCTCAGGTTGGATAAATATAGGATATCTCAGGATAATAAGGAAATCGTATAAAAAAATAACACCGCTGTTAATGGAGCTCCGCTTCAGACGTCCATCTCTCGCAACGGACGAGACCAACAGCCCCAGCTGGATTTCTACATCCCTGTTAAATCTGCTGTCTTAACAGGCCTTCTGTGCTACTAAAAGCTTAGCAGATTAGGTAATGCCCCCTTTGTCCTACAATGCAAAAATCAGTACATAACTAAAACAGTTACAGAAGATTTGATAGTAAATAAATAAATTAATCAAATTAGAAAACACATAAAAACAGTTAGCCATGGTGGGTGACTAGTTCACCATAGTTTGATGTTAAAATCATATTGATTATTACTTAAGAAGAGGAAATAACATAAGAAAAGGACACATTTAAGTTCTGTTTAGAACTGAGTTAGTGGCAATATGGACAAAAAAAAACCTTGTTCTTGAATGGTCCTCTAATTGTAAGGCACATTCACATACTTATGTGCAATGTACACTTTAGGATGTGGGAGGATAACCAGGAAATATGGAGGAAAGCACATGTACACACAGGGAGAATGTGCAAAACTCAGTAATTGACTGGGCTGGGATTTGAATCTTATCTTCTGATCAACCAACAACATTTTCTTCCTTCTGCCCATAATTGGTGTAAAAGATTAAATAGAATATTATTGAAGTTAAAGTAGATAATTATATACAAGAGAGAGAGTCATCTTTGAGGTGGTACTTGAATGTGATCCTTTATATATTGATCTAGTGAGACAGTATTCAAGAGAACAGGAACTACAAATTTAATTCACTGTTCACTAAGAATTGTATGGTGAATGTCTGAAATAATAATGAGAGAAACATCAGAGAATTCTAGGTCACTGGCAGGTTTCTTTAAGGAAAGCATCACTGGCAGATGATCTCGGGTGTTGAAATGAACAAATCTGTAGGTGAAAAACAGTTTTATGAAGATAATACAGTTCCTTAAGAAGAAGCTAGTATATCTGTGTATGTTAAGATTAGTAAATGTCATAACTTTAACAATAGTATTTCGAACTTGAAATCAACAGAAACAAATAACAGAAAACCATTTAAATTAAATTGCAGTGATCCAATTATAAATGTAAACTAACTAGAAAATTAAATGTATAAAATAGTTTTTATGATGTATTATTACTTGTATTGCTTAGATTTGGCAATCCATTATATCCTGGCAGGTTAATTCTGCAATTCAAAGATAATTAATATACTGTATATATGAAGTAAAAAGATAATCATTATACAGTCGTGTGGATGATTGTGCTACACTTTCGTGTATGTGGACAATAAGCAAGGAATAGATTTCAGGTTACTGTTAACACTGAAGAGTAGATCGACAGAATCTAGTTTTGTAGAAGACTGCAGTAGAAAAGAAAAAGATTTTCAGCCTCATAACATGAAATAAAAATATGTCTAAATTCTAAATTCTTAATTTAAAACTACTTTAATTCAAATTGCACAATGTAATTATAGGATAGGATAGGATGGATGGATGGATAGACAGATAGATAGATACATACATACATACTTTATTAATCCCCAAGGGGAAATTCACATACTCCAGCAGTAGCATACTGATAAAAACAATATTAATTAAAGAGTGATAAAAATGCAAGGAGAGAGTGCGAGGCAGGTATAACAGTCTATAATCTTGTATAGTGTTAACGTTCCCCCTGGGTGGAATTGAAGAGTCGCATAGTGTGGGGGAGGAACGATCTCCTCACTCCGTCAGTGGAGCAGGACAGTGACAGCAGTCTGTCACTGAAGCTACTCCTCTGTCTGGAGATGATAATGTTCAGTGGATGCAGTGGATTCTCCATGATTGACAGGAGCTTGCTCAGTGCCCGTCGCTCCGCCACAGATGTCAAACTGTCCAGCTCCATGCCTACAATAGAGCCTGCCTAACTCACCAGTTTGTCCAGGCGTGAGGCATCCTTCTTCTTTATGCTGCCTCCCCAGCACACTACCGCATAGAAGAGGACACTCACCACAACCGTCTGATAGAACATCTGCAGCATCTTATTGCAGATGTTGAAGGACACCAGCCTTCTACGGAAATATAGTCAGCTCTGTCCTCTCTTGCACAGAGCATCAGTATCGATGATCGCAATCATGATATTTCAGGGAATTTCTATTCTAGTTTTGTCAGAAGTATTTATTTTGACATGCTTTTTGACTGCATTTATACATTCCTTATCTGTCTTCATAATATAAAAAGCACAATCGTCATTTCATATTTTTATTTATTTATTTTTACATTCCTTAATTTTCATGTATCGAAAAGTGTGCCACACTTAATTAGTGCCTGAAATACTAAAGAAAAACTCTGGAGAATTCCTGGCTGTCAAACTAAGCTTCTGCAATCTGTGTGAACAGATGCGAGTTCAATGTAACAAAATGTAGTTTGGGCAAATACAAAAGCCACATTATATATTTATTTATATATGTTTTCACTTTTGAAATGCTACATTTGCACATGTAACAACATTTGGATGTTGCTGTGTGCATTAAGATCATGTTGTATTTTATATTTAGTGATAAATACCTCTTTTAATCACAATGTTTCTTACTTAAACATATTTAATACTGGGAAAGTGCTATATAATGAGCTAATATGGAAAGTACTCTATCGTACTTAAATTGTTCAAAGTGCAGAGTAAATATATTTATGCATAATGTAATTATCTGTGCTCTGCTTTGTTTATTCATTAGCAATTGGTCATCAAACTACAACATTATGAATTTCGTTGAATATTTCCTTAAATTATGATTTGTGTTATGCTTGCTTCTAAAATTTATTTTGTTTGATTTTTGTTTCTCCAGAATTCTACTTTAACCATAGAAGAGTTTCATTCAAAACTCCAAGAAGCTACCAATTTCCCTCTGCGACCCTTTGTCATTCCATTTCTAAAGGTACAGCACAGCCCACTGCTCTTGAAAGTAAACTTTGTGTTTGATTTTTTAAAGCAAGTAAAGTAAACTACATTTTTTTTTTTTCTCATAGCTCTCTAATGCTCAGATAGACCCTTCTGAGTTAGCAGGCATAAAATGTATGATGGTTGTAATTTCGTGCTACTGTATATTTCACTATTGTGTCTGATTGCTCCTTTATATGACAGTAAATATGTAGGTAGAAGCATCTTCAATACATCTTAAGTCCTACAGAACTAAGAAGAAAAACGTTAACCGTTTTAGCATGATGCATGTTTCATCTTTTGTGTACAAACTAGGTGACTCGGTAGAATTGTATCTGAATACATTAAAGAGCTACACCATATGGCAGTAAGTTAAATTTTAGTCAATCTGTGAAGCAGATTTAGTTTCTATAGCATTCTTAGCTCTGTACATATTTACTATTACATTATAACATTATAACTTGCATCAGAATATATCAAATTATTCATAAGGAATTCTGCCTAGTTCAGAGCACAGTATTCAATAGCCTAAGTACATAGTATATTTGAATGCAAATAAAAAACTTAAGAGTGGATATTTATATTGACCTCATTTAATCTGAAAATGTTACATAAACAAAGGGTAAGTAAATAAAAAACAAAAGGTGTTATGCAAAATCTTTTTGCTCCATAAAATGTTCAAATCCATACAAGGTACGTTATGATTCAGTAATGTAAAGAATAATTATTTTGGGCATGTCTCTCTTTAGGGTCACTGTTACAGTTTGCAGAGGGAAAGATAAAGACAAGGACACTTTCATATTCTCTTTTCTTGTAGTTGTGTAACATATGGTTGCCATATCATTTAGTTTGAATGGTTGGAATCAAAGATGTAACTTTTTTTTCTAATTTTAGTGCTTTTCCTCAAAGGAGACATTAATGACAAATACCATATGGTTGTGGGAACACAAGCCTTAATAAGTGCATTCAAATGCAGCTGCAACAATATGCATTAAAGTCTTGTTTTCATTAGGCTAATGTAACCCACAGACCCTCTTCTATTTTGCTTTCACAGGGAAACATTTACTGGAAGGATATTAGACACCATTCTAATTACCTAATCTGGCCGCAGAATTAGAGCAAAACAAAATTGCTTTGTATTACCATATTTTTTGAATTTGAAGAGACTGTTTATGAAGTCAGTAAATTAAAATGGTTCTGTCAAAGATCCTCATTTTATATCCTCAGCACATGAAAGATTGGTTACAACACATAACCTCAACAAAGAAAGAAAAATGGTTCCCAACAAATGCCTATCTTTTCCAATTGTTCAGTTCTTCTGTGTTTGTGTGCAGTATATCACTTTTATAAATGGTTTGGACATAAGATTGGAATATCATAGCTTGCTCGATGTTATTTCAGAATGCAGTATTGACATTTTCAGGTTTCATGAGTTTTCAGATCTCTGAGTAAAAATCCACTAGAGGTTGTCTGCTTTTGTCAATACAGGTGTATGCAGTGAACTGTTTCTTACCACTTCCTCTCATTGTTTCTAATAGATTCTTGTTTTTTAAAGTAAAAAAAAAAAGATGCTTAAAAAGGGCTACTACAATAAAAGTGCTGGTACAGCACAAAATGGATACCAGGAGTATGTTCTTAAACATTAGGTTATTAAACCTAAAAATAGTAACTAATTTTGAAATATAATAATAATTTTACCATGTGTTAATTATTGTTTTGAAATAAAGTTCAACCATATCTACGACAATGATTAGGTTTTCTTTGAAGCTGGAGTATGGATACCCCCAAAATATAATTGTTCTGTTCCTTTTTTCTGCCTGAAATTGTAATATGTATTCCTCATTAAAATCAGCTTATTAGTTAGATGATGGAAGGGAACACAGTGTTGTACCAGTTAGAAATGCTGCTTCACAGCTATTTGCACCTTGGTTTGAATACCTATCCTTTTAGTATCATTGTGCAGTTTGCACATTCTTACTTTGTTTGCGTGCGTGTGAGTATTCCCAATATTGGAGTAGTGCACCTTCTAGACTTTGTTTCCAGAATTTGTCCCATGCTGTTAGGATAGACTGTGGTCCCCATAACATAAATGTAGATTTCAGTTCAGGATGCTACAGTGTTTCACTAATGACAGCATTAGTTCTGTATTGTACATATTTAATATTTCTTTAAATTTTCCTCAAGTGCAGTTAGAGCTTTTGCAAAGTATTTACTTTGTCATCTATTATTTATATATAAACACAAGTATATGAGAAAGTTATTTTAAATACGTTATTATTTTAATAAATCAAACTAATAGTCCTAGCTTTTTCAGTGTTTAATTTTCTATCTAATTGCTCTTCTGGACTTTACCCTCTCATAAACTCAGATAGCAGATTAATATAGATATCCTGTATATGGATCACTTTTACTTATAAGATGCCCTTCATCTTAACCTGGTAATAAAATTTTTATCATTTTTGACTGGCTGCCTAAAGTCAGGAGTATGTTTTTATCCTGAATTTGGAAAGAGTTTCCATGTTTTTATGCTGAAACAGAAGCCAAACTAAATAGAGACATTTTGTTAGTGTTATCTCTTAAAAATACAGTAAGTTGAACTGTGTTATAAAAGCATTAAAAGTACAATGAAAAATATCAACTAATTTATATTTATTATGAACTTCAGTTTCGAGTAGGTAAACAAACAAGACTTTCTGTATGTGTAAGTTATCCTAGAGAAATTAATCATTTTTCTTCAGCCCTGTTTCAGTCTTCTGAAGAAGGAAAGAGAGACTTACGCACACAGTTTAAATGTTTTATGAACCACTAATAATAAAACATAATAATATGGGAAAATAATTTGGCCCAATATGAGTGAGTGAAATGAATGGGAAAGCAAATCCATCAAAAGTTCCATTCACCCACATGGGGCCAATTCTGAATATAATCCCACTATTTGTATATGCCTCTATGAGTTCCATGGTTCTTTCTTCATTCCCCGTGGTCGTGACTGTAGCTGGATGTCTGCGGCGGTCTGCTTCCATCACACTAGTACAGCCATTTTTGAACATGTCAATCTCCATACGGAGCACACATGCAGAGGTAAATTTGTGCTCCCGGCACACCTTCTGCCCACAAAAAGCATATGACAGAACGCTGTTCCTCTTTGGAGCAATTTATACGTTTCGCAGCCATCTTCACAACAGAGTGAAAAATACTAAACTGCAAGGGCAGACATAACTAATCACATGACACTCATCATTTTCCAACGAAAATAGAAAAGTGCGGAAACTTTTTGAATGTCCCTTGTAATAGATTTCAGTTTATTGTGAATTATCATTTTAATAATTACTGAGCTTTGTAATTTAGTTGCTTTGTTACTGGTATTATTTTTCAGAAGTGGAGTAAGACCAGGCTAATTTCTAAGGCAGTGCAATTGAAGCACTAGAGCTTCAACATACCTTGGAATGAATGATCTTCTTTAGTACATGATTTCAGTAGCTAAGCATTCTTTTTATGTAGTCAGCAGCACATAAAATGGTCATTTTAACTGTGCTTTTGCAAGGAAATTGTTCAACAGCAATAATGTTTTTATTTTTGAATAAAGAATCATGCCTACACACAAGTATTGGTAAAGTAACATTTTCATCAAAATTTAACCATGGCTGAGTTGATACTTTAAATTGGTTATTCCTTTTACCTGTTGCAACAAGGAATATATTTATCATCCTTTATCTAAAAAAACTTTCTCATGGTTTTTAGATCAAGCCATTCTCTGTCATGCAAATTGAGGTTAGTTACAATAACAACATCATTTAATTGTATACCACATTTTCATACACAGGATGTATCTCAAAGTGTGTTACAAGATGTCAAAGAAGTAGTCACAAGAAATAAAAACATTTAAAATAAAAAAAATCATCAATATAGAGTACATGGATAAAATTAAGTAGAAAGGTAGAGTCCTAATGTATAGGATTGTTTTTTAATTCTCTAAAGATTAGTCCAATGATAAGGTCTTATGGTAACTCTAAGCTACTGTAGATTTATGCACAATACATTGATGCAGCTCTTGATAGTGTTGCTGCAGCCCTTTTCTAAACTTGCATTATGACATTTAAACATTGATTAATGGGTACTAATGTACTTTTGTTCAATAAAACTTTAGTAGACTTTATGCTCTATACCAGTGTTTCCCAAGCTCAGTCCTGGGGACCCACTGTGGCTTGGCTATGGGTTTTTGTTCCAACCAGATTCATAATCATTGACAACACCTGGTAACATTGAGCTCATTTAATTAGCTGGTATTTTTTTCTTTTATTATACATTCAAAAAAGCACAGCAGCATGATTTTTACATTTATAAGACATTTAGAAATATTTCTGCTTTTGCTATAGATTAAAATGCTGAACTCTCTTTTGTTGACTTCATTATATTTTGCCTTTTCTCTGTGCTGTTTCCCCCTTTGTTGTATCTTATTAATGACAATTAAAAATGAGCAGACACGCAGGAAGACAACAGTGAATAATCAAAGGCTACTTTACAACTCTACAACTACTTTAGCATCAGACCTACTAATTAGTAAATAATGGATTAATTAAACAATTAGAACACCTGGAAAAGTAGAATGAAAATCAAGATGAAAATATTGTTAAAAGGAAAAAAAATACATTATTCCCCTCTCAATAATGCCTCTTCTCCTGACCGCCTCCACTCCTCTCCACTAAGCTCTGTCCTTTTCCACCCGACTCCAGCTATGGAATGGAGGGAGGGGGCTCCTTTTATGTTCATCCGGACGTGCTCCAGGTGTCTCCCAATGAACTTCCGCCGGCACTTCCTGGTGTGGCAGAAGTGCCAGCTGAGCACCCGGAAGCACTGACGTCCAGGGCTCTTCAGGCATCCGGGCACCCCCTGGCAGTAACCACGGGCCCCTATAGGGTTGAGCTTCCATGCTCTGTTCCCGTGGTCCCCATACCAACCAGGGGGGCTGCCCCCTCTTGGTCCAGAGGAGGCATAATCCCCCTTCCAGGTGTCACGGCTAGGTACCGCTCGCCACAATTTCTATATTATTCCCAAAACACAAGACTTGGGAAATAACAGTTCACTTAATTAGCCAAGGAGTTCAATTTAAAACACAAGCTGGTTGGAACAAAAACCTCCAGCCACAGTGGTGCTCTACATCAAATTCATAAATTCCTAGTGACATTAAATTCCAAACTAAATGTAAAGATTTTTAACGTTTACAAAACTTCAGAATAATTTGACTTTATTGTGCATGCTGTTTGGTTAGACAGTGTAGCATACAATATTTTCATATGTGTAGTGATTTGATAAGACTGGAGAAGAACGTCTCCTGTTTAGTATGTGCATAAATATCCGTCCCAGGTGTCATTTAGGCTGAATGCATCTCTGTCTAATTTTGGGAATTTTTAGGACTAAGCAGGAGCTTAGGGCAAAGTAGGACATTTTGCTGTATTATGTATGATAGAGAAATAGACATTAAAAAAAAAATGAGTACTTACGTGAGTGATAAAACAAAAACTGTATAATAAGAATAAAAAGTAAGAACTATGGTAATCGGTGTACTTACTGTACACCAGTTCATATTCTCAAAGTGTTTTTGTGAGTGTGTGTGTTTTTTAATAATACTTAAGAGGTTCTACTGCTTGACCTGATTATTTTTCTTCGCAGTTATCTTCTACTTATTTGCCTAACATGAATACAGTGACACTTTCAAGTTCAAAAAAAGGAAGGAAGGTCAGTTCTCTCATAAAAATAATTAAATATTTTACAAATTACTACATAACTAATTTAGCAAGTTAACAAACTAAACTGTTAAATTTTCCCTTCAAGATTATCAGCTTGTGTCCTTCCTCTTTTGGGATTTTTCTATTTAAGGTCCCAGGACCAGATTAAGACTCCACAGTGTCTCTGTCCATTATCAACTCTGGGACCCAGTCACATACACACAGTGTGGAATCAAATGCAATATAATTTAGACCAAAAAAAAATTAAATAATCCATAATTAAAGGCAAACAGACTTCCAACAGACAAACATCTAGGGCCTGCAGATTTTTTCTTAAATCACAAATTAAGGCCATAGTAGTTGGTTGCTATTAGAATCTAACTAATCAATCATAATTGTTAAATATTTGTCATTCAAAACATTGTTGTTCTTTCCAACATACACAGAATTTAGAAAATAGAAAAAACACAGCATAAGTTTACTTTCTTTCCAATTATTGTCTTTAGACTTTTAAAAAATTCTTCAAGTAGCTGTATCCTGTTCTTTTTGACTAAAAATACAAACAAACAAAATATAGCCTAGTCACATCCCTTTTAATTCTATGTGGTAAGTTAATAAAATTTGGACAAAATGTGCAACAAGAAATAGGAATATTAAATAGAAATGGGTCTACAATTACTACAGTATTACATTCTTACAATTGTAAATATTGCAGATCAACAGGAGAAGGTCAAGTACATCCATTTTTAGTGTTCTGTACAAAAGTGGAATAATACATAAATTTGAACACCGTACAGAACAAAAAATAGAAAACAGAGAAAAGGCCAAATCGGTTTCTTTACAAAACAAAGTCTGTTGCTGAATAGCCACTTCCTTCCATAATTCAGGGTATACCGAAAGGCTGTAATGTTTCTGCTGCGGATCATCAATCTAGAGCTGGGCTCCATCTGACTCAATAAAGTTAGCCAGCTGCTTATGGGTAATTGTATTGCTCCCATTCAAACCTGTTGTTTTCTGACATGGCCTAGCTAATATAAGCTTCTTCCTGATTTTGTGAAGCTTCAACTTGCCAAAGAAAATATATAGCAATTTCAAGAACATTTTGTAATGTGACTGCACTTCTACAGTAGACTTCTTTTTTTATTTTTCTTTTAGCGTAGCCACTAAAATGAAGTCTGTCAATTTCAAGTTCTTATTTGCCACTAAGACAAGTGATTCAGAAAGCATGTGGAAACTTATTTATTTATTGCATTAGCTTTTCTTTATTTTTTGACTTTTGTAATGTATCTGAGCAGAAACAGGTTTTTAGATATTTGTGAAACATGAGAAGCATAAGTCCAGTGTTTCATGTTTAGGTATTTTGGTATTGGTGCCCCCTTAGGTCCTGGTGCCATATTGTTAATCTAAGGTCTCGTCCACACATACCCAGGTATTTTTAAAAATGGGAATTTCTCCTCCTCCGATTTAAAAAAAAAAAAAAAAAACATCCTGTCCACACACGCACAATTTTTTCAAAAAATTCTACATCCACATGAAAATGCAAAAATCCGCTGTCAACAGCATGAAACAGGCATAGATAGCAAAGAGAATGTGATTTAGATTAATGTTCATTGCCCATTATTTTAAACTTTTTTCAAATGCGTGTTCAGCATGGAGTTTGCAAATATATGGCGTCATGAAAACCACCTGGCCATTTGATTATGATGGCAATAAATGAACACTTGTAATCATAGGTGGCTTGTATGCTAATAGAAAACCTCCCCTTTCTGTTTAAATAATCCATGGAATTTTTGGATGGCTGCTTTATTTCTACATGAGTCCTGGTGAAACCCTGCTAAAGGTTCCTCTACTTTGGACTCAGTGACAGGAAATTGCTTATGCACATGGCCCAAGTGGACTGTAATTGTTTCACACTCTTGCCTTTCTATTTTAGAAACCACCTGTCTTGACAATCCAAAGGCGTTTGCCGTCTTGCATGATCTCTCCTTGTCTGCTAAGTAGTAGAGCGTGCAGGCAACTTTTTTGACAATACATTCTCATTACAGTTGTCTTTCCTTTGATGTGCGAGTAAAGCAGCTCACTCAAAGACAACAGCTATGTCCTTCACAAATGAAAATCCTCTCACCATTCTTCAGCAACAACCACTTCATTCTCAAACTTTTCCCACCAAATAGAGGTCTGTGTTGTTAGAGTGTACGATGTAGCATTGACCTCCGTAGCACATTCTGACGCCCTCTGTTGCTCAATATAGTGATAAAGTAATTGCATGTTTAAATGTAAATATTTAAAAAGTCCCGTTAAAAAGAGTAACACCATCACTACTTTAGCTACAACCACAATTCCACAAAATTGCCTTGTGTAAATAAAACAGATAATGACGCACACTGACATCAGTCAAAGAGGACACCGGCACACACTCTCTACATGTAAACAGGGAAAATGGAGTCTCTGGACATCTTCACTCTGGAAGGACTTTTTCAAAAGGTCCCTTTTCAGGGGCCTAAGACACAGTTTGCATGTGGACGAAAGGCCAAAATGCATACAAAAAGCTATGTTTTAAAAAAATTTCTGGGTAGATGTAGACAGGGTCTAACCCTGTAAGGGGCTCCAAGATCAAAAAATGAGCAGGCCTTATAAGAAAAGCCCTAAATCTAATAGATAGCCACCCCTTTGGTTTTACATTTTTGTGAAAGTAAACAATGTGATCTGATGTGATTACTGTATTATGGCTATAACAAAAAAAATCCCTTGCACTTAGGCTTCATGGCAGTAAAATATTTGGTGTATTAAAACGAAATCTTATCTGACATACCTGTGACCTGCCCAAACAATATATAGGTTAATTTCAAGAAATGTATTCTTCAGCAGTACTCTTGCTATATCTGTCCTATACCTTAAGAAAGGATTAACTCTTCAAGGTAATTGTCCTAGATAAGGCAAGCCCAGTTTTAGTGGAGTGCCATGCCTTCCTGAGTCTGCCTTATCTAAAATCAACAATATTTGCTTTTATTGTTCATCAGCTGTGCAAAGAAATGTGTGTATAAAGTTAATTGAATTTTCTTTTTTTGTTTCCCATAACATGTATAGTGTTTCTAAAATTGGGAAACTTGCACAATGTACTGTATTTGTTTCTTAAATATGGTTACTATTAATGCAGACACTAGTTCTTTTACAGATTTCAGAAATCCTAGACAAAGCAGGTATGAAAAGTGTATTTCTACACTTTTTATTTAGGCAAGTATGATAATACTGGATGTTATGTTACACACTATAAACCTTACAAAATTGTTTTAATAAGTTAATATTCTAATATAAAAGAGGCTACATCCATTAAACTTCATTGTTTTATCAGCAGTTAAAATTTGGTGTGCAAATGGAAAGAGAGACAGAGAACATAAGATAACTTTATTCATTAATTCATTTTTGATTTTTCATATTCATATTTACAGACATGGGAGGTTGGAAGTTATTTAAAAAATAATGAGTGCAAGCTGGTAACTGTCCTGAATTAGGAGCCGTTCCACTACAGGACACACTCATGTAGACCCATAAATAATGAATGTCACGAATTTAGGGCCATGCATAAAGAACAGAAAAACAATCGCCATTTTTAATCCCAAATTAAATGCATTTCCTATGAACAGTTTGTTTGATAAATTAAAAAAAAAAAAACACTAAGAACTAAGAAAAAGGTAACACATAAATTAAACTCAAACAGAAAATAAACTGTTAAAAAAAAAGAAACCAGAGGGAATCACCACAAAGAAACACTTTAACTTTAAAGATTAAAAAAATAAATACTAAGTATTTAAATGTAGGAGTTTATAGCCAACAAAAAAATACTCCAAATCAAAGCTTCAAGCTCAAATATTAATTCAAGAAGTAAAAAAAGTAGGTCCAAAGTCAAATCCAAAAAAGTTGTAGTAATTAAACAAGGCTAAATTGCACAAACCATAAATTGCAGAATAGAAAAATAATCTTCAAAGACTAGAAATAGTAGACCAGACTAGACAAAAGGGGGCCATTGTGAAAGTTGAATGCACTTTGCCTTTAGCAAACAACTGAGGCTTGAGCAAGCAGTTTGATTAGGCCTCAAGTGGCCACCATAATCAGCAGCAACACCTGAGTGATTGGTGATAATTAGAGGCCCTACCCCATAGGCTCATTTGTTAATAAGGGAAGAAGAAAACAATTAACCAGGAGAAACCTAAGGGAAAAGAGTAAAACAGAGTACAGTTTACATTTCAGCAAAACCATGATATTTATTTTGGGCCAATTTAGAGTCACCAATCAACATTACATGGACATTTTAAAATTTTGTCAGTAAAACTAAAGTGACCAAGAGAAAAAGCATGCTAAAATGGAAGAACGTGCAAACTCAACTCAACTCCGTCATTTCCCTGCGTCTGGTGCTAGGACATTAACAGTGCTTTTTGCTATTTAATGAATTCAGTCTTAATTATTGATGAATTTAGTCTTGATTATTAATTTAAAATGGAACACATTGAAAATGTATTACATTAGAAGAACATTTTGAAACATAGGTTTTTATTTTTCAAGAGTTAATCATGTAACTTAAATGTGAAAAGTTAAACCTTTTTCCTTCAGACCATATAGTCTACTATAAATTATAATTCTTGTGTTCACCCACCAAAGATAAATAAGATATTCCTCTTTGGATAAACAAGCACTATCAATATCACAATAATATGTTTGCAGTTGTGATTTTATGGGAAACTAATTAAATAAACTCCAATGGATTTTGAGAGTTAATTATAGGCTGTCTTGTAGCAAAGCAACAAGATTAGTTAAATCTTTAGTCTCTGTTTCAGGGTCCTTCAGGCATTGTTGAAATCTACATTTATTTTTATGCATTTCATGTTTAAACTATTTATATTTATTTTTACATGGAACCATTTTATCTCTATTATATACATTTTTTATAGGCTAATCTTCCATTGCTCCAACGAGAACTTCTTCATTGCGCACGTTTGGCAAAGCAGAACCCAGCTCAGTACCTCGCTCAACATGAGCAGCTGCTCCTTGATACCAGCACCACCTCACCTGTTGACTCCTCCGAACTTCTGCTTGATGTAAATGAAAATGGCAAGAGGAGAACACCAGACAGGTGAGTATAATCACATATAAATAAGCTTTTTAGCAGACCCCTTTCTGTATAAAAACTGGTTACAAGTTTAATTTAGTTTGGTTTCAGTGATTTTGTTTTTTTCCATTTTGATATGTGTATTATTGTTCAAATGTTACTCTGTTACTGGCAAGGTAAGTATTGTCTCTACCTTATACGTCTTTGATTCTAGTTTCTGAACAAGGCTAGCATACCCTCATTATGTAGTTTTTGTAGACAATTATTTAATTATTTTGTGCCCTACATTGTTTTGCCATTTCATAGACAGCAAGTTGTATGTTGATTCTGTTTCTGTTATAGGTTCATTGCATCCATGACAGTAAATACAAAAATATTTTACATTGATTGAATGGTTTTTGTATAATGCAAACACAACTTTTGTCAGTGTAAAAGGTATTGTTTTTCTGGTAACAACAAAAAAAAAAAAGTTAATTTTATGTACATATATTTTGTAGAATTATTTTAACTAGTGACAGAAATGTACAATGTTACACTTAATCTTATTCAGATTTTCATTTTTTACATTTAATTGTTCACATTTTATGAAAATATTTTTAATTTCATAATCAAAATTAAGCAATTTAAAAAAAAAATTCTTAAATGTTTCAGTTCAGTGTTAGTTGATTTTGTTGATTGTACAAAGAAAACTATAATGTTGATTCCAAATAAAACACATGATACTGTATCTCATTTCAGAGTTTTAACCTTGTTTAGTTCAACTAACATCATTTCATTGTTAGAATTAATTTCCACTGAAAAAAATAACTTGTTGGATAAACTTAAAAAAATTATGGCAATCAATTGCATTCATCTTTTTAAGTTCTTTCAACTAACACTACTATTAAGTAAATCCTACAATGGTATTTAATGTAAATTTAACATCGCTTTTTGAGTTGAGTGAAAATATAAATGTGATATGAAGTTGTTGGGTTAACTAACATTTTCTTTTACAAAACATTTACTTTTTTAGGTTGAAACAACTCATTTTCATAATTTAATCCTTCACAAATGGTTTATGTATTATCAACACAAGATTTTAATTTGAATAAACTTAAAAAGGTTTACGCAATCGATTGCCATAATTTCTTTTAGTAAGCGTAACTGAATATTCTTAACTGTTCAAACATAAATGTGGAGAAAACACAAGCACAAGAGAATAGTTTTTGTATTTTTAATGTATAAAACATTATTACAATATTGGTCTTTATGAATAACAGCAATTACAATGCACATTTTATTTCACCTTTATTTTCTCTTCACAAAAGCCTACATCCATTCTATGGGCTCGTTAACAGTGAAAATTATTTTACAATCAGAATTGTTAATTTTCTTCTAAATGTTTGCCAGTCACAGTATGTTACTTTACAAAATAAGCTTAACTATGAAGCTGTAACTTTAATAACCATAACAAATTCTTATGTAAAATGGGGCCTATATATTGGTAGCTAAATGCAAAAAAAAAAATAAATCCACCAAAAAATGCTTTTTTGAAAGAAATATGGTCATATATACATAAATACAAAACAATATGCTCTTCTAATATTAAAGTAAATAAAGTCGATGCAAACAAAAAAGCATTAACATTAGCACATTAACCTTTTTTTTTTTAAGGAAAGAACTTTTCAGTTAAGTTTGAGACAATTCAATTTCAAAAATAATTTTTGGAATACTTCTAAAGTATATCTGAGCTCTTTAGGGTAACTTAGATTCAGTGAATATATGACATCTAGCAACATGGCACATGCTGTTGCAAAGTTACCAAACTTATTTACAGCTTCTATTCCCTCAACAATCACAGCAACATCTGCTGGTTCTGCACCAGGAACTCCTTCATGTTTTGCCACAAATAGTTTGAGAGCATACTGACTTCAGTCAGACTGAATACTATCAGCTTCAACATCCTAAAGAAAATAAAATGCCATAATTAATATAAATAACAAATACATTTACATTTCAAAGGGATACTCCACCGAAAAATAAACACTAACTGTTCCTTGTCCTACACTGTTAGAGCTGGCTGAGAAGAATTTTAATCTCAGGTTTTAAAGCAAAACAAATCATGATGCAATACAATTTAATAGAAACTGATTCTGGATAGTACCAAACAATATCAAAGTGTTCATGAAAAAATCTCAGATTACTAATGTTGTATAGACAAGATGGATGACATCCAGTGTAGAGGGCATCACCCAACAAATGAGATCAATTGCTTTTCTAGATTTGACTTGGCCATTTCTCGGCCAATGTTTTATGCAGCAGCATCCATATGTGTTATTTTTGACATGCAACAGGGCAATATACTATCAAAGCAAAGAAAAATTAAAGTAATATAAACTACTGAGTGAAAGAATATAGTGTTAGTAACATATTATACTAGTATATAGTATATAATTTTATTAGTTTCTTATAGTTGTAATCATATAGATTAGAGTGTGCTGGGGAGGCAGCATAAAGAAGAGGGTGAGGAAGGCAGGCTCTATTGTAGGCACAGAGCTGGACAGTTTGACATCCGTGGCAGAGTGACAGGTGCTGAGTAGGCTCCTGTCAGTCATGAAGAATCCACTGCATCCACTAAACAGTATCATCTCCAGACAGAGGAGCAGCTTCAGCAACAGACTGCTGTCACTGTTCTGCTCCACTGACAGACTGAGGAGATCGTTCCTCCCCCACACTATGCAACTCTTCACTTCCACCCGGGGAGGTAAAAGTTAACATTATACAAAGTTATTAGCTGGTATACCTGCATTTTTATCACTCTTTAATTTAATATTGTTTTTTATCAGTATGCTGCTGCTGGAGTATGTGAATTTCCCCTTGTGATTAATAAAGTATCTATCTATCCATCTATCTATCTATCTATCTATCTAGAGCTTTTTTTAACTCCACTCAGTCAATGCAATATTGAGAAACAGGCTTTATCTCCGCAAACAGAATAACAAAAAAAATTAAAACTGATCCACTTACCACATACTCTTTGAGAAGATCCTCCACATTTTCACCAAGGTACTTTACCAAACAGCAGTGGAGAGTATTTTCCTGTTTAAAACAGTATTAAGAGGCATTGTGAAAAAGCAACCAAACCAGGTCATTCAATATACTGTATATCTCTACAAAAACGTACTTATTATTCTACCCCAAGTAAGACATCTAGCATCATCTGGATTTCTTTTTGTACAGCACCTCCCTTATTATGGAAAATGCTTATCAGCATTGGTGTGAATTTATCCAGGGAAGACATAAACTTTGCAACCAGATGGACTGTTGTTCTTAAGAATTCTTCGCTGATAGAACACAAACCATTCTGAAATGATAACAAACAGGTGTTTTTTTACGAGCTCTAAAACTACACCATATTACACAGAAAAAAAGAAACTATAACAATTCAAAATAATCTAAAAGATAAATTATTTGAATATGTTTTCAGTACCTGAGTGTCATTGAAGAGCGCTGGCCATCTTGCTTTGAAATCTTCAATCCTTAGAAACTCATTCACAGTTCCCTACCTTCAGAGAGAAAATGTTTTGGCCATTTTTTGGCTGATAACACTGCGATGATCTTTCTTCCTCACCTCACGCAAAAGCCCCTGTCTTTCTTTTTCAAAACTTTGTTTTGTTTCCCCAGCTGGATAAGGTGGAAGACAATTCACTTCAGCTTTCTTGGGTTTTTTAATATTTCTTGCTGAAGACATTTCCTGCAATTGCTTCTTCTTTAATGAATTCAGCTCATGGCATCCAATGGACCTTAATTTTGTCCTGTAATTGGTCAATTTATATTTTAAGCTGGTCTGCCAACCATCATAACCAGACTAAGAGCTTGGCTCCTTTAAACATGGGTGTTTTGCTTCTGCTACTGCACAAATCTGACCATGTACAAAATTGCTATGTAGAAATCAGTAGTGCTTAAGAATATCTGCCTTTGAGTAACTGGAGCATTTACAATACCACCTCATTTCACACCTACAAGAATTGCAAATAGAGCAGCGTTAATATATAAAAGTAAATATGTAATTTTAGACATGGAGTAGTATCAAGTGCAGCTAAAAATGTATATTTACCTGTCATAAATTTAAAAACACATACACATTTTTACTGTATTATGCATGAATGTATAATGTGTTTGTCTAAAAATAGTAAACAAATGACAAAATTAATTTTACTTGTGATTTCCAAATAATTTATCTTTACCATAATGACATAATTACATAACTCAGAGATATATCTGCTTTATAAGCTAGTATACAAATTATCTATTAATACAGACTGCCACCTGCAATCCATACGAAATAGTATACTAAGAGAATATATTAAATATTCTGAAAGAAAATAATGTATACCTCTTACAAATAATCGTATTTATATGTGTCATGAATTAGAAAAATATATTACATAAAATATCAGTTCAACAACTTAACGCAGAAATGCTATGGCCTGTAGTCTTCTTTAAGTTTCCCCGTCTTCTACCTTGCAATTACATTTTTGTAGCATCATAAGTTACCTATTCTGAAACTTTTTTTACCCAGGAAATTACCTTTATATTGAAACTGGCGATACTGTATGCACACAGGTATTTTAAAAAGTACGCCGAATGTAAGATCTTCGTTAAAGATTTTTTAAACTTACACGAGCAACTGCACATCTCTGTGTCTTCAGATAATTAAGGATCCCGACTGGCATTAATTGTAATAATTGTAATTTATAAATCCAGTTGCAAATTGTGCAAACTTTGATTATCGTGAAACAAGTGCTCGAAAAATGGCGTTTGGAGGAACTCAAAACATCCACATACCCAATGAGCGACCCTACAAAGACCTAAGGCAGAAGGTGGCATGGCTCTACCCAACTTTTAGTTTTATTACTTGGCAGCAAACATACAAGCTATAAAAACCTGGACACAAATAGATGAACATACACAGGCTTGGTCCGCGATAGAACTAAAATCCTGCAGTACTTCTTTCTATTCCCTGCTTTGTGCCCCAATAAATGCAAGTTATCGGCAATATACTAACAACCCAATTGTGCCTTACTCACTCAGAATATGGAACCAATGTAGAAAGCATTTTAAGATGGAGAATCTTTTACCTGTGGCACCTCTGCAAGAGAACCACCTCTTTCAACCATCGCAAACATATGCAGTTTTTAATATGTGGAAAAAAGTTGGGATTAAATTGCTTAAAGTATCTTTATATAGACGTCTTTGCATCCTATGAACAATTACATTCCAAATGTAACTTTCCAGCCACACATTTCTTTCCACATCTTCAAATTAGGAACTTTGTTAAACAGAACCTGCCTGATTTTCCTCATCTTGCACCCTCCTCCATGCCAGAAAAAATATTGCTCAATTTCAAGGACTTAGACACCATCTCTGCAATATATAAAATTATTTTACAGTCTCTCCCTTTCAAAGATCCAAGAGGACAATGGGAAAAAGATCTCTTAATCAATATATCAGAAAAGGAGTGGAAAATAGCAATGCATTACATGGACTTCACTCAAGCTCCATATGCTCAAAGCATACAATTATTCAACTCAAAATTATATATCAAGCACATCTGTCTCGCCTAAAACTGTCCAAAATGTTTCCAGGGCAAGATCCAACCTGTGAACGCTGCAATCAAGTCCCAGCCTCACTGAGTCACATGTTTTGGGCCTACACCAAATTAACATCATTTTGGACTAAAATCTTTTAAGTGCCTTTCAGGCAGCCTTGGTGTCACAATCCCTCCTAACCCATTAACAGCTGTGTTTGGTGTTCTTCCAGATGGGTTTAAAGTGGAAAAGGACAAACAAACTGAGATTGCATTCACTACACTTTTGGCATGCAGACTTATTTTGCTAAACTGGAAGAATCCTAACTCTCCTCTTTTAAGTCAGTGGGAAACCGATGTTTTATACTATTTGAAATTGGAAAAAATCAAATATTCAGTTTTAGGATCTGTACAGAATTTTTTCTAGACCTGGCAGGATCTAATCAATGATATTTTAGAATAAGCTCTTAAAGCACAGAGGAAGCAATAATCTCCACATTTCTTTTTCTTCTCCATTCATCTCTTTTGCCCTATTAAACTCATCAATTAGGTATGTTTACAAGCCTTAAGTTTTACTGCATTGGCCATGTTCTCTCTCTCAGGGTTGGGGGGGACTTGTTTTTCAGTCCTATTTTTTTGTAAAAATTGATCTATTTGTATGGAATGATTACAATAAATTTAAAAATAAAAAGAAAAAAGGTGTTTGGAAGGAAGGAAAAAAGAATGATATTCAACAGGTTTTGATTACGAGGAGATTAACAGTTACTTGTAATAAATACCTTAATCACACACTTTCACGCTATAACTCAGTCAGTTCTCTGGAGAGTTGTGGACACATTAATAACAAAAATACTTACTAAATGCCTGCGATTTAAGCCACAGAACATAAACATCTTAACAAGCTGTTCACATTATCGTAGCTCATATGGAATGTAAGTTATTAACATCTTTACAAAACTGTGCACATTAAAAAAACTGATATGAAATGTAAATAATTAATATCTTACCAATTTCAAGAAATGTTTTACAATGAAAAATGGCTTCTGTTACTAAAGACCCGCCAATTCTATGAATATAAATCAGGTGATTAATGTGCACAAATCAGAAGCACTTCAGTGAGCCTACACATATGATGGTCACTGTGAACGAATCAAAAACTGCTCAGTGTGTATGCGCAAAAGTAAAAGTCTGCCCAATCATGTATAATTGGTTTAAACAAAAAACTTAGTAGAGGAAATGTAATAAATAATGTGAAGATGAAAGCCTTTTATGTGTTTTATTGGGTAAACTATCAAATATATAATTTACATAATTTTTATGTAAAATAGACACATTTATATGAGTGAAATAAACTAGACCAAGAAGTAATTTTTTTCAGTGCAGGTGATTTCTTTTTCTTTAAGAATTACCATATATACTCGCTTTTAACTTCTTCCACGGATAAGTCAGAGCTTGATTTTACCATATAATTTCCAGTATTTTATAATGTCAGTCATATAAGTTGAATGTGGAAAACTTAAGCTATTGATCCAAAAGAGTATGACATGCTTACACCCACCTAAGAGAGTAACCACGGACCACACTACCTTTTTTCTCTATGTATTATGCGTACATGATCACACGGTAGTACCCGAACTATTCTGAAGTGACGTTTGCACTGTTTTGTGTTTTTTGTATCTCACAAACTCATGCATCTTTATCGTAAGAGCATCCCTTATCTACAATGGAGAATTCGATCAGAAGAAAATATGAAGCTGGTTTTAAATTAAATGGCGAAAGAAATTGGTAACTGCACTGCTGCAACAAAATTTGATGTGTCTGAGAAACTGGTGCGAGATTGGAGGAAGCAAGTAGATGTAAAAATAAAAAAAAAAAGTGTTGCGTTTTTGAACTGGCATATAAGTCGGGGTCTGATTTTTATGATCGATTTTTCGGGTTTCAAGACCTGACTTATACATGAGTATATACAGTACAGTAATTACTCTTATAACACCCGACGCAAGGTTAGGCAAGTGCAAGGACAGTGCTTTAAATTGTTACCCATATAGTAAATGAAGAAGGTAAGTTATGCTGGAACAAAAATCTGCATAATACCATTTTTACCATTACTTAATTGTTTTATAGTATAATGCTTTTTTTGAAAAAGAGGATCCCTACTGGGTTCCTCTAATTAAATCATTCCAAAGCATGTACCTTCTAGTTCTTCTTATTATTTCAAATTAGCCTTTTTGCTTAATGAATATTAAAATAGTACATACCGTAGATCCCGGAATACAAGCCGACCCGGTATATTAGCCGATCCCCTTCTCTACCGACTAAATTACATGTATTTGCCGATGACCGGTATTTAAGCCGACCCCCTTCTCCAAGCAAAATTTTCTAAATTTCCTTAAAAGTGTCTCTTCGGGTATATTTATAATGTTTATCGGCGAGAATTTGAGACTGCCGGCATTTTTGATGGAAACTAGGAAGTGATTGCGGAGAAGTTTGGTAAATTGGAACCTTTGTGTTGAAACTATATACGCAAATACGGTACATCGGCGGGTGGATTTCCGAAGACTTGTTATAAATTTGATTAACTTAAATACGCAATACAGTGGACCCTTGACTTACGAACTTAATTCGTTCGCAAAGGCTAACCCATAATGCGTTCCAAACCTCCCACTACAACACTTACTTAACCTTTTCATAATAAAAAACACCAATATTTTTTCTAATGTACTAACCAAAAAGTTATAAAAAGTGCCTAGCCTACTTCGATTAGGCTAGGAGCATGGCGGCGCGCAGCGGCTCAGGGCTCTCCTTTTCAGTGCACTTTTTTGTTGTTTTTGTGCTTTTTTTTGTCCTTGTTTGTGCACGATCAGTTCGGCGAACATCCGCTACACCATTCAGAACCTTATAGACATCGGTGTCCAGAGCCAGACATCTGTTTTGAGTGTTTTTCATCACACGCATAACATCCCAGACAACATAGCAAGACCAGCGGGCTCTCCGTGGTTTGTTGTCGGGTCTAGGAGACGACACAGACGGAGGAGGGAAAGAAAGCAGAAGCGGGGCCGCAGATACGGCGTTATGCTAAGGCTAAAAAAACAACCATACAAGCCCTATACAGAACTTTTTTCTGCACTGAAGGAGCTGCTTTTAATCTCATTGTAGATGCGTATAGACAGTAAAAGGAATTCTATTCTAGAAACAATTTCATACTGTACTCACCATTTAATTTGACATCTTTGGGCTGCAGGAAGGGAGGAGGAGGAGGAGATATTTCCACACAATGTCCATCTTCGTTTCGAAATTACATCCACAAACACATGTATCTGGGCTCCGACTGACGCTACTAACGCTCTCGGTTGTTTGTTTACAATCGCGCAAGCGGATACACGTGACCGCATCCGTTTCGTAACGCAAGATGTGGATTGTGAATCAAAATAAATTTTATTTTAAACTTCCCGATAATTTATTATAAATTTTATTAATAAAATCAACAACTAAAACACTTTTTTGAATAAATTCTTTATTTAATTTAAAGTACCGGCATGCAAAGTTACTTCTTCATCTGAAAGATGGCTCTGTGGTTTCGTCATTATTTACTTCCGTATTCATCGGCAAAACCGGCATTGCGCTGGAAATCTGGAATCTGAAATGATACTCGTTGTATAAACCGAACCCCAAACTCCAAGCCAAAAATCTAGGACGAAATTCTCGGCTTGTATTCCGGGATCTACGGTAATAAAAAAAATGTTGAAATTGTCTCATTGATGGTACAAAATGTGTACAGGAAATTAAGATTTCTGTCCTCTGTTCACTGTTTTTTCCACTGCAATTTCTATTGGGATTTTTGTTTTTTAAATTCATTAATATTTTTACTTCCCACTTTAGTGAAATATTGCTTTATAATTAAACTGATTAGGAACCTGTAAAAATAAGTTTTAACCATATTTACTGTTTGAGTTGCATTTGGGAAAGCCTGTTGCAGTATATGACTTTTAACCAGTTTTAAAAGAAATACAAAAAGGGTAATAAACATTTATATAGTAAAATTCAGTATCTGTCTAAGGGTACAATGATACAGTGCATTATTATTTACTAAATGAATGTATTAAATGTACTGTAGCTGCATATAAAATCAAATTTTAGACAAAATTTGCCTTTGTTATTTGGGAGATGAGAGGTTTCATACATATGGTCTGCTATGGATGAGTAGTCACAGTGAGATTTCAGATCTATTAAAATGGCTCATTAAAAAGTTCAATCTGTTTCTGTAATGATACTGGGAGTAATCCGTCATTTAAACCACAAAAACATGACATTGCAGAGAGAGACACATTTTGAGGCACACTGTTTATTAAAAGTCATAGAGGTCAGCAATTGGAATCAGTATAAAGACAAAATAATTCTCACAAAAAATAAGATTGTATTGTATGATTCATATTCCACTGTAATCACTTTATTATATATCACGGTAAAAATCACAAAAGTGACTTGATTGGTTTTGTTTTTCAACACTTATAAATTTCTGAGTAATGTAAATCAAATGTCATCCTCTTTATCCACTACCTACTCAAAGACTGAATGCAGTTGCATAAAATAAAGTTTCTTATGCACAGAGTAACAAATCTAAGCTGCAGCTTCAACATTTGATATTATTTGGTTTTCTCACTCACACGAATATATATTTACCATTACATAATTGTGGTCACTTTTCATGTAGTCACTGATTAATTAAAGATATGAAAGCAGAATCTTTCATCTGTTTTATTAAAGTAGCAGAGCTGAACTGTAAATATCTTCATAGGTCATCAGTATCTAATACTAACAATGCTGAATTATATGATGGCATTATTCCAAACATTAAAAAATCATCCCTTTTTTATCTTTTTACAGAAACTGTACATTAATAAAACTGCATACATATGTCTGGAGTTATTTTTCATTTTTCTAATCAGCAGCTACTGTTAATCCATAATGGAAGATGTATCTAATTATACATCCACTTTAACTGTTTTTTCACTTAAAATAATCTGGAACATTCACATTTTTGATCACAATACTTTGTTCAGGATGACTAGGTATTATTTAAATGTTGGCCCAGTACATACTGTAAAGGTCAGTCATAAATATTAATTTAAAAACTAAAACAAGAAGCACAAAAATCATACTCAGACTGAAGTTCAGTTAAACAATAAGTTAATTTTGAAATATAGTTCAGCTTTTTCTGTGTAATGCATCTTTTAATTCTGGATTCTGTTAATGGTAATATAAAAAATAAAAGACTGATAAATTTTAAAGAGCGACCCTAAGTGTAGAAACAGAAGTGTTTCGTGACCATGTTTTCCTATGTGTATATACTGCTTGCATTAAATTAAATGATTAACTCATAAAAAATCTTTTACTTGACTTTCTGTAAATGTTATTATAGTTTGGTACTCTCCCACTAATTCTGGTACAGTGTAAATTGTCCAAGATAGTTTTAAATAAAAAGAACTCCCTTTCCTATTCTTCATTTTAACAAACAAGTGATCTATTTTATCAGTTAACATTTTCACTGATTTGTTCCCATTATATCCTGGGTGGTTTGGGGGGCCAGAGGTATTGGTCAGGTTAAAGAATGCCTCTGAGCTAACCCTAGAACCTTGGTTTACATGTGGTCATTGTTTTGATATTTAAATAAAAAAGTAAAACAAGTCCATGAGTATTAGTAGAATGCCTCCATCTTCCTAGATAATATTAGCAAAAGATTTAATGGGATGATTGCACAATGTAGATTAGCAAAGTACTTAATTCAGATCTGTACTTTCTGAGAACAACGGAATGTAAATTTTCAATTGGTCTGGCTGAGAATTACTATTACATCACCTCTGGCATTAAAGCACAGATTAATGTTGGTTATGCAGATTGTAGGCTGCAGTTTATATTTGGTTACTACTTTGATTTAATAAAATATGGGTTGTTACATCTTATTAAATGGTGTTATAAAATCCTGGAATACACAAAAACTTTGATGAGCCAGCTTAACTAACTGGTTGTTAAAGGTCTGACGGAAAGGAATTATAACAAAAAAATCTCCAGATTTGTGTTTGGAATTGTATATTCAATATGGTGCTTTATACAAAATAATTCTTTCTGCTCTTTCTTTGTTTGCCTCTCCCTCTTCTCCTAGTCTGTCCATTGTGACTTACAGGTCATCAAATTACCAACTCTTTTAGAGGGTGGTTTCTTTTGTCAGATAGCTGAGTGGAGTGTAGCAGAACAGTGGTCTTATTTGTAACAAATTTTTTATTTACTTTTAGTCCTTACACATATAAAAGCTGAAATACGTTTTTTAGAAACTCTAGAATTCTATAATTTAAGCACATAAATGTTCAGTGCAGAGTACTGATGTATTTTTTTAGTTATGGTTTCTATCCACTGCATGCCATTGTTTGTCAGTACTTGAATCATTTATCATTTAGATTTGCCTGTTTGACACTTGCAGGGAGAATAGGGTTTATCAGGATGTTGCTCTGAAAGTCACCAAGTAGATTGACGTATATTGCTGTTAACGCAATGAACATTGCAGATCAGTATGATGTTTATTAAAATGGATACTTTTTGTGTCAACATCAAGGCTTAGGTTGTATAGAGAACCTAATTTACCCAAGTTATACTTCTTTAATATAAAGCAGAAATTATTAAGGTTAAAGATAGTCTGCTGGTAAGTGATTGCCAGGTTTATTTTTTATAACTAAAGTGGGAGTAAAGAAGATGATAACCCATGTGACTTATGATAGTTTCCATGCTGTTACTAATGACGTTTTATCAGGGACTATATCACTTAACTTTGTTCTCTTTTTGAATTAATGTATTTCCTACAGAACCAAAGAGAATGGCTTTGATAGAGAGCCTTTGCACTCAGAGCATCCCAGCAAGCGACCCTGCACTATTAGCCCTGGCCAACGGTACAGTCCAAATAATGGCTTATCATACCAGCCCAATGGTCTGCCTCACCCTACACCGCCTCCACCTCAGCACTACCGTTTGGACGACATGGCTATTGCTCATCACTACAGGGACTCATATAGACACCCCAACCACAGGGATCTCAGGGACAGAGCAAGACCTTTGGGTAAGGAGAAAAATATTAATCTTTGTTGAGATATATTCTAAAATACTAATTTTCTCATTTTAAATCCAGATGCAATTATGAGTGAGGTATTATGAGAGATTTTTAAAAGCAGCTTGGTACATTGTACAACTGGTAAATTTTTGAAAACAAAATTATAATGTGTACTGTAATTCTTACATTTTTGCAAAAACATTTTAGCTGCTTACAAAATATTCACCTTTGTGTTCTTTATTTTTGTTTTTCTTTATCCTTCCAATTTTCTTGTGTTCCCCTTGAATAATCAATATCAGCTTCAGTTTATTAATGGCTTACAGTTATTGAAAATATTTTAAACCAGATTTCATTTTTTCAAAATTAACAATGAGCATCATGATCCAGAAATATACCTTCAGTTGATCCATGACATATTCTACAAAGTTGCATACTCTGAATTTTCTCTGACTCATCTTTAAACATACTACTTGCAAATTTATTTTCATTTTATTATTTATTGTATATTTTTCTGTGAGGTTTTTAGACTTTAGCTGAACATGTTTCTCTAAATTTAAATATATTGGTTAATTAATCCCACACACTACGCAGAACTGTCTACTACCAAATAGTAATTTAACTTTTTGTTCTAATTATATTCTAGATTAGTGGGTTTGAGCATGATTTTTATATATATATATATATATATATATATATATATATATATATATATATTTATAATCTACACGTTAGGTTGATAGCCACAAAACAAGTGAAATTTAAAATTGGCATCATTTATAGTGTAGCATGTTGTGGAATGAAATTCCATGCTTTATTGCCATTGATACCAGATTAACCAGTAACCGTGAATTGGATTGAAAGATTATATAACATAAATAAATTCTAAATTTTTTTGACATGATTTTTAAAAGCACTCTCTTAAATGGTTACTAGTAAACACTTAATAATAAATTGTACTGGTAAAGGAAATCATAACACAGCAGGCAGCATTGTGCATATGCTGTTTAGCGACGTCTTCTCAGAAGTGAGTACTAAAATGACGACCATCTTCTGTTGGTACTGGATTTTATGCAGTCTTAACAGGTAGAGGTGAGATTATGGAAGGAAGCAAAAGTGATGTTACAGTTCCTCCTGCCATCAATCTGCTCTGAAGATGGGAAAGGGAGAAGTATAAGAACAAAAGCACCAACTCTTGGCTCAGAGTGGAATTACCATTACTAAATGAGCCATGAAACTGTCTTCTAAGCACATATGTGTGATTATATATGACATTATCATTATTCACCAAATAAGAATTGCATTCTTTTAGTTTTTGTAACTTTTCTGTTAATGTCTTTTGTTGGTCGATATAAAATCATTTAGTCTGCTTTTGCTGGAATAATGGAAGCCTTACATCTGGTTACACTCCTCTTCAAGGTATAACTTCATAAAGTGAACAGTCAAATGAGAAGATAACAGCTGTGGGTATATTTACAGCTGCTTCACTCTTTTTCCTGTCTAGCAGTTTTCCATTTTTTAATACTAGTATACTTTAGGAGATGAGAAAATAAATATAAAATATGTCTTTTGGATTTGGACAGTATATTTAAGCATAATTGTAGATGCAGTATGTGTGCATATTTTATGTCTGTTTTTGAAAACATACTGTAGATCTCCCTATTGTCTCAATAATGCAAATTTTACACATGTAAATAATGAATAAAACATTCAAAAGACTGCTATATGCTGTTTGTTATTTAAACACAAATAATGGATACTGGGGTTGTTTACCAGATGGTTTCACTTCCTTTTATTGTTGGTGGTCCAAGGTGTTACACTCAGCTTTATGAATCAGTGGATGGTTCATAAGCAGTATGAAGAAAATTTAAATAGACTTTCAAATGTGAGTCACATCAAACATTGTATTTATAAACTCAGAATTATTTTAGGATTAGTTGATTATATATAAGAATTTATTGTTTTATTCTATTATGCATTTGAAAGTGGACATTACCCTCTTGAGGGAGGGCATTATACTTAAGAAAATCTTAAGTTGTCTAAGTCACTGCCTTAATGTGAAAAGCTCAGTTTCTTAAGATTGCAGTATAAGATGAATCATTTCAAATATTGTTTTAAGAAGTTTTTTTACCAATAATGTTCTCAAACTTGTCTGTAAAAAGACATGAAAAGTGCTGCCATTTGGTGATAAATTAATATGTCCAGATTTGTATTAGTCATAAGAATTTCAAGTTACAGCACAAGAACCTCTTGAAGAATTAAGAAAAGAGGCACAGAATTGCAATAGAATAGCTAAAATTGTTTTCACTTTTGGCAGGGATGCATGGTGCACGTCAAGAAGAAGTGATTGATCACCGTCTTACAGACCGAGAATGGGCAGAAGAGTGGAAGCACCTTGACCATGTAAGAAAAGTAATAGCACATTTTATTTCTTAGAAAAAGTTTCATTGTTCCCTAAACATGCAATTAAGCACATAGACACTAATTGACAATAGACATAATTCTTAAGGAGTATTTCAAAATAAAGAACAACTGTCTACTATAGGAACTCGCATTACCATGACATCGCTAGTTCTGTTTCTAGCCTCTGCAGCAGCCTTCTAAAAATTTAACAAGTAGCCATACAACAAGTGCAGACTATCTTTTTCTTCAGCTTTGACTTTTACCAGTCACAATTTAAGCATTAGTCACATTCTTGATATACATAAATCTTCAAAAGTTGGTTATTTACCCATTTGAATATTTAAGTTATACATTTAAATGATTAAAACTGCTTCCAAGTATAGGCAGGGAAAAATATTTAAATATATAAATTATTGCTTATAACAAGTGTGAGAGAGATAGACAGAGACACAAAGTTTTGGGGCACTCATAGGCAAGCCCTGTGTAATGGAAACAAAAAAAAAACATGTACAAATGCCGTTGAGCAAATAACGCCTTTTCAGGCACAAGTCTTAATTCTTGACTGCCCAAGATGGCAGCTTCTTTGGACTGAAGTACTCTCAGCAGGAAGAGGCGAGTCCAGATGGACAGACATTGGAAGTGATATCATCAGTGTTAAACCCATCAATTTTCCAGTCTGCAGATAAAAGACATTAGTATACAGCGCCAACCTTTGAAACAGCAGGGGATTACCTTTACCAGAGCCCTTAAGCTGTTCCCTATGCATACATCCATGATACATGGTAAATAAGCAGTATTTTCATTTTAATATTTCATATTGTGATGAGCAAACCCTGCAGAGTTTGCCTTACAATGAGTTTGGTGAAATCACAGAAATGTTTGGGAAGTTCACCAAACTCTGCAAAAAGCATTGAAGTCAATGGAGAAGGAGAAACTAAACTAGTTTTGAGTGGACTATAACGGTGCTAAGGTCCACCAACTATGCTAGATTGATGTCAAAAACACCAATATTGCCATGCCATCAAGAGGCAGCGAGGGACAGGCTCATTCCATTGTTCAAAGTCACAGCTCCAGGCAGAGCTGGAACATCTTTTTTTTTGTTTCTGATCTATTTTTGCAGATACCATTTTTTTTTCTTCTGTCAAAAAGCCAGTGGCAGTACTTATAATATTCTCATTATGGTCAGCTGTTGTACCTTTTGAAATTAAAATAATGCAAGGTGTTTTTTTTTGGTTTTTTTTTTTGGATGAGAGGTTCATCACGCATGTGCAAAGCAGATCAGGCAGTACTCTTGCAGTGCACATTCTATGCATCACTGATACAGCTCTGTAATGTCGTTCTAGGAAAAATGTTACTCTAAGCTAGCTGCGTGCAAATTTCCAGGATA
This sequence comes from Polypterus bichir lapradei, assembly GCA_026402145.1. Taxonomy (NCBI): domain Eukaryota; kingdom Metazoa; phylum Chordata; class Cladistia; order Polypteriformes; family Polypteridae; genus Polypterus; species Polypterus bichir. Next base: position 27,434,491 of record JANRMT010062842.1, read on the forward strand.
ATATTCAATGAACAAGGGCACCAGCGAACACATATTAGCTGCGAAAAACACTTTGGTGAAGTTCGCCAAATCAACAGTAATTTCTTACCACATGAAGCTTAGCACTCAAGGGAGTAACCACCCAAAACCACTTGTTAATTTAATAAAGCCTCCATTATTGCATACTATTTATATATTTATTTTGATAGCTTCTAAACTGCATTATGGATATGGTAGAAAAGACAAGACGGTCACTCACAGTTCTGAGGCGGTGTCAAGAAGCTGACCGAGAAGAGCTGAACTACTGGATCAGGCGGTATAGTGATGCAGAAGACCTCAAGAAAGGCACTAGACAACAGAGCCCTGTCAACCCTGATGCAACACTCTCAGGTAAAATGAAAAAAAGAAGAAGAAAAAATGATTATTTTCTTGATGCTTATAAGGTTATGTGAACAGTCAGAACTTTTTTTTTTATTTTTTTATTACAATTGTTAGTTTTAATTTGTGTTTTTGATTTTACATAATATAATCCAAACAACAGGAACACTTAATGTTCCAATAAGACATTTTTGAAGTTTCTTTTCCTGTAAAGCACAAATAGATGCAAGCGAGACACATGCTAATGTTACACAAGCTTTTTATGTAATTTAGTAAAAGTTAATTGAATTCTACAACTATGGAATGATCTTTTTTGGTTACATTAAGCAGCCTCTGGTATATTAAAATTTAATAGATTTCTTCTTTAGAATGCCTTTGTAATTAACATAATGTAATATCAGGATGGTCTACAAATATGGTTTTTAGAGTCCAACAAATTTAGTTTGTTGAATAAAATAACTTCCTTAGTGTTAGACCCAAGCGTTAAAGGTAAAGTCCTTGCACTGAAATGGAAAAATAAGAAATATGTTTGTCTTCTTAGAACAGTACATAAGGCAGCGAACAGTCACTGTACAAGCAAAAGGCAACAAGCAAGGTTCCGAAGCGTTGTGCTATAGTCGACTACCATAGTATGATGGGCAGCTTAGACTGTGCAGATCAAGAATTGACTATCTCTCCCATTACGAGGAGGCAACAAAAGAAATACTACAAAATGATACTTTATCATCTGGTGGAACAGTGCATGTAGAATGCATTTGTCTTACACAAACAAAAAGCTGGCAAAACTGTAACTTTACCTGCCAGCTTGTAGAACAAATCATTACTGCACATCTACCATCCACACTACCACTAAAGAGAAGTGGTCGACCCAGCACATCGCGGATTAATCCAGAGTGTCTTATTGGTAGACATTGTATTGATTATAGAAACAGAAAAAAAAGAACAGAATCCAATTCGTACCTGTGTAGTGTGCTGTTCAAAAACTGATAAATCTAGAAAGAAAACCAGAAAAGAAACACACTATTATTGTCCCGACTATGACATTCGATTGTGTCTTTCACCATGCTTTAAGATTTACCAGACAAAGGACTTATTTTGAGATTATATACTATTTGGGTATCATTAGTAGTATCATTATTACAGTTATTATTTTTGTTATTTTTGATCCTTTCATATTATTATTATTTTTATTCATACTCAAAGTCTAGGTGCTATGTGTATGCGGTATATGCTGTTAAAGTGAACTTTTTTTTTTAACATAACTGTCAATTTACAATTACAACTTCAATGTCTCATGGTCATTTTATTTGACATATGACCTATGTACATTTTTGCCTTTTAATTTTTTTCTTTTTTCAGAAACACATCGAGAGCTCCTTCACAGACCTACATCTGGATATGTTCCAGAAGAGATCTGGAAAAAAGCTGGTAAGGATCACTAAAACATTTGCATGTTAATCAGGATTCATTAGAAACAGAACACAGCAGTTAAATATAAAGTATCTTTGTAACCCAAAGTAAAGTTTAATCTCAGTTTGTGTGAAAATAATGCTGAAAGCATAAAATGATCACAATAGGATAAATGAATAAGATATTGTACTTCTGATAAAATGAATCGTACCCAAGTAGGATATCGGTGTGTACCAATTTTCCATTTTGCTTTCAGTCAGTTCTTATCCTGATGCCAGACATTTTTCATTTTATAATACCAATGGTCTGAGGACTGTACTGATGTGGAGATGTTGATGAGAAAAAAGTTGAAGTGGCCTGGCCATGTGGATTGAAATGTATAGAAAGAATGTGTGATCTAGTAAAGCTGAATAGAATTGGCAGTGATAAATTGCATGAAAAATATACTGTATGTGTCTCATTCCTAGGGATGACGGAGATTGCAAAAAAAATTTGAAGTAATTTGGCAGATGATTAGCGAACCTGCTTAAATGTGGAATCAGTTATTGTTGTTCTTTATTACAATTAATGTCATTGCCATGACATAAAAATCAACATGGAGAAGTTTCCATAGCTTTTCAATGCATATGAAAAACAAAGAGACCAATAAATTATATGGGGAAAAAGAAGTAAAGAAAGGCTAAGGTAAGGCTAAACTATCTGGACTGGATAGAGAGAGACATGGGAGGCTGTATGTCAGGAAGTATAGAGCAGTTGTTACAGAATGTCAAAGACTGTGAATCATTTTGGTGTAGACCAGAACCTTAAGCAGGCTGTTGAGTTCAGTAATAAAGAGGATGCATTTTGTTTTACTTTTTTACATAGATGTTGTGGAAGTGTGATAGAATAGTGAAGTGAATAAAAGACAGAGTTACCATTTTATTAAGTTTATGTTTTGTTGGTTTTATGTATGCTAAGCAGAAATTTGAATTAAAGGTACTGTTTATTTTGTGTGGATGTGTAAACAAATAACAAAAAAAAAAATTCTGTTGCACTTTTTGCCTTGAATATCAACACAATTTGTAAGAACTGTATCTTTTGATGCCACTAGATTGGTCTCTTTAAAAAACTTGTACATATTTTTGTATTCTGATTTTCTTGTACAGATGACCTTGGGTTATTATTCTTCTGTGTATTATAAAAAGGCAACCTAAAGACAGAGGCATTGTTAACAAAATTGCACCATTAGCCACAAAATGAGTGATAACTTATCAAAGAGGAAGATTTGTAAGACAACTAGCCAACCTCGATAGACTCAGTTATGGTCATTAAACTTGAGAGAGACAACCCTGTTTATTTTATTACTATGGATTTTAAAATTTTTTGGAGATAAGTATTCCATCAAAGAATCTTATTAATATTTAACATTAATTTGATCTACATAAGCAAACTGAACTTTTCTCTGGAAAAAGGTGACTGCTTTCTCTATTTTAAAATATCATATAAAACCAGGGGATTGCTTCAGATATCAGTAATTTGGCAAGTCAATAAAAATGTCAGCCAAAATTGTATGCTTTGCACTTGAGCATGAATACTTACTCATCACAGTTTATACATAAGGTATACTAAACCCTAAGTGTTCAGCTAGACTGATGGGCAACTCTACAATTATTGTTACCCAAGGGATAATGAATACTCTGAAAAATTCTTCACATCAGTAAGCTCAGCCTGATATTTTCTTTAGACATTATCTCTACCATTGTGTTTCAATAACATGTCATAGAAAGCTGAAAAGCATACCCAGGTATAAAGCCTTATAATACATTAAACACCTAATGACAGATTTCTATTGCTTACAGAGTTCCAGAATTCCTTGTAGTAATAGAGGCCCACATTTGGGTATATAACTGATGATAGTAGAGGCTAAGATTGCATTGCCTTCTTCTTCAGGCAGCAAATTGTAAAATTGAAATTGTCTGTTTTAACTCCTTTGAAAAAAATAATTTACTCACAGAGTATTAACTTTAGTAAAATATTATTAATCCTAAATGTAAATGAGCTTTAATTTAGTTGACTTTTCTATTTCACAAAAATGTAATAAAACCACAGTTAGAATGTATCCATCTTTACTCTCAATTTTTTCAAGTGATTGGTGGATGTTTGCAGTTGCTAATAAATATTCAAGCACCTTGCAAAATGCTCTACCAATTCTCTTTACAGATCTGTGTGTGCCCTTGGGACTAGAATAGAAATGCATAATTTAAATATAAATTGCCTGATTTACATATACAATTAGTCAAGCTGCGGCTTTGATCGTAAGCAAAAAATTATTGTCCTGTGTTGCCAGTTAGATGGAATTTTAATTCACCTTGAATATTTAGATATAAAAAGCAAGCAAGTCCCACACATTTCAAATCTCTGAAGATCCTATAGTGATAATAAAAGTATAGATGCTTACATAATATATAGCGTTTTACCCTAACTAAAACCTCAAGATTAAACAGTGCAAAATAGAAATGAGTTTTATTTTGCGCACTTAAGAATAATAAATCCTCTTCATCTCACTATAGTATAACTAGTCTTGAACATTCTGGGTATTTATTGATCTGCTGCAAAGTAATTTTTAATTATAAACGCATGTTTTTAATTAAACAGAAAATTTAATTAAGGTACTTTATAAGTAGATTAAACAATTAGGTGCAAACACTTCAATGAAACATGCTGCAATTAGTTTTAATAGGGTGTTAATTGGTGCTGGATTTGCCAAGTTAATAATTACTGCTTATTTGGTTTTCCATTAATCATTGTCATTTTACTCTGAATAAAGAAAGAAATTATGATGGATAAGCTAAGTCAGGAGCAGATTACCTAGTTACTAAATAAATTTACATGTTATAGATTCAAAATATTTTACTCTTACAATATCTTTAAATGATATTAGTGATACTAGTAATAGTATTAAATTACTATTTCAGTAAAAACATGATTGATATATTTGATAAAGTCACAGGTGTTCTCTTTCAGTTTCTGGCAAGTCCAAAGTTGCAATACAAGATATATAGTCCCTGTTTCAGCAAATACATTAATATCCTGTCTGCATACACATCATTTAATCACAGAGGCTTTTTTGGTCTACATTTACTTAAATGTAAAGGCATTACCCAAAAGGAAATTCAGCAACATTTAATACCGTTATACAATATACACTTTGTAATAAAAAAGGTTTTATTATTACATTTACAAAACTAATGTAAAATACATACATTTAGAGCTAAACAATAAACCATTTAAATTCTAAAAGTACTGTTTTTTAGGGAAACTAATATTTACAACAATGTGTTATCCGTTTGTTATCCTATGTACAATGATCATGTGTCCCAAAAACTTTTATGGAAGGATATAGAATTGGTTTACTATATAAAGTCCTTGTTAACATATAATAATGATTATTTTAAGATGCATTTCAAAAAAATCGGAGTGCATCATTTAATATTTTTAAGTCCCTGGTCTTCTAAGCTGTGCTGTTAGGAATGATCAGATTAATTCATCTTTGTTAAGAGTCAGCATATTTTGTTATTTTGGTTATTTTGTCTGTAAATCTTGAATGTATTTTTTTTCTTGTTAGGAAAAGCATCTGCTGTTTTTATATTATTTGGATTTTTAACAACAATTGATAATTTAAAACCAATCATTTTATTATATACAGCAAGACTTTCTTTTTTTATTTATAGTAAGTACACCACTTAACTCAGGTAAGCACAAATTTGGAGTACCAAAATAAGTTTTAAAAAAAAAAAATTCCATGCAACATTGTGTATAATAAACTGTTATAAATGCACCACTGACCTGCTGTTCATTTCTCCACAGTTAACTGGAACACAGTTATGTAGAAGCCAGTATATGATAAAGAGTTTTTCACATTTGTTATTAACAATTTTAATGCATTGCAAATGCATAAATCTATTTCTTCATCATTACTAAATGTTCAATTTTGTGTCTTCCAGAGGAAGCTGTAAATGAAGTGAAGAGACAGGCAATGTCAGAACTGCAGAAAGCTGTGTCAGAGGCAGAAAGAAAAGCCCATGAAATGATTAGCAGAGAAAGGGCAAAGATGGAGCACACAGTAGCTGAAGCTAAGCGTCAAGCTGCTGAAGATGCTCTGTCTATTATTAATCAGCAGGAAGATTCAAGCGAAGTAGGTTTTAACTATTTTTTTTTATCTCTGTACAGAACAGTCATAGATTAATGTCAGCATAATGTATGCTTCTCTTCACACCCTAGCATAATTAAGAGTATTAATAAATTCTTTATGGATGTGAATGTTTTATAGTTCACTTTTGCTTATTGTTTTAACATGGAATACACTTGAAATAGGTAATGAATAAAGTGATGATTAACTTGAAAAGAAGTTTTATAAGGTGAATAATATTTGAAATTATTATTATCATGTAGTGCATCATCAGCTGCATTGTTATCTGCACAGAAAACTGTGACAAATATAAAACTGTCAGCCCAGAATTGATTTAATATAGTATTCTAAATTCTCTGTCCAAGAACTCAGCTGGTAGCTGGATATACTGAAATAATATCTAAATAATACAAGATTTCTTTAACATTAGTATCTCTGAAGCCTACAAAGGAAGTTGTAATGCCGGGCCAACTTAAATTCCTTCGCACCTCTTCATCAGTGTTTTTGTTTTTTAAATGTGTCAATCAGCACTGGCAGCAAGCAGCCTGCTATCCCATCCTTCACCAACGAAGCTAAAGTTCTCCCAGCTCAAGTCTGTTTATCTGGGTGTGAGGTGCTGTAACGATGCGGGTTCTACTCCATGCTCCCATCTAGGCATCTGGGGAGCTCTTGAACCCGACACCGTCAGTAATGTCACCGATGAACTAGACAGTGAAGACATTAACAACGAAGCAAGGGGATGGTGCAAAAAGTGCAAAGTGCTTTTATTAAAAACAAAACCAAAAACAGTGTCCAAATAAATAAGTGTAGTGAATCACAAATCTTTAAATAAATATTCCGTTAAAACAGAGGTGAATCCATGGAGGTTAAAATCCAATAAATACATCCTTTTAAAACAAGGTTAAAATGATAATGGCTGGAAGCAGTGTTGTCTTAAAACTCTGGTGCTTTCTTCTTTCTACTGGCAGCTCCCCTCCTTCTCCCATACGGGCCCTGCAACAGGGGAGTCGCCCTACCAGCAAATGCAGCTCCCTCCTATTCTGGTCCGGTAGCCTTCTAATCCCTGGCTACATAAGGCTCCAGCCGGACCGAGAATTAGGTTTTCCCAGCGGCCAGGGCACTCATGCTGGAGCTCAACAGGCCCAAAGCCTCCTCGACTGCTGCTCCCTTCAACGCCAAGTCATCTCCTCTGCCAGTCACTCCATCTCCTCAAAACTGCTCAACTAAAGCGAACGCTTCAATCTTGAACTGGGAGAACTTCAGCTGCATCGGTGGGGGGGATGGGATAGCAGGCTGCTTGCTGCCAGTGCTAATTGACACATTTGCAAAACAAAGACCCTGATCAAGAGGTGCAAAAGAATTTAAGGTAGCCCAGCATTACAACTTTATTCACAGGCTTCAGGGATTCTAGTGTTAAGATAATTTAAATGTGCTGTATATGGTACTGTTCACTATTTAAATTATTAATATTATTGTTTTTTTTAATAATAAAAGGTTTAGATAGATAGATACTTTATTAATCCCAAGGGGAAATTCACATAATCCAGCAGCAGCATACTGATACAAAAAACAATATTAAATTAAAGAGTAATAAAAATGTAGGTAAAAACAGACAATAACTTTGAATATTGTTAACATTTAAACCGGGTGGAATTGAAGAGTCGCATAGTGTGGGGGAGGAACGATCTTCTCAGTCTGTCAGTGGAGCAGGACAGTGACAGCAGTCTGTCGCTGAAGCTGCTCCTCTGCCTGGAGATGATACTGTTCAGTGGATACAGTGGATTTTCCATGATTGACAGGAGCCTGCTCAGTGCCTGTCGCTCTGCCACAGATGTTAAACTGTCCAGCTTCATTCCTACACTAGAGCCTGCCTTCCTCACAAGTTTATCCAGGTGTGAGGCATCCTTCTTCTTTATGCTGCCTCCCCAGCACACCACCGCGTAGAAGAGGGCACTCCCCACAACCATCTGGTAGAACATCTGCAGCATCTTATTGCAGATGTTGAAGGACGCCAACCTTCTAAGGAAGTATAGTCGGCTCTGACCTTTCTGACACAGAGCATCAGTATTGGCAGTCCAGTCCAATTTATCATCCAGCTGCTCTTCCAGGTATTTATAGGTCTGTACCCTCTGCACACAGTCACCTCTGATGATAACGGGGTCCATGAGGGGCCTGGGCCTCCTAAAATCCACCACCAGTTCCTTGGTCTTGATGGTGTTCAGGTGTAAGTGGTTTGAGTCGCACCATTTAACAAAGTCCTTGATTAGCTTCCTATACTCCTCCTCCTGCCCACTCCTGATGCAGCCCAGAATAGCAGTGTCGTCAGCGAACTTTTGCATGTGGCAGGACTCCAAGTTGTTTTGGAAGTCTGATGTATTTAGGCTGAACAGGACCGGAGAAAGTACAGTCCCCTGCGGTGCTCCTGTGCTGCTGACCACCATGCAGGACCTGCAGTTCCCAAGATGCACATATTGAGGTCTGTCTGTAAGATAGTCCACGACCCATGCCACCAGATGTGAATCTACTCCCATCTCTGTCAGCTTGTCCCTAAGGAGCAGAGGTTGGATGGTGTTGAAGGCATATGGATAATGGCATCCTCCGCTCCCACCTTCTCCTGGTATGCGAACTGTTTATAGGCAATGCTTGTAAAACTACAATTTTATAAAGTTTAATTTTAATCTGTGACATACCCTGTTAGTAGTGTTTTAAGCTCCAATTGGATTTTCAAACATCAGGGGACTGATTTAACATTGGATGATAATCTCACACTTGACACTGGCCTCTTATTTACTCAACCCAATTGACATTTTAAACAAAATGGTCTGTATTTTCCATTTTTGAAAATCAGTTTTAATTTTGAAAACAATCATGAGGATTGGTCTCTCAATAAAACATATCTTGGGTGTGCTTTATCTATGTTTATTTATTAGTTCAGTTTAAAATTATTATAAGCCCAAAAAATAGTGGAGTCATTAGTTAAATTTTTCTAATAATAATTATCAACATGTTTATTATTTTTGCATTTGGAGACAAAACCAGACAACCCCCACCCCACATTAATCAAGTTGTTTTTATTAAGTAGTAATTAAATAGTTAATAAACTGACAGTGTTACTAATACTGAGCATACTATAGACTTCGAGCTATGAGGTAATGCTGGATTATGCTTTAAAACTATTTATTATAGGAATGTGAAATAGTTTCTTTAAAGTGGATTTCCAGTAGAACCTTTATATTCCATCTCTGAAGCACACACTTAGCTCACTGAGGGATGTGTCTTCTTGTCTGAGCAAAAAATAACCTTTAAATTAATAGTGTGTAGTATACACTAAACATATTACATTACTGGTATGTACACATTAAAAGGACATTAAAATTATTCTCATAAAAGAGAAAGTAGGCAGCCATTACATATTTGCTGCAGAGGCAACATACTGTGCCCTTAACAAGCATGTCATTTCACCCACCAACTTTCTTTTAATAATTTTAATGAGTCACACATGGTACATATTAACTGGCAGTGAGGAAGAGTGTAATTCATAAGACTTGAATATACTAAATGTAACCATGCAGCAAAAAAAAGTGTCATGGGCAGGAAGAAAGACTACTAATAATAGTTTATGCAAGCATCACATTACATAAAGTTAGTTAATTACCAGTTTTTAAACTTGTCCTAATCATTCCAATTTCAAAAAACTGTGCATTTTGGTTTGCAAAAGTTCTGATAAAGAGGAGTAGGAAAGTGAGCAAGAAGGAAAAGAAACCTGCAGCCTCGACCCCAGACATAACAGATGAGATATAGTTCAGGTCCGAAACACTACTCTTTTATTCTTTTTGTTCAAACAAAACGGGCAGTTATTGACAAGACTGGAACCAGTCCTTCTGACCCTTCTAGCTCAGGTGAGCACGTGTCTCTGTTGCTCTACCAGTGCTGTGCTTGCTGGAGTAAGGAGAAGGAGGAGGAGATTTTCTCTTAAGCCTGGATCTTTGGAATACTTCTGGAACATCAGAAGCTTACTCCAGAGCAACCTCTGGGTGAGGCGGGCAAGGTGCAAGGAGCTCCCCTAAGAGTTCCAGTTGCTCCAGAGTTTCAATGCTTTTCTGTTAAGGGGTACAGAATTACAGCACAAAACATGCTCATAATAAAATGTGCATCACTCCACATGGCCAATTATGTCATTATTGAGTCATTAGGAACCAGAACTTTTAACAAAATAATAAAATTTAAGTCAGGAACTACCTTTCGATGGGATAGCATCCCATGACAAGGGCACGCTTAAGCACTCTCCATTCATTAATCAAAGGGACAGTTAAACATAATTAGTTAACCCAATATGCACATCTTTAAGATATGTGAAGAAACAAGAGTACAATGGGAGAAAAAAGTGCACAAAGAAAGAATGCAAGATTCACGTTCTTAGATTGAGAACATAATTAAATTTATAAACAATTATTCATAGTTCAAATTATATACTATGTTAGTATGAAATAAAGCCTCATAAAGTACATGTATTCAGATAGCCTTGCATATTTAGATTAATATTTTCCATATATTTTTATTACAATGAGCCATTCAGTCTTACATGTTCATACATATTTGGTTATTTATAACCAACATTAATTTATCATGATTATGGCAAAGAGTAAGAAATTGGAACATCTTCAAAGTTAAAAACGCGCTTTTGTTTACTAATATTTGCTCTTTTGTTTCCAGTACAGGATAGATACACTTTAATTTTGCTCGATAAAGTGAAAATTATTTCTAGTAAAACCACTAAAGGATCGTCATTTATTTCAGATTACTAATTTGTTTTTTAAAAGATGGGAACAATTTTAAGGAAATGGGAAATCAAATATAGAGCACATGGTTCTAATTGTTTCCTTTTTTTAGCCTGTGCTTTTAATCATTTTGCAAAGAATGCTAGCTCACATCTGATTTTAATCATTCTAGGTTATTTATTTATTGTACTGTCTCTGTTACTATTAATGCACGATTAACACAACTTAGCATTTAATAACACCTTCAAAAAGAGTCAGTTACTGTTTATAATATATTTCTGGTTTCTGAACCCCTTTAGAATTGTCCAAAATATGAATTTAGAATGGCTACCTACAGGAATGGAGTGAAAGAAAAACAAATTTCAGGCTTTGTTGCAGTTGTAACCATATCATGAAGTTGATGCAGTTATCAGCATATCATGTTTGTAATTTGTACTTAACTTACCTACTTATGTTAATTTTCCACCTGCTTAAATAATTTACTGTTTATGTTAAAGTTTAATTAATGCAATTGTGCTTGTTATTGATAAGAACATTATAAATTCACTTTGCTTAAAACCATTTAAAAAAAATATATTTTAGTCCCTTTTTTTCCTTTCTTTTCACTGCAGAGTTGTTGGAACTGTGGGCGCAAGGCAAGTGAAACATGCAGCGGCTGTAACACAGCAAGATATTGTGGTTCCTTCTGCCAACACAAAGACTGGGAAAAACACCACCACGTATGTGGACAGACATTACAAGCACAACAGCAAGGGGAGACCCCTTCAGTAGTTGGTTCCTCTGTGACCCCTAGCAGTGGAGCTGGAAGTCCTGTTGACACACCACCCATTGCCACACCCAGATCAACAACTCCAGGAACACCTTCCACTATAGAAAACACCCCTCGTTAAAAAAAATTTTAACTTGCAACAAATATTCACCACAATAACTGCTCTAAGATTATAAACTATACTACAAAGAAAATGAACTTGTCTTGAAGGAAAAACAAAAGGCCAGTAATGGGTCATATTGACTTACTATTAAGAAAAGCAAAGATATTCGTTGTTCTTTTTATTCTTGTAAAATGATGAAAATAAAAACTGAATAGACATCAAAGAATAACAAAAAAGTAGGTTTGACCTCTTCCCCTCTGTTTTTCCAGTAGCTGGGATTTTAAACTAGATGACCTCATTAATAGACGCTTTACCAAACAGCAAACCAAGGGACTGCTAATTGCTGTTGAAAGCAAAAATGCTAATATTCAAATATAAAAAAGGGACACATTGTTCTTTGTAACCATAATGAAAAAAAGAAGGAAAAAAGAAATCAAACCCCTAAAGGGCATGAGCATTGGTTAGACATTCTAACGAGAAGATGAATGGCGTCTGTGGGTAACTGACTGAACTTTGAAGACCTGCAATGAAATGCACAGATGTTCAGCAGATTGGAAAAAAATCACAGATGTTCATTCTTATTTTAACTTCTGAAGAAAATATAACAACATCCAGGTCAGCGGAGTGAAAAATGAAAGCTGTTTTTGGTGGGACGTATGGAAGCATCAGCCACAGCAGCAACAAAGGGAAGAAAATGCCATAAATATTAAACGAGGCTTTTGTTGAACAATAATGAAATAATGCAGATGAGTAAAAAAATAAATATGTAAGGAACACAGCCTGCAGGTGATTAGCATTTTTCGCCAGCTTTCGGATCAGCCAGCTGCCCCTTATAACTCTACAGCATTGCTTCACTTTTACAAAGTTCCATATAGTGAGACAATCAGGACGTTTCCTGCTCATTATAACAACATCGGAGAAAAAACAAGAAAGGTACATTACCACCACCTTGGATACAGTTCCGGCCCATTCATTTTTTGGCACCTCATACTTTTTTTTCTTTTTTTTTTTTTTATATCCTCTTGGTGTAAGCCCCTTCTGTCCTGTGAGGTTCCCAATGGTGATTTTCTTGTACATGTGTTGGACAAATGTGAAGATGCATTGTAGTTTATTCATTGCCCACCATTTTAGTCTCCTAATTCTTAGATGGTGAAGAATAAAACTGTAATCTTTCTATGCTGCTTTTATATTTGTTGTATTAGTGATATTTCTCAAGTAGTTCAAAAACAGAGAAAGACAACAATGGAAACTTTTTTTTTCTTTTTGTCGTCCTCAAGTAAAGAAAAAGCTATCTCTCTGAGCTGCTATTTCACTCTGTTAGGATCTTTTCTGAGAATTAGCATGCTTCACGGAATGCTAACATGTTGATGTTTTGTACAAGGGATGTACATAATTGTATTTTGCACTGTCACAAAGACTCCCTAGGCATGCTTTTTGGCAAACTCTCTATTAAGTATGCTAGAGCCATTTTCACCAGTTTTATCTGTAGTTGTACAGTACCTGTGAATTTCATTTTTTTTCTCTGCAGAATAATTCAAACCTCACTGTCATTAGTGATGTTTTGTAGACATATAACAACTTCATAATGTTAACAAAATAAAATTAGGACAGTGCATGCATATCACTGCAAGGTTGTTGAGTATTGCTGTTTTTACAAAATAAATAAAATGATTAAAAAGGAAAGTAAACTCTCCAAATGCTGAGGTGTAGATTGACAGCTTTAACACTGCTGAATGCAAGGTTATACAGTATTACAAGAATATTAAAGGGAAGTCAGCCAAAGACCGATCCGAAGGACCAAAATCTGATTTTACTTAAGAAAAAAAAAATATACACACACACACACATAAAATACTCTGTAATCATGGGAATTTATTTCTCAGTTTCTTACAAATGATCAGCAGGTGAACCAGTTTCCGCATTGTTTTTAACTGAAGATAAAATTAACCCTTTACTGTCCAGAACCCAGAACTGCTAAACAGCCTGAGACAACAGCACTAAAGAAAGGACTCCTGTGTAGCCATTTAGCTCTTTTTGCTAATAAGGAAACTTTTGCATCTAAGCAATAATTTCTAAAGTAACTCAACCCCCACCAGACGTACACACACACACACAAGTTACATTGGTAAGATTAATAATTATTTGCTTGATTAACTGAAATCAATCATGTTGTATTTTTCATCCATGGCTTATTTGACTGCCTCATAACAGAAGTGTTTGAGCAGGTATTTCTACTTTAGAAAACTGTAGCCATTAAAATAATGAAATGTTCTAGATGGCATTCCATACAATAAGTATATTTTCATTTTTGTCAATAGTGATTTGTGTCTGCCAGCCAAAGACCTTGCTTCCCTTCAAGTTACAAGTCTGGCTATGTTGCAAGCACAATGCAAACTATATTCCAGATTTCATATTGTGTCCAAAATCTGCAAATCTACATTTTACTTGCTATGACCTACCACACTGGTGCATATTTAAGATAGATTAATATGCCCCCAAAGGCAGAAAATCAGCAGAAAGAAGACATATCCATATGTTCTTTATGGTCTTATAACATGGTGCTAACAGATTAGTTTTTAACCTCACTCCCGTTTCATGTCTTTGGCTTTGGGACAGTTTGACTCTGGGGGATTTATCTCTTAAAGTAATTTTTGTAGATCCTCACCAATTTACCCCAGACTGTGTTCTTGACTATAAAGGGTTAAATAATCCAAAAAGGTGTCTGACACCATTTATGTCTCAGAAGCTGTGATTTAATGTGAAACAGCATTGCTGTTTTAACACTAGTGTATTGTATAATTTAAAAAAAGGGATTAATTCTTCATGTTACTTAAATTCAGGGCACCCTGGGTGAAACAAAAGTGAATAAATAACTAATACTAGAAAGTGACTCTTTGAGCTCAACCTCCTCCTCTCTCTTCTGTTTTGCTACAACCTCCTCAGTGGCAAAAAGTTTCACTCTACCTCTGACAGCATGTATATTGCACCAGTAATGTATCTAGTTACTGGTCTAGTCAAACCAAATGGGCACAAGAGAACAGGATACCAAAACTTAAAGCTCATACAGCTGCAAACCATATCACTTCTTGGTAACAATGCAGACCTCATAAAACTAAAAAAAAAAAAAAAACAAAAAAAAAAACAAAAAAAAAAAACTTTTGTTACTTTCATTAATGCTTGTCACTTATATACAGATTATGTGAAAAGTATAATTTGTAGTTCTAACACATTTACAAAAAAGTTATTGACTCCATTTGATGAAATTTACAAAGCGGTCGCTGAAAAGAAATAGGGCGTCCTCGATATCACTATTCTCTCTCTCTCTCTCTCTCTTTCTGTCTCTCTCACACACTCTCACTTTTTTCTAACCCCACCCCCCACCCCCCCCTTCTGTTGTGAGATGTGCTTGTGACAGGGCCGCCTGTCTTTGTTGTGTAGGTGCATGTCATGGGGATTAATTAAAAGTAATAAAAATAAATAAATTAGGAGGCTGTTTATTTAAAGCATGCCTATGTCTGGAATACTTTGTAAAAAGTCTAAAATGATATGAGGGACACACACATGCAAGCTGGAGACTGTTGAAATGCACATTGAATTTTGTTATTTGGTTCTGCAATTTTATTGTGGATAAAAAAGTAAACAATTAAAAAAAGAAATTGAGGTTGTTGTGCAATACATAATTCAGACATGTACCACAAGTTAATGGTAGACTAACACTGGGGGGTCTGTACATCATGCTTTTGTCAGCATAATCTTGAGCTTTTCAGTCTACTATGTCAGAACTGTGGTTTCTTGTTTATTCTTTGATTTTCTTTAGTTGGACTGTAATGTATGGTCTGTCAACCTGTGAATCTTTAAAGTATGATTCAGGTATTGTTGTACTCTTTACTGTGTAATAAAAATGTTAATATCTGTATAATAATTTCTTACATTGTGTCTTCTTTATTTTTTATAACTACATTTGAAATTAGCATTTAGGCAATTATAAAGATGTCCACCATGAAATGTATCTATTTTGGAGTTTGAAACTTTACAATAGGATTGTTTTTACATCTTAGTGAGAGGTGGATCAGGAAATAAAAGATCCTCATTATATACCCTGATTTGTTTGACATTAACTCTGTCAAGCTTACCAGAGTATGAGATACCATAAAAGACAGAGTGGGGTTAAAAAGTATTCACAAACCTTCACTGTTTTATATTTTGCTATGTAGCAGACCTGTGCTGAAATTATTTAAATTATATGAGCATTTTCCCATATCAAGAAACGATCAATACCTCACAATAACAAAGTAGAAACAGGTTTTAAATATTTTTTGCAAAAAAATGAAATATCACATTAACATGAGTATTCAGCCTGTTCGCAAGCCACTCCTGTGTTGTCTTGACTTTGTGCTTAGAATCCTTATCCTGTTGGAAGGTGACTCTTCAGGCCAGTCTGAACTACAGAGTACTCTGGAGCAGGTATTTTCATTAAGGATATATGTGCTTTACTAAGTTTCCCTCAACACTGTCTAGCCTCCCAATTCCTGCCACTGAAAAAGAATCCCGCAGCATGATGCTGCTGCCACCACCATGCTTCACCATGAGTGGTATTACACAGGTTACACAGCAGTTCCTGCTTTCCTCCAGATTTGACCTTTATCTTGGTTTTACCAGACCAGAGAATCTTGTTTATCACAGTTTGAGAGCCCTTTAGGTGCCTTTTTGCAAACTCCAAACATGCTTCAAAGTGTCTTTTACTGAGGAGAGGCTTCTGTCTCTCTACACAGTCATAAAAACCCAAGATTGATAGAGCATTGAAGTGATGCTTATCCTTCTGGAGATTTCTCCCATCTCCATAACTGGTTCTCTCTTACCATGACCATTCTCCCACAACTGCTCAGTCTGGTTTGGTGACCAGCTGTAGAAGAGTCAGAGTTCTTTCACACTTCATCTTTTTAAGAATTATGAAGGCAACTTGGGAACCTTCGGTGCTGCACCAACTGTTTTTGTAGCCTTTCTCAGATCTATGCCACAACACAATTGTATCTAGAAGTTCTGCAGGTAATTCCTTTGACCTTGTGGCTTCGTTTTTTGCACTGATACACATCTGGGACCTTATATAGGCAGGTGTCTGCCTCTCCAATCAATTGAATTGACCACAGTTGAATGCCAAACTAGGTGTAGAAACTTCTCGATGATCAGTAGAATGGGGTGATACAAATTTCAAAGAAAGCAAACTCTGGGGATTTGGGCAGGAAAATAAAACTCATTTTATTTCTGCTCAAGACTACACTTGAAATGGCATAAGTAATGCATTACAACTACCGTAGATCCTGGAATACAAGCCGACCCGGTATATTAGCCGATCCCCTTCTCTACCAACTAAATTACATGTATTTGCCGATGACCGGTATTTAAGCCGACCCCCTTCTCCAAGCAAAATTTTCTAAATTTCCTTAAAAGTGTCTCTTCGGGTATATTTATAATGTTTATCGGCGAGAATTTGAGACTGCCGGCATTTTTGATGGAAACTAGGAAGTGATTGCGGAGAAGTTTGGTAAATTGGAACCTTTGTGTTGAAACTATATACGCAAATACGGTACATCGGCGGGTGGATTTCCGGAGACTTGTTATAAATTTGATTAACTTAAATACGCAATACAGTGGACCCTTGACTTACGAACTTAATTCGTTCGCAAAGGCTAACCCATAATGCGTTCCAAACCTCCCACTACAACACTTACTTAACCTTTTCATAATAAAAAACACCAATATTTTTTCTAATGTACTAACCAAAAAGTTATAAAAAGTGCCTAGCCTACTTCGATTAGGCTAGGAGCATGGCGGCGCGCAGCGGCTCAGGACTCTCCTTTTCAGTGCACTTTTTTGTTGTTTTTGTACTTTTTTTTTGTCCTTGTTTGTGCACGATCGGTTCGGCGAACATCCGCTACACCATTCAGAACCTTATAGACATCGGTGTCCAGAGCCAGACATCTGTTTTGAGTGTTTTTCATCACACGCATAACATCCCAGACAACATAGCAAGACCAGCGGGCTCTCCGTGGTTTGTTGTCGGGTCTAGGAGACGACACAGACGGAGGAGGGAAAGAAAGCAGAAGCGGGGCCGCAGATACGGCGTTATGCTAAGGCTAAAAAACAACCATACAAGCCCTATACAGAACTTTTTTCTGCACTGAAGGAGCTGCTTTTAATCTCATTGTAGATGCGTATAGTGACAGTAAAAGGCATTCTATTCTAGAAACAATTTCATACTGTACTCACCATTTAAGTTGACAGCTTGGGGCTGCAGGAAGGGAGGAGGAGGAGATATTTCCACACAATGTCCATCTTCGTTTCGAAATTACATCCACAAACACATGTATCTGGGCTCCGACTGACGCTACTAACGCTCTCGGTTGTTTGTTTACAATCGCGCAAGCGGATACACGTGACTGCATCCGTTTCGTAACGCAAGATGTGGATCGTGAATCAAAATAAATTTTATTTTAAACTTCCCGATAATTTATTATAAATTTTATTAATAAAATCAACAACTAAAACACTTTTTTGAATAAATTCTTTATTTAATTTAAAGTACCGGCATGCAAAGTTACTTCTTCATCTGAAAGATGGCTCTGTGGTTTCGTCATTATTTACTTCCGTATTCATCGGCAAAACCGGCATTGCGCTGGAAATCTGGAATCTGAAATGATACTCGTTGTATAAACTGAACCCCAAACTCCAAGCCAAAAATCTAGGACGAAATTCGCGGCTTGTATTCCGGGATCTACGGTATTTAGTTACTTCAATTAAGTATATTAAGTAATTGTACTTTTCAACATAGTTTTAAATGTAAATACTTTGATATGTTAATATTGTTATTTTTTTCATAACAATCATTTCCAAACTACAGTTTGTTTGACTGACAACATGCAAAAACCAGTAGTAGTTAATGGCCAAATAGATAAACTACACACAAAACAGTAGGAGCAGTGAGTCAGCACATAAAAGTAAGTTTTAAAGAGAAGTAGGCTTAGGAGGTCCAGATCAGCTCATACACAGTGCCTCAGTTATGCTAATGCTCCATGGTATGCTGTTAGACGCACTTTTTTTCATCAAAATAAACATCAATGGAGAAGAAGTCAGGTGACGTGATGAAAAGGTGGGAATGTGATGGCGCTAACAGATTAACTCTGGCCACATTTAGATAATCACTTTTGTTTGATGGACATTGCACACTTCACCTGTATTTTGTAGTGTCAGCTTTAGGTCCTAAAGGCAATGGAGGATGTGGCATTATGTGCATCCCCCCCTTACAAAGGAAAACCTGAATTTGTTTCTGATGCACATTTTATTATGAGCATGTTTTGTGCTGTAATTCTTGTACCCCTTAACAGAAAATCATTGAAACCTCTGTGCCCTTAAGGCAAAAGAAGGTTAACGTGCTCTAATTATACTTCTTAGCTGCTCCTCAGGGGGTCTAAAAGAGTTTTATGCAGGGTAAATATAAAATATTTATTTGAGAAAAACAGCACTGATGAAATGAAGACTTGATTGAAAACTGGCATTTTGTGAAAGGCACAAGTAAATGAACACAAAAAGCATATTCTCTGGGCACATATGGTATTTGTGCCACAATATTTATTACCTATACAAAGCTTCAGGGAGTGAGTGTGTCTGAAACTTACACTGTAACATAGCATTCACAAGCAACCTCAATCTAATTGATGGTCTCAAGGGTATGAAGGTTATTCTGGCTACACTTGGCGAAAGGCAAGAAAACAGGGCAGTGGTCCATCATCACAGGACCCACTCATGCACAAACCAACACATTCAGGCTACTCTGAGAATCAACACTCAACTCTTTTCACACTTCCGTATATTTTTTCTTACAGGTAAATTCTGTTATCCAAAACAATGGCAGACTTATGAAACAAGAGCTTCTGCAGTGTCCTTGTGTCTTCAGATTCTGATCAAAAACATTCTTGCCTTACTTTTAACAGCTTTTCCACTGACGATACACAGAGAAGAAAGTCGATCCAAGCAATCAAAAGAGAAGAAGGATCAGATTTTGTTATACAGTGTATGCCGTGGCAACAGGTATGTTTGTAGCTGAAGCTTCAGATCTGATGAGTATGTGAAGTTTTTTGTGAGTCTTTTTAGCTGTAACAACTTTGATGTTGTAGTGACATGGGGATCTGCTTTTGAAAGGGCAAATGCTTGCCTTGGAGTTAATGTGTTAATGTGTGTGAGTCTGTGCTGATGGAAGTCACCACAGCAGGTTACTTCTCAATGGAACGTGATAAGGCCATGGCACCTGCTTCTGGTTAGTATATGTAACCTAACATAAATGTGATGCCATTTAATACATTCTTTTCTTACTAACAATACAAAACCATACATTTAAAACAACATATAATACTGTAACTCTATGTGTTTCATGGCAGAATCTTAATGGATAAGTTTGGTATTTTTCAAATTAAAGTTATTTCTTCACAAACATGCTGTACGCTGCGGTTGGTTGGCACCCTGCTCAGGATTGGTTCCTGCCTTGTGCCCTGTGTTGGCTGGGATTGGCTCCAGTAGACCCCCGTGACCCTGTGTTCGGATTCAGCGGGTTGGAAAATGGATGGATGGATGCTATACACGGTATACGTTTGCCACACAAATTGTGTACTGAAGTTAATTGTGTTCTATAAATAAAAAAAAAAAAAGTCTTGCCCGCACTGGCACTTTACATTGTAGTCTATGGTGCACAGAAGAAAAGCTTAAAAATATACAAATACGTCCATTGTTCAATCCAAGACAGTTGATCTGTGTTTTCTGATTACACACACATTGTAAAATAGCTTATGCATGACATTTTTGAACAAAAAAACACCAACATTATGAAATTCAGCCATTGTAAAAGAAGACAAACTGTGTACAATAGTTCAGCACTTGGTATTCCTGCGCAACAAAATTTCACCCCTACAGGATGTGGTTTCCCCCCAAGAGACCAAATCCCAGTAAATGTTTGTTTTCATTTATTACCATATTACATCTGAATTTGCACAAGTCAAGAAAATGTATCCTTAACACAAGAAAAAGAGTACCAAGAATATACAGTAAAAGGAGTATTTCCAGATCCCTTTTGTTGCCACAGACATCTATTGGAAACATAGAAGACAAGTTTTAATACTTACTTTAATACTTTGAAAAATGGGCATATTTGGTAAGTTTTTGAGCCTTTTCTTCATGCTCCATACCTTCCATTGTAAAGCGCCAGAGCAAGCACAATGTTTTTTTAAATTTATGAAAAGTGCTTAACTTTGGAACACAGTGGCCAATACGTATATACCGTGTTTGTAAAGAAAGAACTTCAACTTGAAAAATACCAAGCTTATCTTTTAACAACTCATATACTGTACAGCAAACATGAAAAACTTGAAATAATACAAGGATAAATAGTCACCTGGCACACGTAGATTGAATATGGTCAATTGATAAGATTACAACTAATTTACACCATTTATTCTATATTATAATGTACTGACAAAATCAGTCAAAACAGAGTGAGTTAATGTAAAATATGGAAAAACCACAGGATACATTCAAGCGAAATATCCGTATTTACTCATTCACACTAGGTAAATCTGAAGTTGACAGTTATTATAGTATACA
>JANRMT010062842.1:27455733-27468753 GCA_026402145.1 Polypterus bichir lapradei
TACATATCCTTGAGTCACAGGAGAGGAGCGGAAATAGGTAGAGAAAAAGCACAGAAATGTGAATCGTTAGGGATATGAGACACTGGCACTGACCACTTTTGCCATGTTCATCACTAATTATCACATTCATTGTTCTTCATGAGTGTCTCAAGGACAAAAGAATGACTTGGTTTGAGCAGACTTCTAGCAGCTCAGCTTTGTTGAAATTTCTAAACAATTTCCAGACTGACAGAGAAAAAGTAACTCTCCTGCATTCCCTGGGTCTTCTCCCAATGGTCAATGCCTGATATGCCTTTCAAGAGTGGCCAATGAGTCAAGTGACTTCTAGTGATCCAGAGGTTCTACTGTACTCCTTTTTTCCTCTGAGACTGTAATGCTCCCAACATTGTGTGAACTCAACAACCCTGTGCAAGAAATTAATTTCACCTGTTATTACCCCTTTCCTAATCCTCATAATCAAGCCTTATACGATATTTGCAGAACAGCTGCTGAAGAGCTATGTTAATTACATAGTCTCCTCCAGCTTCACTTATGAATAAGATCTGGAAGTACTTAAACCCCTCAACTTGGGGCAGCTACCCGATCTTATCCTGCAGAAAGTCAGGGACTCTCTTCAGAGAGAGGATAGTGACATCAGCTATGAAGGCATTAAATCTCCACATGACAGATTGATACTAATCTGTGAATTACTATAGGTAAAAATAAGAGAAGATCATAACTGCAAATGGCATGGCTGTAATGTTCAGTTATAACACACTGG
Source organism: Polypterus bichir lapradei (assembly GCA_026402145.1). Lineage (NCBI taxonomy): Eukaryota > Metazoa > Chordata > Cladistia > Polypteriformes > Polypteridae > Polypterus > Polypterus bichir. Next base: position 27,456,494 of record JANRMT010062842.1, read on the forward strand.
ATACTGTTGAACCTTAGGTTGAAGGATCATATCTAATCAATAAAAATCATGAAAAGGAGAGGTATTAGAGGCTCACACTCACTATAACAAGATTAATCCTAAAGTCAAGTATGTTAACACACTTCACACTGCACAAATACAACACTGAAAGTTGTGCAGCAGAGAATTTGGAATATCATACTCTTCTACCACCTCCCAATAAGACAGCACATGGAAAATGGTAATAATACTTCATAATGTCAGTCTTTCTGAAAATCTTTTCAGTTTCTCAAACTGCAGGAAGTGCTTGTTAGAAATGTGATTATTGAATCAGCTAGCAGGAGAAATAAGAGCTTCACCAGTAACAGTTGGTGAGGACAGATTCAATGAGAAGTTCAATTCATCAGTCTTATGAATTCACAGGAAGAGTTTCACAAGTTGCATTTTTGAAAAAAGGTGTGTGTGTGTGTGTTTTTAATTCATCCCTTAATGTGAAATCTGACTTAGTTTTGTGTTACAGATGCATGAACGTGGATACCAACTTTTTCAGATGGCCAAAAGACTTTTTCCACTTTTACAGCTTTTACTGACAAGAATAATTACAGTATTTCATTTGCAATAAGGAACTTGTTGGAGAATACCTTAAAAATGGTTGGTATTGTCAAAATAAAATTATTCATAGCTAAGTAAATTTAGGACCTAAATATCGTGACATAAGCAAAAAAGGCAAACAAAAAGGACTGAAGGCAAAACTCATTTGTCATGGGCATCCTCAAGGAAATCCCTAGAAAAAAAGGTATTTTTTCATTATTGCTATCTTTATGTTAATGGTTTTGGATTTGAATTACAGTGCCAGAATAATTAATTATATTGCATTTTCAACGTTCCTACTGTTTTGACAATGTTTTAAGCTCTGGGTATTCATCCACCAGTTGCATTGTTGGCTTTTACTATTTAGCTGTTAATCAGTCCCTAGTGATTTGTAATCTCGATATCCTATACACCATCTCCTTCCCCATTCAAAGTTCAACTCTTCAGTTGGTAAGTATCCAGTTTTTTGAAATTTCAGATCCTACAGTGTGCCCTGGTGAGGAGAGTTGTCAAAGGCACACCAGACAAGCACTAGTGTACCTCAAGGTTCAGTGCTGGGTCCTCTACCTTTCTCTCTGTACATCACCTTCCTGGGCTCCATCATCCAATCCCATGGATTCTCTTATTAGTGCTATGCCAATGGTACATCCTCCAGAGGCCAATATGGTATCAGCTAGAGTCTTTACATGTCTCACTGAACCATCATCTACAGCTCAGCCTGGCAAAAACTAAACTTCTTGTGATCCTGGCCAGCCAGACTGTTCAACTCCCCCATTTCTGTACAGCTTGGTTCACTGCTGCTAACACCTGCAAGATCAGACCTTAACTGACTTATATGCAGCACAACTTCTGGTACAACCCGCTTCAGGTAGGAGTACCCCCATGTGGTATCAAGCAGCTGCAGAAGATTCAGAATGCAGCGGCACATCTTTTTTTTAACCAGCCGTGATGGGCACATGTCTCTCCTCTCTTCAGGTTGTGACATTGGCTCCCTGTAGCAGCATGCATTAAGATCAAATCCCTGATGGTTGCTTACAGAGTAGTCAGTGGGTCAGCACCTGTATATATATATGGTGACACTGCTGAGGGGCTATACTCCTACTTGCCCGCTCAGGCCTGCCAGTGAACAGCGTCTGGTGATGCTGCCTCTGCGTGGTATCAAGTCTCAATCCAGACTTTTTTTACTGTGTAGTACCTAGTTGGTGGAATGCGCTGCCCAGCTTCATCTGAACTGCTGACTCCGTCAATGTATTTAAGAAGTTATTGAAAACCCATCTGTTCTGTGAACATCTGACTAATTGATTGGAGAAAGAAAAAAATGACTCTGTGATCTTTCATATTTTTGCTTGATTTGTTGTTATATTAAGTTTAATTGCTTTATTGATTGTTAATCTTTGATTGTAAATTTGTTAGTTATTACATCATTTCACTTGTGTCAATCAACTTTTGTTACCTGTCCTACTGCCCTTGCTGAACAAACAGGCCCTAGCTTAATATTACTTTATTACGTTTACATCTTTTCTAAGTTGCTTTGGATAAAAGTCTCTGTCAAGCAAATAAATGTAACTGTACAATAATCTGAATTCACTATCAAGCACACACAAAACAAAGAGTATTTAATTTTCATCCAAATCACAGATAACAAGAAAACCTGTATGTGGTCATGTTAATGACATAACGCATCATGCTCTCCAAGCTAATTACCATAGCAATCAGAACAACAAATAAAGCAAAAATACAGGGTCATGAATGAAAAAATATTAATGTTTTGAAATGTGAATCCGAAAAATATTTACAGAGTATATATGAATTCTGCATATTTCAAAACCCTGATCTTCTTCTTTCAGCTGTTCCTGTTAGGGGTTGCCACCTCTTGTTCTGTTGCACCCTTCACCTGCATGTCCTCTCTCACCACATCCATAAACCTCTTCTTAGGCCTTCCTCTTTTCCTTTTTCCTGACAGCTCTATCCTTAACATCCTTCTCCCAATATACTTAGCATCTCTTCTATGCACATGTCCAAACCAACACAATCTCGCCTCTCTGACTTTGTCTCCCAACTGTCCAACTCGAGTTGACCCTCTAATGTACTCCTGTCTAATCCAATCCATCCTTGTCACACCCAATGCAAATCTTAAAATCTTTAAGTCTGCTATCTTTGGCTCTGTCACCTGCTTTCTGGTTATTGCCACTGTCTCCAATTCATATAACACAGCTGGTCTTACTACCATCCTGTAGACCTTCCCTTTCACTCTTGCTAATATCCGTCTGTCACAAATTTCTCTTGACACTCTTCTCCACCCATTCCACCCTGCCTGCACTCTCTTTTTCACCTCTCTTCCACAATCCCCATTATTCTGTACTGTTGATCCCAAGTATTTAAACTCATCCATCTTCGCCAATTCTACTCCCTGCATCCTCGCCATTCCACTGACCTCCCTCTCACTAACACATATGTATTATGTCTTGTTCCTACTGACCTTCATTCCTCTCCTCTCTAGAGCATATCTTCAGCTCTCCAGGGTATCCTCAACCTGCTCCTTACTCTCGCTGCAGATCACAATGTCATCAGCACACATCATAATCCAAGGGGACTCCTGTCTAATCTCGTCTGTCAACCTGTCCATCACCATTGCAAATAAGAAAGGGCTCAGAGCCGATCCCTGATTTAATCCCACCTCCACCTTGAATGGATCCGTCACTCCTACCGTAGACCTCACCACGGTCACACTTCCCACATACATATCCTGTACAACTCTTAACGTACTTCTCTGTTACTCTCAACTTCCTCATACAATACCACATCTCCTCTTGAGGCACCCTGTCATATGCTTTCTGCCTTCTCTATACCTCTCCATCAACATCCTCAGAGCAAACAACGCATCTGTGGTGCTCTTTCCTGGCATGAAACCATACTGCTGCTCACTAATCATCACCTCACTTCTTAACCTAGCTTCAACTACTCTTTCCCATAACTTCATTCTGTGGCTCATCAATTTTACCCTGTGATACTAGGGGGCGCTGTCGCTCCTCAAACCCCGCAGACAAACGTCCAAGACACCAAGTAAAAGCACTTAGAAATATTTTAATTTCTTCTTTTTGATATTGTGCCACAGTAGACACCACTAACACCACCATAAACAAATAAATCAATAATCAAAATACAATAACACAATCCTCTTCTACCAGCAGCACTCTACCACCCAACTCTGGGTCAACTTGCTGGGTCTCGCATAGTCCTTTACATAGTCCTTGACCCGGAAGTGCTCCTGTCCTTCTGTCCATGTGATTTAATAGCACTTCTGGGTCAGATGAAGACATATTTTTTCTTCAACCCGGAAGTACTTCTGTTCTTCTGTCCTTGTGACTTTGGAGTACTTTCGGGATATAGGGCAAATAAAAATCTGCGCATCTCACTGCAGCGTCACACGGCAGCACCCAGCAGAGCTGTGAAGCCGAAGACTCCATCTCCCATGGTGCCCTGCGGGAATCTGAGGAACCTCTAGGCTGCAGGGAAGATGCCATATAGCGTGTCGGATGGGATTAGCTGCCCTCAATCTCTTCCTCTTCTTGATCTCCAAGTCATCCTACAGACCACCATCCATTGCTGCTTAACTATACTTTCCCCTGCCACCACTTTACAGTCTTTAATCTCCTTCAGATTGACTTTTCTGCATAGGATGTAATCTACCTGTGTGCATCTTCCTCCACTCTTGTAAGTAACCCTATGTTCCTCCATCTTCATAATATATGTATTCACCACAGCCATGTCCATCCTTTTGGCAAAATCCACTATCATTTGACCTTCTTCATTTCCCTCTTTGACACCATACCTACCCATCACCTCCTTGTCTCCACTGTTCCCTTCACCAACATGCTCATTGAAATCCACTCCAATCACCACTTTCTGTCTCTTGGATACACTGTTCATCACTTCATCCAACTCACCCCAAAAATCTTCTCTCTCATGCATTGCACACCCAACTTGCGGTGCATATGCACTAACAACATTCATCAACACACCTCCAATTTCCAGCTTCATAATCATTACTCTGTCTGACACTCTTTTCACCTCCAAAACTCTTGACATACTGTTCCTTAAGAATAACTCCTACCCCATTTCTCCTCCTATCCACACCATGATAGAACAATTTGAATCCACCTCCAATACACCTGGCCTTACTCCCCTTCCATTTAGCCTTTTGCACACAAAACATATCAACCTTCCTTCTCTCCATCATATCGGCTAACTCTCTCCCCTTACCAGTCATACTGCCAACATTCAAAGTTCCTACCCTCAGTTCCACTCTCTTTACCTTCCTCCTCTCCTCCTGCCTCCAGACATGTCTCCCCCCTCTTCTCTCCTTCTTCAGCCAACAGTAGCCCAATTTCCACCAGTACCCTGTTGGCTAACAGTACCGGTGGTGGCCATTGTTAACCCGGCGCTAAACCTGTCCGGTATGTAAATTTGTATTGTTGTCCTCATATTGATTTGGCAAAATTTTACACCGGATGCCCTCCCTGACGTAACCCTCTCATTTATCCAGGCTTGGGACCGGCACGAAGAAACACACTGGTTTGTCTATACACTGTGGCTGGGTTTTCAAAACCCTGATATAAAGGTAAAGGAAACAAAAAACATGCAGAAATAACACAGAAAAATGTTGGACAATAACAATATAATTTTTTTAGTTGTGTACAGTACAGAGAAATACACACTATTGAACTTTTTACGTGTTAAACAAATTGGTAATTACTATTTTAAATGAGTTATCTGTCCACCAAGGATTTCTCCATAATATATGTAGCTGTTTAAGAGTGTCTTAGTGATAATTGAAGAAACTGGCTGAAAAAGTGAGGATGCACTAGGAATGTATTACTATTTTTCCACATGAAAGTATTGGAATATTGGCTTCTGCTATCGAAAACTCACTACCAGACATGTGTTTGGGAACAGATTAGGTTAAAAAAAAAAAAAAAGTAAGGAGTAGTGGTGTGGCACAATATGACTTCACATTTAAAGAGTGAGTCAGTTGATGGGCTCTGAGGGTGTCAAGCCTGATTCTACACTACATATGACACAAGTCCCTAACACCTTTTCAGCACAGTTTTAAATAAGCTTTTATCACAATGCAGTCAGTAGCCAGGCGTTGTCATTGAAGCAGTGTATCACAACATCACTTCTTTGCTGAGGGCTATAGCTTCTCACTGCTGCGGCATATCATGGAGTTCTCTACATAGTTTCATTTTGTCAAAATTCAACCAAGATGATGTGGTCAGATTAGTGGAACATCTTTCCCAAATAAATGGCTCCAAGTTTTTCTTTAACAGTAGGATTGCGAGTAATGCAAACATAATTTTCAGCTTGTGGTAAGTTTTTAAATTTTGTAAGAGCCTAGCGAACTAGTGATTTAGTTAAATTAGTTAGGAGATTAATATTTCTGTACATAAAATCTCTTTCACATATGCTGTTTATTCACAAACAACAAAGCTGACCTGATGTTGTTATAGATTGCAAGTGTGAAAGGTCAAATCTAGCATTGCTGGAAAAGTTAACCTGGCAATGTTCTGACATTTATAAGTGGAACAGGCTTAAATAGCAAACAGCAGAAGCTTCCTCGTTTATCCTGTGTCTGTGTGTGTGTTGACACCTTATTAGCCGAGTCAATAACTGATTCACGGGACCACAGAGTTTTCCCCAAGTTGTTCCAAACAAATCAACCTGGAACAGCTTCAGTCTTCAAAAGTGTTTGAAGTCATTTAGCCTAATGAGAAGGAAGGAAGATTAGCTGAGATCAAGTATTTCAGATGTATGTTTATCTGGACTGTGCATCAGTGAAGATTCTTGATCTAACTGACAAAGTTATTAATATTTTTGGAACAGTGCCAGCTACAACTGCTGGTCAAGCAACAGTGCAAGATTTAACTCTTATGTCAGTTTATTGGTATATAGCTCTAGACATTTGCATTTTAGAATGAAGAAATTAGATATTATTTGACATTTAATTTCTCTTACTTTAGTTTAATATTGTTAGAGAAAACATTCCTGAAACTGCCTTCCTTTTAAACTAGGACACTGTGACATTTCTTAGAAAATGAAATTATGTATAACATTTAACTTTATATGTTGTTCTCTGTAAGAAGTTTTCTTTCTTTTAACCAGGTATATATACCCAAGACTCTTAATTTGTTCAATTAGTTTGGTATTTTGTACTTTATATTAACCATAGTAACATAAGGGGTGTTTTTGGAGTATACCATTTATCTATATGCTGATTAGTGTGTCTGAAATGTTTCATAGTCATTTTATATAAATGAACCTAGCTGTTTAGAGGAAGCTTGCTGTTAGATTTCTTCAGTCTGAATATACACAGATCAGGAAAATCTAGAAACAAAATGTTTAACTGTAGGTGATGAGCACTACTGGCTTACAATAAAAACATTAAAGTTTAATTTGAAAAAAAATTCTGTGCATACTTTGCTTGTTCTTCCTGGGTCTTTGTGGATTCTCCAGGTGCTGGATTGGCTCGTGTGTGTGTGTGTGTGTTTGATCAACCTTAGAGGACTGGCGTCCTGTCCAGGTATTGTCCCATACTGAGATATGTTCTAGCAATAAGGGTACTGTATAATTAATGCAACAGAATGTTGCTTCCTTCCATCCAACGTTGCCTACATTCACCAACATTCAGAATGACTCATCTTTAGAGTGTTCACAACAAAGCGAATCATTTCTGTTGCCAAGGTTAAAAATAAGAATCAACAAGATGGTGCAACCTCCTCCTAATCAGAAACATGGACAAATTCTGACTGCTTTTGAAAATGTGGATCGCACATTTCAGCTTTAATTGTAATGTGCTTGCTTGTTTAGTACATCTTATTCATGTACAGGTGCTAGTCATAAAATTAGAATATCATGACAAAGTTGATTTATTTCAGTAATTCCATTCAAAAAGTGAAACTTGTATATTAGATTCACTCATTACACACAGACTGATGTATTTCAAATGTTTATTTCTTTTAATTTTGATTATTATAACTGACAATTAATGAAAGTCCCAAATTCAGTATCGGAAAAAAGGTTCATATTGTGAAAAGGTTCAATATTGAAGACACCTGGTGCCACACTCGAATCAGCTAATTAACTCAAAACACCTGCAAAAGCCTCACAAAGAGTGGACTGCAGCTGGAGTCGGTGCTTCAAGAACCACCACGCACAGACGTATGCAAGACATGGGTTTCAGCTGTCGTATTCCTAGTGTCAAGCCACTCTTGAACAAGAGACAGCGTCAGAAGCGTCTCGCCTAGGCTAAAGACAAAAAGGAGTGGACTGCTGCTGAGTGGTCCAAAGTTATGTTCTCTGATGAAAGTAAATTTTGCATTTCCTTTGGAAATCAAGGTCCCAGAGTCTGGAGGAAGAGAGGAGAGGCACAGAATCAATGTTGCTTGAGGTCCAGTGTAAAGTTTCCACAGTCAATGATGGTTTGGGGTGCCATGTCATCTGCTGGTGTTGGTCCATTGTGTTTTCTGAGGTCCAAGGTCAACGCAGCCATCTACCAGGAAGTTTTAGAGCACTTCATGCTTCCTGCTGCTGACGAACTTTATGGAGATGCAGATTTCATTTTCCAACAGGACCTGGCACCTGCACACAGTGCCAAAACTACCAGTACCTGCTTTAAGGACCATGGTATCCCTGTTCTTGACTGGCCAGCAAACTCGCCTGACCTTAACCCCATAGAAAATCTATGGGGTATTGTGAAGAGGAAGATGCAATACGCCAGACCCAACAATTCAGAAGAGCTGAAGGCCACTATCAGCAACATGGGCTCTCATAACACCTGAACAGTGCCACAGGCTGATCGACTCCATGCCATGCCGCATTGCTGCAGTAATCCAGGCCAAAGGAGCCCCAACTAAATATTGAGTGCTGTACATGCTCATACTTTTCATGTTCATACCTTTCAGTTGACCAACATTTCTAAAAATCCTTTTTTTGCATTGGTCTTAATTGATATTCTAATTTTCCGAGATACTGAATTTGGGACTTTCATTAGTTGTCATTTATAATCAACAAAATTAAAAGAAATAAACATTTGAAATACATCCGTCTGTGTGTAATGAATGAATCTAATATATAAGTTTCACTTTTTAAATGGAATTACTGAAATAAATCAACTTTGTCATGATATTCTAATTTTATGACCAGCACCTGTAAGTCTCCAGACCATCCTCCTGCTTTTTCCATTCCATATCATATCAAAACTAAACTGGTATAGCATTAAATAGAATTTGAAATATGAGCTTTAATCCAGTTCACAGCAATACTCAGAAGGCCAGAATAACTAAACTGGCCATAACAGGACATGAGATGTGATGGTTCATTTAACTTGAAAAGTGATTCAGACTGGCCAGTTCTGAATTGTTTCCTCTTTATATTTATACCTTGGGATCTTCACCCTTGCTGTCCTTGGACAAGCTGTTCCTCTGATACCTTGTGAAATAGCTCCTTTGGCAGGGCTACCAACCGAGTTCAGGATTATTTAATATATCCCACTTTACGTTCCACAAAGTCTCTTACATTCACAGATATTGTGGCCATAAGGTAGTCTTGTGATTCTCAGTGCTCACCATGCTCACAGTTTGTCAGTCAGTCATTGTCCAACCCGCAATACCCTACAACAGGGTCAAGGGGGTCTGCTGGAGCCAGTCCCAGCCAGCACAGGGCGCAAGGCAGGAACAAATCCCTGGGCAGGGCGCGCACACACACACACACACACACACACCCACCCACACACCAAGGACAATTTAGGATCACCAATGCACCTAACCTGCTTGTCTTTGGACTATGGGAGGAAACCCACGCAGACATGGGGAGAACATGCAAACTCCATGAAGGGAGGACCCAGGAAGCTAACCCAGGTCTCCTTACTGCAAGGCAGCAGTGCTACCACTGTGACACAGTGCCTCCCACTCATAGTTTGTCCATGAGGAAAATTGAGATGAGCCAAAGCTCAGGTCAACAATGACAGCAGCATATTCTCAATTTAATAACACATTAAAAATATTTTGTAACTTAGCTTAGCAGAATTCAATTTGACCATTAAAAACTAATTAGCAGAAACTAGATTAAAATGACCATCTCTTTTACTGCTAATATCAATAATAATGAGAGGAACCCCCAAAGAAACAGGCCTAACACCTCATGAGACATTACTAGGAGGAGCAGTACAAGAGCCATCATCTTCTCCTTCTTTATGTGAGCCATAATTTTCAGCAATTACAGACGAAGCACTGCATTGCTGACCAAACTGAGTAAAACTCAGAAAAAGTCTTTATATCAGCATGTGAAAAGTTACTTTTCTTAGCCGATTGAAGATAAGAGCAGATGAGTCTGAATGAGTTAAATAGTGTGACTCAAATCAACTACAACTGAACACCAGCAAAACCAAGGAGCTGGTGGTGGATTTTAGGAGGCCCAGGCCCTTCATGGAACCCGTGGTCATCAGAGGTGAGTGTGTGCAGAGGGTACAGACCTATAAATACCTGGGAGTGCAGCTGGATGACAAATTGAACTGGTCTGCTAGTACTGATGCTCTGTGTAAGAATGGTCAGAGCCAACTATACTTCCATAGAAGGCTGGTGTCCTCCAACATCTGCAATAAGATGCTGCAGATGTTCTGTCAAACAGTTGTGGCGTGTGCCCTCTTCTACGCGGTGGTGTGCTGGGGAAGCAGCATAAAGAAAAGGGACACCTCACGCCTGGACAAACTGATGAGGAAGGCAGGCTGTATTGTAGGCAGGGTGCTGGACAGTTTGACATCTGTGGCAGAGCGACGGGCGCTGAGCAGGCTCCTGTCAATAATGGAGAATCCACTGCATCCACTGAACAGTGTCATCTCCAGGCAAAGGAGCAGCTTCGGCGACAGACTGCTGTCACTGTCCTGCTCCACTGACAGACTGAGGAGATCGTTACTCCCCCACACTAAGCGACTCTTCAATTCCACCTGCGGGGGTAAACGTTAACATTATACAAGATTATAGACTGTTACACCTGCCTCGAACTCCCTCCTTGCATTTTTTATTTTGCACTGCATTTTTATCACTCTTTAATTAATATTGTTTTTATCAGTATACTACTGGAGTATGTGAATTTCCCCTTGGGGATTAATAAAGTATCCTATCTATCTATCTACAGTGGGATGCAAAAGTTTGGGCAACCTTGTTAATAGTCATTATTTTCCTGTATAAATCGTTGGTTGTTACGATAAAAAAATGTCTGTTAAATATATCATATAGGAGACACACACAGTGATATTTGAGAAGTGAAATGAAGTTTATTGGATTTTTTTTAGCTGACATTTTTTATCGTAACAACCAACGATTTATACAGGAAAATAACGACTATTAACAAGGTTGCCCAAACTTTTGCATCCCACTGTATCTATCTATCTATCTAGAAAGTTGGGCTGTAATAAAGGTCTGCAGGAAAAGAAATTGACTGACTCCTAGGGGGAACAAGCCATTCTAGAGGGGGGTCAAGCCATGAAATGAGCCATTGACAACTCCATTTGTTGCAACATACTAAAATTCTAGTTAAAGTGATTACAGGTTCATAATGCAATGATGCCAGCAAGGTCTAATGTTTTAGTAGCAGAAGATGTTTTACATCATTAAGAAGCATGGGTACAACTCTTGCAATTCAAATGTATACCTGAAAAGGGCCAGTGACTTACATTAATGACAGTAGTGATGACATCTTGTGAAGGGAAGATTGATACTTACTGGGCATGTTGCCTATCTGTAGCAGAAAACAAATGTAGCAACCTTGCATAGACCACAGCTGGGTATAAATCAGGGTGACTTTGTGAATGTGCGCATGAAGAAACAAGCATATGTTTGTTTGTAAAAGGACTCTATCTCTGGTCATTGTTGTACACATTCAATGGCAACATAAACTAGTAACCTTTGAAGTTTTTCAGTTTAGAAATTTTTGATGGGTATCCCAAAGCACATAAAGTATTTAACTTATAGCTAATATGGCTTTAACTTTAGCCTATGGCTTTATTGTATGTAAGTGGAGATTTTGGGATAATGTGGCCTATCTTTACTAATACAGTAGAACCCTCTTTAGTAAATTATTACTGATTTGCCAGGATCCTTTTAATACAGGTTTAGGTTATTTTTTATACTTTACTGCATTTATTTTTGGGATTATCTAGTTCTAGTTTGAATGTGTCCTGTTTGTTCTGTTTATTTTGTCCATTTCGTTGTTTCAGATACTTATGCCTTTTCATGAACATTGCTGTATTGTTGATAGGAACTGTGCCTGGCATCCAATTGCTGTATCTCGCATACAGCCTTATGTTTGATCATTTTGGAAACCAAATACGTTTGCATTTACACTGCAGCTCAATTTTCATTTTTTCAAGGATATCTTTCCAAAATGCAAAAAATGACACAGAATCACAAGATTTCAAAAAGGGTTTTTCTTCCAAACCTTGACATCTCACTATCACCAATATTGGCTGCTCAGTCACATCCCCATGCACATGTGCAGATATAACAGTGATATAACATATATGACAGTATATATATATATAGAGAGATATACACACTAACCTAAAGGATTATTAGGAACACCATACTGATACGGTGTTTGACCCCCTTTCGCCTTCAGAACTGCCTTAATTCTAC
>JANRMT010062842.1:27499056-27524056 GCA_026402145.1 Polypterus bichir lapradei
ATGAGAGAGAGAGAGAGAGAGATAGATATAACAGTGATAGGCGGAGTGGTTAGTGATGTGCACTGGCAATCGGAAGGTTGCCGGTTCGAATCCTGTAAATGCCAAAAGGGACTCTACCCTTGAGCAAGGCACTTAACCTGCAATTGCTTAGTTCTTTGAGTAGTGAGAAAAGCGAAGAATTTTAAGAATGATAAATGCAAAGAATTATTATTAACAGTGCTCAAAATAAGAGCTATGGTTTTATTGTTTTCTGTTTATCTTAAAATAAATTTAGTTTCATTTTTAAAATTTAGTTTGTGAGGCTCAAGGACTGTGTCTCTTATGTGGGTGTTGCGCACAAAGAACAGTCCTGTCTCCTTTTCTCTACATGTTGGACTATAAATATAATGCTAGGTTTTGTCACTTGCAGACATTGAGATGATTCTACATTAATAGGGCGTGTGTTCCTTTCATTTGGGCAGTGGAATTCCTCACAAATTCTGTGATGGTGTAGGACAAAGTGGCCATTGCCCTTTTTGCTAGGCTTTAGTGGCACACCAAGCCTGTTGAGAAAACAGATTTAACAGGGATGCAGGCATCCAGCTGTTTCTTCATTCACTTGCATTCCAAACTAAGTGATTGAACTCCAGCTTGTACCAGGATCTGCCTGGACTTCATATGATAACAAAGGTGTAAACCAGAGTTGCAAGAATAAAGACTTATAATTCAAGGAATTATAACTAGGATGGACAGAATAACTCGCCTATTAGAAGACACTGATTTTGCAACTGAAAGTGAGTTTAATCAAATCAAGAGAGTTTAAGACCACATGTACCCCATCTTCCAAAAGGAGGAAGCAAATAGGAGTGAATGGCAAGTTAAGAGAAATTCAGGTATTCTCTCAAGGCACCCTCTTTGGGATTCTTTCACAATGGGGGAACACTCCAAAATGACTCAAAACCTCAGAAACCTTTCCCTCTGACCCTAAAAGCTATGAGATGCTCGTCCTTGGAGACCCAAAGCTGACACACTCTTCTGTTTGTGACCCTGAGAACTGAGGTCCAGTCTGCCAAGCTAAGCACTGAGCACTGTCTGCTGAGAAGCAGCCCTTAGTTCAAGAAGGGAACTGATATGTTTTTATTATCTTACTAGGGAGTTCTCCCCTGCTCACTTCGCTTGCCAACCACTTCTCATCTCTGCCGCTTCTGTTGTGAAGAGTGGGGCTGAATGCACCCCAAGGAGACGTGGTCACTCCTCCGAAACCCCCTCTTAAACGGTGATACAATGGGAAATAGGTGAATAGGTGTTTTTTTACCTCCTCTTTGCTCGATCAGCTGCTGGATTGCTGCTGCTGCCGTGCCGCGTGATCTGCATCTCGCACGGCGCTTCGAACATTTAAAAGCCTGTACAGCAGCTGTCTTTGTCATCTACTCTTTGTCTTTTATTTCAGGCCCCGGGCATGGTTAAATCTCTTGGCACAAAGTCTCTTCTCGCAGGTTGTGAGTTCTTGATATTTTTCAGTTTAGAATTTAAAAACGGTATAAGACTCTGAAAATCTAACAACATCACATTAAAGCTTGATAAATTCTGAAAAGAATGATACCAAACATATATATGTGGGTTTTAAAATAAGCCTGATTTAAAGCATGACATGAAAACGTCACTGTTGCACTTTTAGGCTTAGGATTTTATATATAGAGAGAGAGTAGGTGAAATTTATCTTTTCAAAATGTTCTTTTTTACCTTCTAAATCTATTACCAGGCATTTTTTTGATTATCATAAAGTGTCAAATTTTATAACTAATCTCCTCCAGTATTATTGCCATCTGCTATTCTAGACAGTTGTAAGCATTTGGATATTATAATTGAGAACTTTCATGTAGTGCTACATAACATAAAGAAACATAGTTACACCTTTGAAGATAAAGAAGCTACTGAGATATAAGTCAACTCCATGGCATATTCTCAAGCAAAATGTTCATAAAACTCAATGTAGGTGGTGTCAGACCAGATTGGATATTTTTCAAAAGGCCTAAAAAGAAAATCTTTATAGCTTTAAATATGATCTTTCCCAGGGTAGAACAGAATATTTTATTTGATTAAATTGGGATAAAACAAAATAACCTAAAATTCCTTTTGGACAAAATTGCTAAGCTAACTGCCCCTTGGTTTGTTCTAGATCAATTTTATCTTCAGCAGTAATGAGTTTTTACATTTTTTTAGCACCAACACAGACAAAATTTCTACTGGTTTGTAAAATATATTGCATGTAGACACAAGCCTGCTAATTTAAATGGAGACACATTAATTACCTTTACTCATGTTTCAGAGAGGTTATGTCTTTAATTACCTTATCAAAATCTTCATGCTGCGTCTTTGATTCCAGCTCTTCATAATTAATAAAGGAACTGCTACCGTTTATAAGTCAGGTACTAGTTAACGTAATTAACTCTTTTCATAGCCTTAGTCAGGAACCAGTTCACTTTAAAATCAGAGCAATGAAATATAGTAACCATGACTCATAGAATTTTTCTAATTACAGTATAGGCCTTTTTTAATTTTTAGAAAAAATAGTTGCACACCAACTGAATGCATTGTGCATAGAAATGATACATATGATATTTTTCACTTTGGTTTTAGGTCACATCATAGCACTGGGACAGCAATAGTCAAGGTGACTTACTATTAAACACAGAAAATGCTGTCTGTGTTACCCTGTTAGTTCTAGTAGATTTAAGTGCAGACTTTGACACTGTTGGATCATAACGTTTTGCAAGAAAGAGTGGGGAATTTAGGAGGCATTGGTGACTGCTCTCTTCCTTGTTTCAGATCATATCTGAAGGACAGTCGTTTGTACTAATAATGATGTTTCTCATGGCTTGGTACTAGGACCTCTTATTTTTTCTCTTTATATGCCACTCTTGGAGGATATCATTCATAAGCATGGTATACAATTCCATTGCTATGCAGATGATACATCTATCCATCCATCCATTATCCAACCAGATGATACACAACTTGATCATTCTGTTAAGGCTGACAAACATTCCTTATTTGTAAAAATTAGTGTTTGTATATTTGATATTAAGGCTTAGAAGTTAACAAACCTTTACATTCTTAATGCTGAGACTTTACTGTTTGGTTCTAAGAATATTCAGCAGTTACACTATTTGCCTTCATGGCAGGCAGTTCCGTTGTTTTAAATACTACTGGTAAAAGCCTGTGTGTTATTTTCAGTTCAAATCTGTCTTTTAAGCCCTTCAGATCTGTGAAACTACCTTTTTTCATGTATGAAATATTGCTAAAACCAGGAATATGTTGAGAAACTAGTGCATGCTTTTATTTCTTCTAGACGTGATTACTGCAATGCACTGATGACTGGGTGTCCCTTAGCTGGTACAAAGCACAGTTCTTCCAAGAAAAGGGACCATACAAGTCCTGTCTTAGCTGCCTTACATTGGCTACCACTCAAATTTTGCATAGACTGTAAACTTTTACTACTAACCTATACTGACCTCATTTGCTGAATTCAAGCTATTTAATTAATTTATTCCGTTTTTGTAGCCCTACTCGTCCATTAAGATCATTAAATGCTGGCCTGCTATGTGTACCATGAGTGGAAACAGTGTCAGCAGATCAAACAGCGTTTGCATATAGGGCATTAAATTATGGAATAGCTTGCCATGTTTGCTTCATAAAGCTGAGGCTATTAGTTTTGACATTTAGGCTTGGTTATTTTTCATTCCCAAGCATTTTGTTAAATTTATTTTACTGGTCATACTTGCTTTATTAACATTGAATTCAAGTTCAAGTTCAAAGTTTATTGTCATGTGCACAGTAAGGAAACACGTTTCTCTGTAAAATGAAATTCTTTCTTTGCTGTCCACACCAAATGACAAAACCAACGTATAAAGATAAACATAAATAATAAGTAGCAGATAGATAATAAGTAACAGAGGCAGCATAAAGTATAAAAACAGAATAGAAGTATAAAGTGTAATTGTGCAGGTAGGTGTGTGATGGACAAGTCAAATACAGTTGTGTGAGGTAGATAGAATGAGGTGGCCCATGGATATAAACTCCAGTCAGTTATTCAGGAGTCTAAAGGCCTTGGGAAAGAAAGAGTTCTTTAGCCTGGAAGTCCTGCATTTCATACTTCAGGCCTGTCTTATTGATTTATTTCTTCTGTTGTTGATGTTTTCTTTTTTACTTCTAATTTAATTATTTTGTATATTTTAATATTACATTTTAAACTATTTTCTACTGTACTGTTTAATTGCTTTTAGTTTCATTGCAGCTTGTTTTGCTTGTGTTTTTTTTGTAAAGCTGCCTTTAATATGTTTACGTTATAGTACTGTAGATATTTTCTATAAAGTGTTTTCTTGTCTAGTAATATGTACATTATTTGTTTATTGCGCTTCTGTAAAAAATCCATGTTTTCCCCTATAATAAATAAAATCTGATCTCTCTGTCTTTCTTCTTTTCCATCATGAGCTAACAAAGTCATGGACATCTTGCACTGGAGTGATGTGAACTAGTGCAGCAGCCAGTATCTGCCTGCTTCTGACAAAATAGTTTTTATTCATTTTGCACATTTTAGGTGTCTGATTAGTTACAAAACTAATTTAAACTATCAAGAAGAAGTCAGATATGAAACAAAAATCTGAATATTTAGCTGCAGTGTGAACGTAGCCTTAAAACACTTGTGCTTGTTCAGGATCCTAAAAACATTCAATAT
Source organism: Polypterus bichir lapradei (assembly GCA_026402145.1). Lineage (NCBI taxonomy): Eukaryota > Metazoa > Chordata > Cladistia > Polypteriformes > Polypteridae > Polypterus > Polypterus bichir. The sequence continues at coordinate 27,503,774 of JANRMT010062842.1, forward strand.
GGGAGCGTTAACAATATACATTAGGCACCAGTCTTTGAATTTTTAATTTTGTAGATGCAGGGTTTGTCATTAGTGACAATGACAATAAAGATCTATCTATCTAGTGATGACAACTCCATTCAATGGTCCTATTTTAACATCAGAAGGGATACCTTTAGCAAAATGACAAAAAAATTGCATGTGATACAACCACATATTAAAACAGAATTAGTAACATCCAATGACAAGGACTTCCCGAATTATTAAAAAGCAATATGTACAGCAGCACTTGTCGTTCTAATTCGAGTATAAAATAATGACTCTTCAGTATTGATTTAAATGACGAGTCTGGTGGAGCGTCGTTAATATTGGCAGGCAGATCACTTCAGAGCTTTGGGACTCTGTGGCTGAAGGCTCGGTTTCCTGCAGTAGTTTTATTTATTCCAGGAATTTAAAAAGACCTGCATGTTGTGGCCACAGTGCACATTCTGGAGTGTAGACATTAATATGCTTCTAAAGCCAAGGGGGAAGTTAAACTATTATCTGCTATATATGTCAAAAGAAGGATTTTCATATCATTTGCAAAGAGGAAGCAAATACAACATTTTGCAGTTGTTCATCCTGCTTCAAATTATGATTCTTGCAGATGTGCTAAAAACTTAATTTCAAAAAGATTTGATTAGTTAATAAAACTAGAAACTGGCTTTTTTAGGCCAGAGACAAAAACAAAGGAAAAACAAAGGGGTCTAATGCCTAAAATGAAAATACTCCCCAGGTTATGACAGTACTTCTGGCTAAGGTCAAAGCCAGAAATGAGAGCAATTTTAAAAATAGTCTTGTTGTTAAAGTTTGTTAAATAGCAACTAAAGTCAGTCATTCATTTTCCAACCCGCTATATCCTATCACAGGGTCATGGGGGTCTGCTAGGTGCAAGGCAGGAACAAATCCCAGGCAGGGCGCCAGCCCACCGCAGGGCGCACACACACACCAAGCACACACTAGGGACAATTTAGGATCGCCAATGCACTTAACCTGCATGTCTTTGGACTGTGGGAGGAAACCGGAATCCCCTGCCATAGAGGCTAGGGATCTGCACTGGCAATCGGAAGGTTTATGGTTCAAATCCCGTAAATGCCAAAAGGGACTCTGAGCTGTGGGGCCCTTGAGCAAGGCCCTTAACCTGCAATTGCTGAGTGCTTTGAGTAGTGAGAAAAGCGCTATATAAATGCTAAGAATTTATTTATTTTTACCTGGAGGAAGACACGGGGAGGACCCAGGTCTGCTTACTGCGAGGCAGCAGTGCTACCACTGCGCCACCGTGCCGCCCTTTAGCATACAACTTTTGTGACATAAATAAAAAGAAAAAAAGAAATGGAGAATTGTGTTTCAATGTTATGGAAAAGAAATACACGTGTACAATCTGTAATGAAGCCAGGACATACAAGAAAGGTCTACTAGGCATGGGTCAGAGAAGCACTAAAATCTTTAAAATGCACGCAATTTAACTCGCCACTCTAAGGACAGCTTATGACTGAAGAATTTAACATAAATATATGACTGTTCTCATTGTTTGTGCTCAAGTTTCATTTTAAAGATGTGCCTCTAGAATGGCTGGGTGGTGGAGATCTACTTATAGAGGTTGTGAAATAAATAGCCTTGACACACAGAAAAAAGGTTTGGGGCAGCCACCCATATACTTCAGCCCTGGCTGCAAAAGGCAGATGTGTACAGAATTGAGTCCATCATAGAACTGAGAAAACATAGGAAATGGTCTGGGTTTTAAGGCAGGGAACTGGAAGTGATATCAGGCTGGCCAGAACCGGAGGGGACGTCTTCATAGCCGGACCCGGAAGTGACATCTTTGTGCCTAGAAACAGACAGAATTTCCCGTGTTTGGTCTTCAGGGATAACAGAGAAAGAGTGCACCCCTCCACCCCCTGGCCTGGCATGAAACTACCTCCATTTGGTATTTTTAGCTACCTCCAATGCACGTGTGTCAAGGTAAATGACGACCACTACCTCCATCCTCCGCCATCAGTGGTCTGCCTGTCAAAGGCGGCTTACACAATCAACAGATGAACAGCTCCAGAACCTTAATATTCTCAGAGCAAGACATCCAATTGTAAAGCAAATAAAGGTGTCCAGCGGTCCCACCCATGGTAATGGATCTCAGTGTTCAGTCCTCAGGGTCCTCTGTGGCTGCAGCAGGTTTTTATTCCAACTAATTTCTCAATCAGTCAGTCAGTCAGTCCGTGTTACCTTTAATTGATCTCATTGTTTAATTAGCTGACTCTTTTTTTTTTCTTCCTTTTTTGCATTTTGAAAAGTGCAGTAGTGTCAGATTTACATCTATAGGACAGTAAGACATATTTGCATTTTTTTCTGTATCTTTAAATACTTACTTTGTTTATTTTTATTAATGCATTCTTTCTGTGGTCTTTGCTTTCTTAATTGTATCTGAATACCGACACTTAATGATAAGCACACAACAGTCCTTCTGATGACACTGAATGGAGCAGTGTAGCAGTAGAGGTTCTGATCCACCTCTTGAACCCTCAGGTATCACTCCAAACACCAGGTAAAAGTACAAGACTTTTATTTTCTTATATCACAGTGCACCAGGCACCTTCCAGTCTACACTATTCATAAACACTATAATAATCACACAATCCTCCTCTCCCAGACACTTAGCTACCCTTCCTCCCAGCTCAGCTTAGTGTCTGGGCTTTCCCAGAGTCCTTTTATACCCCCTGACCCATAGGTGTTCCGGCCCAACAGTCCACAAGTCCTTATTCCTTCCGGGTCAGGGTAAATAGTCCGTATCTTCACCCCAGAAGAACGTCGTTTCTTCCTGTCATGGGATTATGACGCACTTCCGGGTTATAGGGCATATATGAGTCCATGGGCCTCCCGACAGCAACTCCCAGTGGTCCCCAGGATATCTACATAACTACATAGTCCACGAGGCCCTGCTGGAATTCGGGGCCCGTCCATGCTGTTGGGAGAACTCCTCCTGGCGGCCTGGGGGTGAGGGCCGGAACATGAAGCCGGCCATCCATCACAGCAGCTACAGTACTTCACTCTTACTCACTTGTCTGCTCACTAGTAAATAATTGTCTAAATAACCAGAACATTCAAACATAAAAAATATTTTAAGAAGAATGAATAGCTGCATAAAGAAGAGCTTGAGAAGTCAGTGAATCACACATTGCAGTAGTCAATTCATTTCACAATATCTTGCATATTTCGAAAACGTCTTCATTTTCCAACATTTCTAAGATGGAAAAACATTTTTTGGATAGTTTTACAATGTTTGCTTCAAATGGCATGCTAGTGTCAAAAATAACACCTAAATTGCAGGCATATTCAGTAAACCTAACAGTGATTTCAACAAAGTTTACATATCGGTTACATGCTAGCGCCTGGAATGTGGTCTTTCTTATTTTTTGAATATTTACATTTTTTTAAGGTGGTGTATTTTTGATTGTTATTCTGCTGATTCTATATTGTGTTATGCCTTTTCGATGGTTGCCACCATTTTGTAATGATCACAGTATGGCCGCACCCTTCCGCCTGTTACCAGTCACATGACATTTGGTGTCATCACACCCTGCCTGTACAGAATGGCTTGCGCAACTCCTTGTATTAAAACTATTGTTTTGTGTCGGACAGTGACATATTATATAAAAGTTAGTTTCAATACCTTTGTTTTGATGTTTCAACTGTGACTTCTAGTTTTATTGTCCAGGCTTTGAAATTTGCTATTGATATTTTCTTTTGGAATTATGACACCAGTCGGTGTAGAGACCAAATATCTCTGACCGTGCCTTCCGTCTCCTTGTTAATTTCCCTCATTCTCTATTTCACCTGAACACCTCCTCTCCTGATAAAAAGTTCCTGAAAGCCTTCTTGGTTGAATGCGTTTTTAATCCAGTGTCAGTCTTCAGATTCTAGCAGGGGAGGAGAAAACCACCTACAAGTACTGCAACATAACCCTTTCTTATAACAGGATGCAATCTGTCTCTTGACACAGATGAACAATGCTGGACTGGAAACTGCCAGAGAACAGGCATTTATGAGTTTACAACAGGAACTTATGTGGACATACAAGGGTTCCTTCTAATATCTTTTAACTTTCCAGATGTTTCCAAGATATTGTTTCTCATTACGAGGACCCTATGTGAGATAGTCTTCACAAAAATCATAACAAAGACATGTAGTTTTCAATAAAAGAAGTAAAATGAATTATCCAACATCTGGCAGATGAGATTTCTTTTGTTCACACAGTCAAGCACTAATAAAAAGATCAGAGGCATGCACATGCCTGCAAAAACTATCTCCTGTCAAGTGATGCCATTATTTAAACACCTTGTTGAAATCCAATAAATAAATGTTGCTTTTTTTGAATACAGTGCCTTTCATTAACCTTTAGAAAGGATATTCTGTAGTATTTTCCAAAGATGTGCTTTTACAATTGCTGGTGTATAAAATGTTTATAACTATGTGTGCAGAGATGGATGACCGTTCCTTCTAACAAGCCCAACACCACTTGCCAGCTCAAGAGATGAGCAACTCAAAGCCATTAAATTCAATAAAATCAATAAAATAAAAATAAATAAATATTCTTAAAACAAATCCGGTAGGACAGGCAAAAGTTTGTAACATTTTATCATCACGTTAGATAATGTACACTGAGTAGTTCCTTAGGCCTTAAGCAATTTTACATTTTTGTCATAAGAGAAAAAAGAAAAAAAAAAGGTCACTCTTTATATTTTGTAAAAATAACTGTTCCACATAGCCTTAATTCTATATTTGTCCAGGTGGACAACACTTAATAGTATGGGCCTAATGCAATATCTAAAAGTTTTTCTCCAGTTCCCTAATGAATGTCTGGGCTAAAGTCACTGCTGCAGAAATAACGGATACTTCACAAAATATAAAAGGTAACATTTTCATTTTCTCATGTGAAACATCCATCCATCTATTATCCAACCCGCTATATACTAACCACAGGGTCACGGGGGTCTGCTGGAGCCAATCCCAGCCAACACAGGGCACAAGGCAGGAAACAAACCCCGGGCAGGGTGCCAGCCTACCACAGGGCGCGCACACACACACACCAAGCACACACTAGGGACAATTTAGAATCGCCAGTTACCTAACCTGCATGTCTTTGGACTGTGGGAGGAACCCGGAGTACCCGGAGGAAACCCATGCAGACACAGGGAGATCATGCAAACTCCATACAGGGAGGAACCAGGAGACGAACCCGGGTCTCCTAACTGCAAGGCAGCAGCGCTACCCACTGTGCCACCATGCCGCCCTCACATGAAACAGCTAAAACATAAAAAAAATTACAAGCTTGAAGAGATTATCCTTATAACATAACCCAAATGGATTACACAATTTTTAAGAATGTTATGCTATAAAATTATAATTATAGTAATACTATTTATGTAAGGCTTTTCTAACCTATTCAAAGACCTTTACATAGACAGTGAGGAACCACCAATGTGTAGCATGTGGGCCAGAATAAAAAAGGCATTATGGGCAATTTAGCAAGGATATTTGGAAAAACCCTACACTTTTCGAAAGATATCCAAGGATCTTTTAAAACACTAGAGAGTCAGGACCTTGGTGTTACATATCATCTGACTGCACTGCTCTAAGGCAGTGGGATTCACACACAGACCACAGGGTAACACCTCCCTTTGACTTTACCAACTCCTCTTCCAGGCTAATCTGCCATTAGAGTGCTGGCTAGACCCACAAATGCTTAGCTTAAGGTTAATTTGCCCACTTTGCTAATTTGGTTAATGTTGATTGATTTTATGTCCTTAAAGGAAAACAGGTGATCCATTTGGCAGTCCAACCCTGGTTTCCACTACTTCCTGTATAAAGAAGTGTTTTCTGCTTTCATTTTGGAATGTGATTCATGATAGCAGGGCGGCACGGTGGCGCAGTGGGTAGCACTGCTGCCTCGCAGTAAGGAGACCTGGGTTCACTTCCCAGGTCCTCCCTGCGTGGAGTTTGCATGTTCTCCCCATGTCTGTGTTGGTTTCCTCCAGGTACTCCAGTTTCCTCCCACAGTCCAAAAACATGCAGGTTAGGTGCATTGGTGATCCTAAATTGTCCTGTGTGTGTGCCCGTATGCCCTGCGGTGGGCTGGAGCCCTGCTCGGGCTTTGTTTCCTGCATTGCGCCCTGTATTGGCTGGGATTGGCTCCAGCAGACCCCCGTGACCCTGTGGTTAGGATGTATCGGGTTGGTTAATGGATGGATGGATTCATGGTAGCTTGTGTGTCTGCTCAGATCTCTTTATGCTGCACCCTCTTCTTGCTGGAAGCTGTTGATAACTATTATGTGAACGTAGCTTTATTAATTATATGTGGCCCTAGCATTTTGTATGATACATCTCTTATATATATTTCTGTTCTGGTTCGTCCTGCTTCCTATTCAAACCCGGTCCCCCCCACGTAGCCCACGCAGCATTTCTCGATTCCTATTCCTCCTTCGGACTACCGCGTTCCCTGCTCCCCTCTCATGACACCATTGGTGTCATGTCACCACCCTATATCTAGCCTGACCGCATGACCTTTCACTTTTGCCATATGTGCGCCTGGAAGTCTTTTCCATATCCTGCTACAGGAAGGTACTCTCTCGACCATTGCCATTGGTTTCGCTCCTTGCTATTTTTGTTATACTGTGACGGTTGTTTCCTAAGCCTTTGTTATAAAATGAACAACAGTATCTTCTCTGTCGAAGGGTTTTTGTACAACGTCATTTGTATTCCGAGATCCGGCAACTGCCTGTTCCTATCAGTGGGTTATTTCTTGACACAAACGGTTGACGAAGGCGATGCACTCTCACTACGACATAGGGCAAACTGATCGCTATCCAAAATTATGAAACAATTGGTCTCGTCCATTGCGAGAGATGGACGTCTGAAGCGGAGCTCCGCTAGAAGCGGTGTTATTTAAAATATTATCTTCTTATTATCCTGAGATATCCTGTATTTATCCAACCTGAGGGCCACTACTACAGTATATGCAAGCATATATAAACATTGCCAACAAGAAAGGGGTTCAGAAAGAAACAAAAACTAAAGTTACATCCAAGCTCAGATCGGCAAGCCCAAGTTGAAGCTCAAGGTACGGCCTTTCAGAGACTGACCTGGATCAGATGTGCGAAAGCCCAGACTCCTCGGGACCACGGTCCGCTACATTGTCTCCGGCTGAGAGCGAAATGGGGAGTGAATGTACAAGTGCGAGTAACGCAGGTCACGATAGCTCGCCAACTGGAGAAGATCATCTGAAACTGGAAAAGGCCTTGCAGTCCGCGCTTTCAACTGCTCCATGCGAGCCGGAACACTGGCTGCAATAGAGCCCACCGCCTCACCTACGGTGTAAAAAAGCAGAAATGATCTGTCTGAACTGAAGGTGATGATCGCTGCGCTCAAGCAAGCTCAAGCAGAGCTCAAGCAAGAGATAAAGAAAGATATAAATAAAAGCGAGAAGGCAAATGAGAAGGCAAGGGAAAATATAAATGAGAAGCTGCGACAGAAGCGGCAGCAGGATAATAAAGACTTGGAGAAACGCATATGTATTCACTTTGAGGCAGTCTTTAAATATATGGTGGGTAAAATTGAAGAGCACATTCAGGAAACCTCGTCTAAACTGAGCACACTTGCTGATCAACTGGAGGATGTCAAGGATACATTCACGACTCGGATTGACACAGCCGAAAATTTAGCTGCCAGTGCTGAAGAAAAAGCAACAACTGCCAACTCTGAATGCAAAAAACTCGGAGACAGACTTGCTACTTTCGAAGATGGAAGCAGAAGGAATAATATTAGAATCGAAGGTCTACCTGAGAATCGAGAAAGTCCAAACCCAGTGAAATTCGCAGCTGAAATATTTTCTAAATAATTGGAGAGGACTTTAAAGCAGATTCTGAGATAGCAGTGGTTTATCACGTACGCAGATCAAATACCGTTAGACCTAGATCTTTTATTATTCGCTTTGAGAAATTATTTAAGCTAGAGGTGATGGCACTCCTCAGACACAAGCAAGAGATTATATATGAAAATAACCACATTCGTATCTTCCCTGATTTCTCTCCAGAAACAGCTACTAAATGTGCAGCCTTCTACAACATTAAACAGCGGTTACGGCAAGCCAGTATCAAATACAGCCTCTTGTATCCTGCCAAACTGAAAGTGGAATTGCACGGTCAATTTTACGTCTTCGCCAGCAAGGAAGAAGCAGAAAAGGAATTAAGAAAGCTGATCCCGACACTATTCTAAAACACAATAGTGAGTCGTAGCCTGTCATGACATGGCAAGGATAAATAACCTACTGTCAGATCTATTTGTTAAGATACGGGTTTTTATCATTATATATCCTCATAATTACTCGGACGCTATCTGTTAATGTTTTAATTACAGTTAAAAACATTTGTGCTTGATTCTTTTTTTTTTTCTTTTTTTTTCTTTATCTTATTTATTTATTTTTTCTCTACCCTAAAGGAGACTGTTTAACATCATACCCTTGGTTTATTGTTATTGTTATTATTTCATTAAGACTTACTATGCTTATTCTGGACCACTTTCTAACACCATTCCCCGGGTTTATTATCTTAATACATTAAGATTGCTGAAGATTATATATATTTTAAGTTCATAGTTTGTTAATGATTATATTTTAGGCATATAGTATTTAGACTATATTGGCAATAGATATCTATTTTTTTAATCCTAAAACGCCGCTGCGTAGGGGCTTGTTTTGCTTTGGATGTGCTCTGTCTCTGGGTATGTCAGAGGACCGGGACTGCGTGAAGTAGGGTCCAGCCTCATGTGGGGAGGCAAAATGGGAGGTGGGGGGTTAAGGGGGGGGGGGGAGAAAGAGAGCAGGCTATATCTAAATCTAATCTATCCCTTTAACCTTTATAATTATAACTACCAATGTAACAATAGGCTGTATGGCAATAACTCTTGGGGAAATAGGAATTTAAGGTTAAAGCTGTCTCACTTCCAGTTAAGACTATAAAATGACATCAAAAATTCAGAATCAATGTCTCCATGATGGGACAGTTAACTTTGTGAGCTGGAATGTTAAAGGCCTGAATCACGAATTAAAGAGAAAGACTCTCTCACCTAACAGGTTTAAACGTTAAAATAGTATTTTTACAGGAGACCCACTTACTAAGCAAGGATCAGTTCTGGCTGCAAAAAGACTGGACTGGCCAAATGTTCCATTCTAGCTTTACAAAGAAAACTAGAGGTGTGGGAATTCTCATACATAGAACAGTCTCATTTGTAGCATCAGATGTAGTATTGGATCCTGAAGGGAGATATGTGATGGTCATGGGTAACTTCTCTAACTGTAAAATGATTTTGATAAATGCTTATGCACCTAATGTCGATGATAAGGAATTTATACAAAATTTATTTGCATCCATTCCCAATGTGAACACTCATAAAATTATAATGGCTGGGGACTTTAATTGTGTTTTAAATCCACTATTAGATAGGACTTCTATCACAAGGGGGATGACATCTAACACTGCAAAGATAATTACAAAGTTTATAACTGATCACAACTTATCAGACCCCTGGAGGTTTTTAAACCCAAACTCAAGAACATATTCTTTTTACTCACCAGTACATCATTGCTACTCAAGAATTGATTATTTCTTATAGATAATAATTTCTTGTCTATGATTAAATCTTGCAAATACGATGCTATTGTTATTTCTGATCATGCTCCTCTGATCTTGGAGCTAAAGTCATTATGCCCCACACACTCACCTCGCAGATGGCGTCTCAACCTGCTTCTATTAGCAGACGAGAATTGTACAGAATTTATATCCAAACAAATCAGTTTCTTCCTAGAGACAAATACTTCCTCAGAGGTTTCTGCAGGAATACTCTGGGAAACTCTTAAGGCCTTCTTAAGAGGACAGATTATTTCATATCTTTCCCACAGAAATAAATTAAAAACCAAGAAAGTATCAGAGCTAAGAGGCGAAATTACTAGAATAGATGATGAACATGCCAGGCTTGCAAGCGAGGCTCTACATAGGAAAAGGCAGGCTCTGCATTCAGAACTAAACCTCTTTACAACTAAAGAAACTGAACAACTAATTTATAAATCCAGACATCATTACTATGAACACAGAGAGAAAGCTGATAAGCTTTTAGCTCAACAAATTCACAAGCAAGAAGTCCGCAACGTAATCCCAGTAATCACCAACACGAACGGAGACAAAATCATCGACCACAAAAAAATAATGCAAACATTTAGAGACTACTATAAATCCTTATATTCTACTGAGTTTAAAGAAGACAACACACAATCTAATGCATTTCTGGATACATTACAGATACCAGAAATAGACATTTTTATTGCGGAGGAACTCGATAAACCTCTGGCGTTATCAGAATTACTAGATGCTATAAAGTCACTCCAAGACGGAAAAGCAGCAGGCCCTGATGGCTACCCTGCAGAATTTTTATAAGAAATTCGCCGCTCAGCTAGCTCCTCTCCTATTAGCAACATTTACAGAAGCCAGAGACAATCAAACTCTTCCTCAAACTTTTCGCCAAGCATTAATCACCGTTTATCCTAAACAAAACAAGGACTTATTACAATGTGAATCGTACAGACCAATTTCACTTTTGAATAATGATGTTAAAATACTCTCAAAAATCATAGCTAGAAGGATGGAGAAAGTGTTCCCTTCGGTAATATCGCAAGATCAAACTGGATTTATCAAGGTTCGACACTTACCTTCAAATCTTCAACGCCTATTTAATGTAATATACTCACCAACTAAGTCAAGTACCCCAGAAATATTATTATCATTGGATGCAGAAAAAGCATTTGACATGATTGAATGGAAATACCTTTTTACTACATTAGAGAAATTTGGGTTTGGCTCAAACATTTGTGCATGGATCAAACTACTGTATACCAATCCAGAAGCTTCAATTTGTATCAACAACATTTGTTCAGACTACTTTAAAATAGAACGTGGTACCAGACAAGGATGCCCCTTGTCACCGCTGCTGTTTGCAATTGCCATTGAACCACTGGCAATACACTGTCGAAATGAATTCTCAAGCATATAATATTAGATCAGATACCCTACCTTTTATCATTGCAGATCAGTTTGAATACCTCGGGGTAAACATCACAAGTAAACATAAAGCTCTTTATCAAAAAAATTTTGCCATCTGCATGGAAAAAATTAAGCAAGACTTGCATAGATGGTCAACCCTTCATCTCACTCTAGCTGGAAGAATTAACACTGTTAAGATGAATATTCCTCCTAAGCTCCTTTTTTATTTCAAAACATTCCAATATAAATCAATAAATTATTTTTTAAGCAATTAGATTCAACAATAACCTCATTTATTTGGAACTCAAAACATCCACGTATCCAAAGAGCGACCCTACAAAGACAAAAGGCAGAAGGTGGCATGGCTCTACCCAACTTCCAGTTTTATTACTGGGCAGCAAACATACAAGCTATAAAAACCTGGACACAAACAGATGAACATACACAGGCCTGGTCCGCAATAGAACTAAAATCCTGCAGTACTTCTTTATATTCCCTGCTTTGTGCGCCAATAAATGCAAGTTATCGGCAGTATACTAATAACCCAATTGTGCTTCTCTCACTCAGGATATGGAACCAATCTAGAAAGCATTTTAAGATGGAGAATCTTTTATCTGTGGCACCTCTGCAAGAGAACCACCTCTTTCAACCTTCGCAAACATATGCAGTTTTTAATATCTGGAAAAAATTTGGGATTAACTTGCTTAGAGATCTTTATATAGACAACATCTTTGCGTCCTATGAACAATTACAATCTAAATTTAACATTCCAGCTACACATTTCTTTCACTATCTTCAAATTAGGAACTTTGTTAAACAGAACCTGCCCGATTTTCCTCATCTTGCACCCTCGTCCATGCTGGAAAAAATATTGCTCAATTTCAAGGACTCAGACACCATCTCTGCAATATATAAAATTATTTTACAGTCCCTCCCTTTCAAAGATCCAAGAGGACACTGGGAAAAGATCTCTCAATTGATATATCAGAAAAGGAGTGGAAAATAGCAGTGCAGAGAATTCACTCAAGCTCCATATGAGTAAAGCATACAATTATTCAACTCAAAATTATATATCGAGCACATCCGTCTCACCTAAAACTCTCCAAAATGTTTCCAGGGCAAGATCCAACCTGCGAACGCTGCAATCAAGTCCTAGCCTCACTGGGTCACATGTTTTGGGCCTGCACCAAATTAACGTCATTCTGGACCAAAATTTGTAATTACCTTTCAGGCAGCATTGGTCTCACAATCCCTCCTAACCCATTAACAGCTGTGTTTAACCCAGATGGGTTTAAAATGGAGAAGGACAAATAAACTGTGATTGCATTCACTACACTTTTGGCGCACAGACTTATTTTTCTAAACTAGAAGAATCCTAACTCTCCTCTTTTAAGTCAGTGGGAAACCAATGTTTTATACTATTTGAAATTGGAAAAAATCAAATACTCAGTTAGAGGATCTGTACAGATTTTTTTCAAAACATGGCCAGATCTAATCAGTAATATTTTAGAATAAGCTCTTAAAGCACAGAGGAAGCAATTATTTCTGTATTTCTTTTTCTTCTCCATTCATCTCTATTGGCTTATCAAACTCATCAGTTTAGGTATTTTTACAAGCCTTAAGTTTTACTCCGTTGGCCTTGCTCTCTTTCTCAGGGTTGGGGGTCGATTTGTTCTCAGTCCTACTTTTTGTAAAAATTGATCGATTTGTATGGAATGATTGCAATAAAATTAATACAATAAAAAAAAAAATTCTGAAACAATCTTCATTCCCAGAATCTCTCTCCTTTCTTCCGACACCAATCTTCCTTTTAAATTTAAACACACACAATTCCCATTCAGACTCTCCTTCTCCATGACTATCAACATGTCCCAAGGACAAACGTTTGCAAAGATTTGTGTTAATCTACAACAACCAGCCTTCAGCCACGGTCAATTGTACTTGGCTTTTTCTAGGGTTAGATCTTTTGACTCATTATCAGTCGTCTCCAGCAAAACACCTATTCACAACTGCGTCTTTCAAGAAGTATTTCTTTATTCTTGATTTCTGAATTCCTTTCTCACCGTTTTCCATTCCTATTCTTACACCACCGTATGCTACGGTGGGCGTCGGCTAAGTTTTCTATAATTTCTCTTTGTAATGGCTCTTATTCTATAACTGCATAGTTTTGATGTTTCACTTTGTTATTCTCAAGGTCATGCATCTGAATGTTCATTTTATTTCTCATTAGCTGGTTTTATGTACTGATTTCTGTCTAAATAAACAATATTCTTGAATGCTGCTAGCTTTCCAGCATTTGCCTTTTACAGTCTTCTTTCTGTGCCTGGAACAGTTTATTGTACTAATGGACAGGGGAAACTGGTGATAAAATCTGACTGTTGAAGAAAAAGATCTGACATGCAGATGACGTTAAACTTTAATGTTGTGACAAGGAATTTCTCCATTTCCACTGTGCATATTTGGCCAGGGCCCTTGCCCAGCTGGGACGCCTCTGTCTTGGAAGGACCGGGATAGAAAATGAGCATCACCTCCCCTGGAACGCTAGATGGCAGTGGTACCTCAGAATCCCGCAGGGCTTCATGGGAATTGGAGTTCGTTACAGCCCTGTTGGGATCCGGGGTTGCCGTCAGGATGTGCCGCAAGTATTCCGGAGCCCGTGTGGGTGGTTCTTCTGCCACACCAGGAAATGGTGCCGGAAGTAGGTCAACGAGGAACTGGAGCACTTCCGAGTGACCTATATAAGGAACCAGCAGGCACTACTCTGAGAGCCAGAGTCGGGTGGTAGTGAACAAAGCTTGCCGGAGAGGAGTGGAGTGGTGGAGATAGAGAGAAGAGGAGTAAGAATTGATGTGTTTGGTAGTTTTTGGACTGTGGTGTGTACTTGTGGGAACGGGGAAGACGTTGCCTACAAGTGAAGAAACAAAAATAAACCATTTGAGTTTTTATAAGTGTGCCTCCTGCGTCTGTCTTTGTCAAGTTAAGCGCTGGTATAGTACCATTTACTGTCACACCACCTTAGACGTCCAACTCAAATTCTTAAAAAGGTATTTTTATATATGCATACGCATTTGTAATGCATGTGTTTTAAATAAAAGAAAGGGGTAAATAAAAAATGACTGTATGGCAAAAATGTTAAATGTGATAGTTTTCCTGGACAGCAATGCACTGTCATTTTGAATGGCACAATTAAAGCACACCGACTGCACTCACCTCAAAGGCATTATGTCACGTTTCCTACCAGGTATTTACAACTCTGGTTTTCTATAATGTCCGCAAAATCTGTCCTAGCAGACAATCATTGGGTTTTGATTTGTCTGTCAGTAAACTTAATTTAGTGAACACTTAAAAAACAACAAAAAGATCTGCTTACACCTTAAAATGTTATTACCTTTACGTTTTCTGCTTTGTGATGATGTGCCTGCTGCTTTTGAATAGTTCATGAAATGTTCCCCTCCAGATCTAAAGGCGTCCAACTTAATTATTGTTTGCAGTAGTTAATACCGAGTTTTTGCAAAGCATTGGTCACAATGTTGTGCTATTACACTGCACAATGCACTATTTCTGTGGTTTCTTGTATTATGTGTTTAGTTTGTACATTTTCTTTCTTCATTTTTATTTTTTGTGATAAGTTTTTTATGAATGTAATCAAATGGAAATCATCTTGCCTGCTTAATTCTGAAACAAAACCCAAACATCCCTAACCCCTCCAACCACACCTCTAAACCTGAGCTGGGTCTTCTACCATTCCGGAAAAAACTGGAAGACAGAGTGAACTTCTGGCCAGAAAGAAGGGGAGGGAGTAAAGAAATCATGAAGCTGACAAAACATAAGTGTAGAAACTACATTTATCTTCACAGCAGCCAGGCAGGACTGAAAAGACATTATAATATTTGACCATGACTGGATTAATGATTTGATATTTTTCTATGTGCATGAAATTTTAATGCCGAAATACTTGAACTGGTTAGTAGTGGTGACAGACGCAACAAATGTTGCAGAACAGGCAGAGGTTTTAAGCAGTAGTAGGGAGGGACCTTGTCGGAGTACCCATGTTAACCCCTGCCCACTAACGAAAACACCTACAATGGGCATGTGAGTGTCAGAACAGGACCACGAAGCAATTGAACAGTACTGCGCCAAAATCTTAGACAGGTTTGAAAAAATGCTATAAACTAAGAATGCTTACACAAATAGAAGTGTTATAGTTTATTTTGATCAAATAACAATGCAAAGTGAATGAACAAAAGAGAATCTAAATCAACTCAATATTTGGTGTGACTACCCTTTGCCTTCAAAACAGCACCAATTCACTTAGGTACACTTGCACACCGTTTTTGAAGGAACTCAGCATGTAGGTTGATCCAGACATCTTGGAGAACTAGCCACACATCTTCGGTGGATGTAGGCTGCCTGAAATCCTTTTGTCTCTTCCTGTAATCCCAGACACACTCGATGATGTTGAGATCAGGGCTGTATGTGGGCCATACCATCACTTCCAGGGCTCATTGTTCTTTTTTACACTGAAGATAGTTCTTAATGATGTTGGCTGTATTTTTTTAGTCGCTGTGATGCTGCAGAATAAATTTGGGGCCAATCAGATGCCTCTATGATGGTATTGCATGATGGATAAGTATCTGCTTGTATTTCTCAGCATCGAGGATACCATTAATCCTGACCAAATCCCCAACTCCATTTGCAGAAATGCAACCCCAAACTTGCAAAGATCCTTGCTTCACTGTTGCCTGCAGACACTCATTATTGTACTGCTCTCCAGCTCTTCAGTGAACAAACTACCTTCTACTACAGCCAAATATTTCAAATTTTGACTCTTCAGTCCATGGCACCTGCTGCCATTTTTCTACACTCCAGTTCTTATGTTTTTGTGCATAGTTGTTTCATGGTATAGCTCTTTGGCCACAATCCTTCAATGAAGACCTCTTGTGGCCAGACGTCACCGGACAGTAGATGGGTGTACCTGGGTCCCACAGGTTTCTGCCAGTTCTGAGCTGATGGCACTACTGGACATCTTCTGATTTTGCAGGGAAGTAAGCATGATGTGCCTTTCACTAAGTTTCCTTATGCAGACATGCAGACGTATTGTTGTTGGCATAAAGGAGCCCCAGCAGCATTTCTTGACACAGTTCTAATGAATAATTTATTGGCTGAACATGTTAGTGTGTCAGAGAGAGGATGTGAAGCATTGTACATAATGGCACTCATTTTTGTCTCAGTTCTCTCCTTTGCTACTACCTACAGGAGGTCCACAGTGTGTCCTATAACTGAGCATACCCTTTAAATAACCTTTTGATTTAGCTGCCCTCTCTTGAAGTGATGGTACCAGTCCAGAACACCACAGCATATTGAAGGAACGCTGTCTGCTAAGGAAAAAGAGCCTGCTCTGGCCTTTCTTATATAGTTCCTCTGTGTTCTGAGACCAGTCCAACCTGTCAATAATGTGGACCACCTCTACATCCACTCCTTGAATAGTCTGAATTCTGAATGATTTTAAGAACATGACAAAGAATTCAAGGTGTTGACTTTACCTCCAAATTCCCAAGATCCCAATTTGATCAAGTTATCTAATCAAATGTGCTAGAAAATGAAGTCTGATTCGTGGTAGTTTTACATCTCAACTTACAGGACTTAGAGGAACTGCTGCTAATGTATTGGTACTCGATACCACAACACACCTTCAGAGGTGTTGCTGAGTCTAGGCCTTGACGGGTCAGATCTGTTTTGGCAGCCTGAAGAGGACCAGCACAATATTAGTTAGGTGGTTTTAATGTTGTGGCTGATTGTTGTATGTGTACTATATTATTATTTGTATCTACTGTATATCCTTATGACTGTCAACTTTCAAATTAATAATATTTGTTATACATAACTCTATTCATCCATTTTGGATATTTATTTTAGCTTTAGTGTTGTTTTGAAAGAAAAAGTTTTTATTTAAATGATTTTTGTTTGTTTGTTTTATTTCTCTTTAACTCCAAATACTGTAGATGATGCAGCTCTTAAATTATGTGAGCATTTTGCCAGTTCAGTTTCTAAGTGAGAGTTTATTGACCTTTCTGTTTTCTTTGTGAAATGCAGATAAGAACCTGGG
This sequence comes from Polypterus bichir lapradei, assembly GCA_026402145.1. NCBI lineage: Eukaryota > Metazoa > Chordata > Cladistia > Polypteriformes > Polypteridae > Polypterus > Polypterus bichir. The sequence goes on from JANRMT010062842.1 coordinate 27,520,979, forward strand.
AGCCTGGCATCTAATGATCATGGATCATTTCCCATAACTATAGCTACGTAACATCAAAGACACCTAATATTTCAAAAAATTAACAGATACGTTGCAAAAGTTTCTCAAGGCAGAATTGACATGCCTAAGCAATTTCTACACTGATTAGTGAAAGATGTGGTACATTTCAGAGAGATGCTGTTTTTCAATCAGAAGCAGTCAGAAATTGCTGACAGCTACCAGCCATGCAGTAAGACTCATGTAAGTTAACAGATGTCCTATATTAGACTTGCCTCGTCAGACCTTCACTTCAGTTTTGCCATAAAATATGCATGGTATTACATATAAACCAACTGACGACATATTTTGTGAGGTTTCTTTATCCTTGAGCATTTTGAGAATTATTGATTTCTGCTGTGCTAAAGTATTGTAATGGAGATGAACTATGTTTCTTTAGTGATACTTTGCTTCCCTCTGGAAATCATCCATTGGTATTTTATTGGTCCTTTACTCCAGGTTTATGAACTTTGTCATCTTTTTGTTAAACTGTCCAGTCGTCAAGGGAGTTGTTCTATAGGAATGGTGTCTTATATTGAACCTGGGAGACTGTTGGTGATGTGTTTTCCCTCAAATCAATTTTGATTTGTTACCTTTAATGTCTCTGTATCCAGAAGGGGGCATATGCTCCCTCCAAATGCACTTGGTAGCTGTACCAGTCTGTGGTGGTGAAGTGGAAGCCAAGTCTAAAGACAAAACTCCCTGCTTGCCAGTCAATCCACATCCCTGTAATCAACTATGGTCCTGAACTGTAGGTAATGACCAAAAAAATCAGATTGCGGCAAAAATTAGGTTTCTTCGCAGGGTGGTTGGGCAGACACTCCATGCAAAGTTGAAAAGCTCAGCTTTTGGGAGAGCCTCAGAGTAGAATGGCTATTCCTCTGGATCAAGAGGAGTCAGTTGAGGTGTTATGGGCATTTCTTAAGGATGTTTCTAAAGGGAACTTATTGTAGGGACCAGAAACTAATGGGTAGACCCAGGACATGCTGGAGTGATTATAGTTCTATATCTATACCTGAGAACACCTGTGAATTCATTTGGAAGAGCTGGAAACTAGCTGGGGACAGGTAAGACTGGGTTGATTTGCTTGGCCTGCTGTCACAGCAACCCTCACCAGGAAAAGCAGCTGATAAGATTAGATGAAATGAAAGAAAACTTGTGTCTGCATCATCTTACCAAAATAAGTGGTTTAGTGAAAGCATTTTATGAAATAGAAGCTCATTTACATTTTACATTCCTATATGTTTTGAACCAGTATCTCCTGCTATGAAGTACTTTTCTCAGACTTACCAGAAACCTGCATCATAAGTTAAGTTCATTGTCATTTCATCCAAATCTCCAGTTATCAAACCCAAGTCCATTTCTCTAGTGTTTGTCTCCATTGCAAGGGGAATATCTACTCCAATGTTTGTTGCCACATCTATTGAGTCAACAACTCCAGGATGTGCTACCACCTTCACTGAGTCTTCAATTTCAAAATATGTTTATGTTTCCTTAGAGCCATCTACTCCAAAAGCAAGTGGACAAAAGGGTATCAGTGCATCTGTTGCCACATTATTTTGTCAGGACAATTTTGTCCACTTGCTTTTGTTGTGCACCCACTGGAATAGATGGCTCTAAAGGAACAGAAGGTAAACCAAGACTTTTATTTAAGACTCAATTTCCACTTCATCACAATGGACAGGCACAGTTGCCACAGTATAGTTGCTGCTCCAATCCACTTGTCGACCTTATGCTTCCTTTTCCCATCGTGAACAAGATCCCGAGATACTTGAACTCCTCCACCAAAGGTAGCCATTACCCCCTCACAGCGTAATTCATGCTTTTCTTAGAGACAATCATCACAGATAGGAGAGGTGACAAGACACAGTCTTGATGGAGATCGACATCCACCTCTCTCATAAAGGTACAAGATAAAAAACTGTGTACCTTTCCCAGGTTAATGTTACCAGGTTCCACTTTTGGAGACAGGTCTTGGGGTGAGCACCTGGTGGTTGAGCAATCCACATAATCTGGCCATGCTCAGCCCAAAACAGTGATGTAGAGCAATCTTGTGGGCTCACCACCTCCACAATGAAAGGTGAGAGTCAGGTGCGATGCCAGTTTATTGGCAAGCATACATGGGAAAGTCCTAGATGGACTGGGCCCTGCCAAAGTTTACAATCAGCTGTCACACATGTGCACATTGGGAGGCAACTAAACAGCTCAAAAGAAGGTAATTCCCAATCAGACCAGGGAGTGGCAGAGTGCATTAATCCTTTCTCTTATCTCCCCCCAGACCAAATGTGGGAAATTCTGCCTGGTTCCACCCCAAACGAAGTCACTTCTGGTTTCGCCTTCCAAGAAGTTGCAGCCCGATGACCGAATTTCCGGTTCTGGTCCCAAGATCCCTCCTCTTCCTGCCATTCCACTACATATCTGCTATGTTTACTAACCTGGGCAGTTCTGCTTTGGACTCTTGTCTTTAAAGACCATTTCCTCAACCTTTTTTGAATTTTGCAGCCAATTCTCAAGTATACGAGCGGCTGCCCCAAATCTCTTTGTGTGTCAAGGCTTGATTATTTACCACACAGCTTTCTTCAATTATCGATCACGATCATCTTATTCTATTTCTAAGAATATAATTTCATTTGCATTTATCCCTGAATCCAGGTATTTTCTTCATTACTTTGAGCAATGAACATGTACAAAATGCATTTTGGCCTGAACTGAGCTACTCATGCTATTGCTTGCATTTTTAAACACTGAGATATTATGCTGTGATGCATGGCTCGCCAAACTGAAAAACTGTTGTGATTTAAGGTTTTGAAAAGTACAGAATGAAAGTTTGAATTTTTACATTTTTTTCTGTGCATTTTCAGTTACTCAGTATAATGTGTGTGAGCCAAAAAGGAAATCCAAAGGGAAATCCAAGAATAGGAGCCAAACAAGAAGAGCAATTCCAAATGCCTTAATGCAGCAGCATCTCAGATCATATTTAGGTTTTGGATGGTCCCATCCTCTTAGGATTAGCAAACAGAGAGCAAAGCAACCAACTTGTGG
>JANRMT010062842.1:27529056-27538891 GCA_026402145.1 Polypterus bichir lapradei
TTGTACATCCATTTTTGATGTTTGAAGAACACACTTTTCAGAGTTTAACCCACCTACTTTTTAATATTTATTTCCTGCACTTGGTTATTGATGTTTATTTTAAGCACTACATTTGTTTCATGTACTTTTACTAGAGGGGGCTGGGCGGTCTCATGGTCTAGAACCCCTGCAGATTTTATTTTTTCTCCAGCTGTCTGGACTTTTTTTTGTTTTTTCTGTCCTCCCTGGCCATCGGACCTTACTTTTATTCTATGTTAATGAGTTTTGTCTTATTTTAATTCTTATTTATTTTGTCTTTTTTCTCTTTCTTCATCATGTAAAGCACTTTGAGCAACATTACTTGTATGAAAATATGCTTTATAAATAAATTTTGTTCTTCTTGTTGTTTTTGTATTCACCGTATAATGTTAACTCACTTGATTTTTCACTTTTTTCTTTCTTACAAGAATTCATTTTTCAATTATTTCATGCACTCATTCTTGCTATTAATTTTTAACACCATGTTTTGTATTATATTTGAAACTCGTTTAAATCAGGTCGGTAATTATTTTAGTTTTTTTTTTTTTTTTTAAATTTTTATAGCTTTTGCTTGAAACTTGGATATTTTTGCGAGCGACTATATAAAACCTGTGTGCGACACTCCTAAAATGCATGAACAATTCCTCACGCGCTCAGCTTAGAGCTAACACTACTGATGACAAAGAATTCAGTGTGTGGCTCGATTGAACAACAAAGTAAAAAGTCAAGCTGTCCACATTTCAAGTTCAAAGTAAGACATCTTTGTGAGGAATTCTCTAAAATCATGAAGCACATTTAATGGAGCCTGCTGAACCAGTTCAGCATGCACTAATCCCAGTAATGCTGCTGTCATGCATGTGCGAGTAGGAGGACGTTGTATGGACCCCACCAGGCCAGGGGGTGGCGGGGTGCACTAAACCTTCTCCCGTTATCTCTGCATACCAGCCACGGGAAAACCTGTCTGACTCATCACTGAAGACACCACTTCCGGTTTTGGCGTCCAGGCGGACGTCAATTCCGGTTCCAACGCATACAATGATGCCAAAAGAAGGTCACTTCCAGTTCCCCTATGTAATTTCCAGTTTTATCAGTTACAGCTGCCATCTAAACCTCAAACAGTTCATGTCTAACCTCCAACAGAGAGATTTCTGTCTAAAACCAAACCCATTGTAGCCAGGAATAATATATGGGTGGCGGCCCCAAACCTTTTTAAGTGTGTCGAGTCTGATCTTTTCACACTGCATATTCCACTGGTTACTGGAGCTCCTGTCCACACAGTTTTTTATGCCCTTATGTTCATTCGTTTATAAAGATGTTTAAAATATCAATCCTGTCTTTCTATTCATTTGCAAATCTTGAACTAAAAGTGAATACAATAGTTCTTCAAGTGGCACCATCTCTGAAGTATGTGATTCTGTCTTAACTGACAAACTGCAACAATCATTCAGAATCTTTACCGCAATTCCATCTATACAGAACTTGATGTTGCTAAGTTTGGAACTGCTGCTTTCATTCTGACAAAGCATTAGGTATATTTAGGTGGTAATGGCACCATTGATTTTATTAGGATAAACTGTGTACTGAATTATAATGGCTAGAATTTCACTTATATAATTTAAACATAATCATATACAAAGTATATTTTCATGATTTTGCTTTTCCCTTTCTTCAATCCCTACCCTAAAATGGTATTTGACATGTTTATATTTGTGCAGTTCTAATTTGGCACTGAAACTGAGAAAATTCTTGAATCTTCAGAGCAGAATTGCCATTAGTAGCGGTGGAGTCAAATTCCTTCAGTCCCTCCTACCACAATCTCAAACCTTTTTAACCCAATTTAGAGTCACAGGGCGCCTCAACCCATCCCAGCAGAGCTGGACACAAGGCAGGAAACACCCCAGGACAGGGCATCAACACATCAAAGGACTCATTACCCTGCATATTTACACAGCGCCCAGTTGGAATTACCAATTCGCCTAACCTGTACGTCTTTAAGGGCGAAAACCAGAAGCACATTCCTTATTGACACAGGAGGAACATACAAACTCCACACAGGTGCAGGATTCAAACAGAATGTTGGGTTCATAAGGTAGCAGGGCTATCTACAATGCCACCCGAGTCGTAGCCCTCCTCACTTAATTAAATTCAGGGTTTCAGAGAACCAGAACCTACAAGAGGGGTGTCAAATGAAAAGCAGACTCCAGCCCTTGACAGGACATCACAGGGGACCGTCACACTCTCACTTAGTTAAGCTAACTCTAATTAGGCCTCCCTATGAAGTCTCTCTAGTGGCTCCTTGTCCCCCTGCAGCCTTGAACCCAAAGTAGCCCTTTAAGGTCTGGGTTTCAAGTGCAACTGCCTTGCTGTCTGATTCCACTAGTGGTGGAATTATTTCATTGTTACTTGCCAAGCCAGAGAAACTCATCTCCTGCCTCCAGCCCTCCAGGAATCCACTCTTAGGTATGAGGTAAGCCTCTGCCCCTCCATTATCAACCTTTTAATTCTTTATAAGACTTCTTCCCCTACTATCACATGTTGAATTTCCCCATTCATACATCCCACTAAGATCCACAGTGTTCCTACACTGGTGCATAAAAGTGCTGTCTGACAACCAGTATACATACAGTATGTCTCTCCCATAATGAGGTGTTTTTGGAAATGCACTTAGCCTGTACTCCCTGGTGGTGCCATGATCACTACATAGTATATTTCCAGCCCGCAAAAACTTGAACACAGATGACTATTTGGAATATTAAAATGTTTTAGAAATATATTTAATATTATCGCTCGAAATAACAGACACAGACATACCCTGGCATCTTCTTTGTTTTCATCATAAAGTGTATTATTTAAGATGATGCAAAAGAATATTTATCAATGTTCTAAATGCAGATGTCATGATTAGCATGACTGCTTTACGGCTCCAGCAAACCTACATCCACACTGAGTCATCTATCACTTCTTTGGGATGAGGTTGGAAAACCAAAGTACTCAGTGGAAAAAGAAATCATGTGGCAGTGGGAATTGATGGAATATGGAAAATGTTAACAATAATGTGATATGCAATGGTCACAAAGATTAGTATTCTTAAAGCTTGTCTTTCTTATTTTAAATACTAATACAGACAAGGGGAGAGCATTTAAATTTCATACAGATAGTGGTTGAACCATGACTTTAAACCACGAAAATAAGAGGCAGCACTAACCACTGTGCAACCCTATAATGCAATCCATCATCCCATTTTCTAAACTCACTTATCTAGAGCAGGGTCCTGAGGATGCTGGAGCCTACACCAGCAACCATCAGACATTAGGTAGGTAGGTAGGTAGGTAGGAAGAAACCCTAGACACGCACACACACAGTGGTGGTCCTACATTTCTGTGGCCCTTGAACTGTTATGGGGGCCCTTTTGCAACCAGCAACAAGGTCTGGGTAATAACTCTTATCTTCTTCAATGGGGTTGTTCCATGACAGATCACAACAAATTCTATTTTTTTGGTATTTTAATAACCTTTTAATTTTTATTTTAGCTATTATTTTGCATTGAATTGCACTACATTGTTAATACAATTATTTTTTAAAGAATCCTTCTCACAGAGTAGCAACGTGGACTAAAGTCATTTCTGGGGTTCCTCCAGGATTAGGGGCCCTGAAGCTTAAGCTTCATTAGTTTCATAGAAGATCTGCCCCTACACACACACACACACACACACACACACACACACACACACACACACACACACACACATATATATATACACAGACACATATCAGTGGCCAGTTTGGTAATGCCAATGCACTTAACATGTATGTATTTAGATTGTGACAGGACAATCATTTTCAGACGTGGGTAGAAAATGGAAATGTACAATGGTCTAAGCCGTACAGGGGCAGCTGGGTGACAACCAACTCAGTGAAAAGACAACTCGGCAAAAAGACAATTCGGCCAAAAGACAACTCGGCAAAAGACAATTTGCCGAAAAGACAACGGGGTGAAAAGACAACTCGGCGACATCCTTTACCAGTTAGGTAGTAGTTAGGTTCAAAGAGATTTTTTTAATGACATGATTTAAAATGTTGAAAATAAATGTATATAATTGACGAATAAACTTTATTCTGCAGATGAAACAAACTCTATCTTACATTATCCTAAATATCGTTATCATACGGTTACAATCAATACAATTTATATACAGGATTAGCAATTTTGGTTGCAGAAGATAATGTAACACCCCCAGCAACAGTTGCTCGCACCCCAAAGAGTGTATATTATATATATATATATGCTTTAAAAGGACACAACACCTGACATTTCACCGACGTTATAAGGACATCTCGAATTACAAGGACACACCTAATGTCCTCATAATTCGGGCTGCATTTTCTTACGTTTTATCACTTTCTAGAGCCCGCCCGCACTTTTTTTCCGCAAGTCCCAATTGACCAGATAACCTTGATTCTTGTGTGTAACCTGTGTGTGCTCATTTTTTTTCCGCGCCCCTGTAGGCTGGTCGTGGTATTGCAACTACTAATGGCGCTTAACACAAAATCACACAGACTAACTTATGCGCATGCGTGTAATTGTGCGCTTCAGACGCGGAAATGCGTTCTGGAAAGTGTTTAGCATAGTTAAGTTTTATTTCAATACAATTCAATGATTTAAGATTAAGATTGTTTATTAGTTAGAAAATGTAATAAATATATGACGTGAAATGGCTTTATATTAAATGTTTGGATTTTGACGTTTTCATAAAACACAGCCGTAATAAGCAATCTTGATCGTCCAATATATAATCAAATTTTTACTTAACGATTACAAGATTGTTGAATATGGTGTTGTAATATTTATTTTGTTATTGACTATTTCCGTAATTACTGTTGCATTTTTTTCGAGTATGTTAGAACACACATAGCCTACTGGTAAATGTGGTTTATGAGGGTCACCTGAACCAGTCCTGCATTATGAGAACATCACAGGAGCTTCCTTGTAATTCATTATGTCCTTATAACGTCGGTGAAATGTCAGGTGTTGTGTAGGCACACACCTTTTCAGCCGCTCTTTCTGAGAAGTGTGTAAAACGCTGTGTCCTGCACGAGTTACAGCGAAATGCGAGTTACTATTTAATCGCGATAAAGAAGTTGCACACATGAAGTACAGTATATATCAACCACCACATTAAGTTTGTGCAAACGCTTCCATAAGTAAACCTTGCAACGAAAAAGAAATGAGAAAGAGAGCGTCTCCGTTGTGAAATATATTGCAACGGCGCTGGACAAGTTACATCAGCCAGGGATAAATCGCCAAAAGAATAAGCTGCCATTTCATCTGTAGCAAGTTATAAAAACGACAGCTTTGCACTGTCGCAAGTGCATTTTCCAGCTGGTCTTTCCTTCCAAGATCCTCGTGAAGAGCAGAGAATCTATCCATTGCGGTGCTCGGCGCCGACGCTGCGATAATGTATATCCGTGCTCAAAATGACAGACCTGCACGTTGAAGCCAAGTTCATTGACAAAATAAAAGGTAAGGATATTATTCTACGCAGTTTTAATTATTTTACATACTGTAGTCCTAGTGTTTTATGTTACAGTGTATATAATGTGTTTATTTCCTGTTCTTTTTCAGGTCATGGCGTATTTGCAAAAACGTTAATTCTAAAGGGTAACTTTGTTACAGAATTCAGAGTTTTACTTCTCAACCAAGAAAAACTAGAAAAAAAAATGTCATTTGCTTTCTTCCACGTCTGAGTACTGGCTCGAATACAAATGGACAAGGTGAGCCAGTCGTGCTGGACATGCAGTAGGACAGTGTAGGGAATTTGTATGCTGCTGTTATTAATGATTTTTAAATATAACACATATTACTATGAGGCAGAGTCACAACTGAAACTTGTTGCAAACCTCAGAAAATTTAAGAAACCAGTGATTCATTTTACAAGAAAGAGACATTTTTACTTGTGTTTCATTATTTTTGCATGTAAATTCTAGTAACAAACTATTGCCATGCTTTAATACTAAGAGTCTGATTTTAATTATTAATCCTGCTGAACAGGGGAGCAATAACCTAAATTGCATTTACTTTGGAAGTGTATAATGTATCCTTTAACATATTGGACAATACTTTACTAAACATTAGTTAATTTAAAAAACTATGTTCCTAAAAGTTTTTTAAAATATCTAAAGTAACTTTTTAGATTTTTTTTGTGATAACAGTACATAATTGCAATCTTTGTGACCAAAAAGGGAGAGACTTTGTATTTTTACAAGATGTATTGTGTTTTTAAGATCAGTAATTAGCTCTGAACTGTAGAAATGTTATTAGAAGTAAAGGTTTATTGGCTTCCAACCATTTAGCTCCTTTCAGATACCACTTGGGTTTATCTGTTACTGTAGATATTTGATATAATTTCACTTACACGTATTTAGTTTGACTTTTTGTAAAAAAATCAGGATATATTGCCTCAGGTGTTGCCTAAGTTTTACACAGAAATCTTGACAACTCTGTGAACATGTGTACAATTTATTAAACTTGTTCACTCTTTGATTTTCAGAAATACATTTCTGAATATTTCTTCACTGTGCCACCTTTACATAAAGATGTGGCTGTTTTTAGCAAGAACTTTCCTGTTTGTTTCAAATTGTAAAGCCTCTCTCCAAGCTTTTCTCAGTATGACAATGTGAACCTGCAGCTCTCACATATTCTGTTTCTCTACACTGGTGGGCTGTGGTTTCATGTCACATAACATCTACTGTACCACACAACACCACCTCAAGTATGCTAAGGACCTGATCATTAGTAAAATGTAATGCAATGACTCCTTAAGGATTCTCCTTCATGGTTTGATTGTCTTTGTACAGTGCACATCCAGTACCTAAGGTTCAGGGGACTCTGTCAGTGACCCATCAACTCTCAAAAAGCCAGCAATACACACTCTGAGCTGCAGATCAGCATCAAAAGGAGAACCTGCTCAGCAGGCAGGACTTGAGGGTCTCTCAGTGTGAGGTGGGCTTACTGGCACACTGTGTTACAGTTTAATGGAAAGAGTTGTTAGTTTGGATTTTTGATGAACATTACATTTGGAGTTCATTTTGAAGTCTGTGTGACAGGATGTGACTTATAAGGACGGAACGTATTTAGAGGGACATGTTGGGTGACTGATTTGTGTTGCTCTGAGAATAGCAATCTGTGTGTGTTGGTAAAATATTGTGGTTTATGAAGACACTTGAGCTGAGAGGACTACAGTAAATTGTGTCAGCTTAAGCATCTCCCACATTTCACACAACCTTAACAAATATTGTATGGATGTTATGTGGGATTATCTGATTTATTGTTACATATTTAAGCACATCTTTTTTGTTATGTACAATAGTAATAAACCAATCTTGCTTTGAATACATATAAGAGACAAGGTTAAGACAGTAAAATCTAGTACAGAAGTAGTAAAAACTAGCTAGTACTTTTTGTTTTAATTTTATTTTTAACCAAAAGATTTTTAAGAATTGTAACTGTTCTGGCAACAGCAGAGACTTTATTTAGTGCTTGAAACCTCATATAACTTTAATTATGTGTTTATTTGTTTGTGTGTTTCAATCACATTTGTTGTAAATTAGTGTTTGGAAAATTACTTGACACTTTAATATAGAAATCATTTTCAACAATTCTGTCCTTAGGAAAAAGAAAGCTGCCAAACTAGATAACCGAAGATGAAGACGGAATATCTTATGGTATGCTTAAATGGTAAAGATACCAAAATTAATATTTTGATTGGCTACCATTTAACACAATATTTCTTTCTTATAGAGGAACATATAAAGTTTCTTGAAGAAAGGTTTAAGACTGTGGTCAAAGAAGGACATATCTGCTCTCCTGAAACACTTCAATATTTTCTTCATTTAAAAAAAAAAAAATGTAAAAGATAGTTTACAATAAAATATTTGCAGATTTGAATATGTGTCGTTATTTGTGTTTTTCCTAACTACAGTATATAAAGACTATACAGCAGTAGTGAGAGTTCACACACTATCATATATAACCATATTTTTTCTCATGTACAGTGAAATTCTTGCTTGCATGTTTGAGTAATATGCAACATGCCACTGCTGAAACTCTATATTTGTCTGTATATGTATGTATGTATGTAATAAATATTTCAAAGCAAATGTTACCAAAAGAGATTTGCTATAAAAGTTAGTTATTCATTGAATGCAGACTGATTATCTTATATAGAGGTTGTCTCTTTACACTTAGTCAAATACTGGTTATTTTAATAGCTTCATTGGCTTAGGTTTTAAAAACATTTACAAGTACAGTTGATTTCTATAATATTTTCAATTAATTTAAGAGAATGCACTAAAAATGTCTATGGCATAATCAAAGTTTTTCTTAAAGCAGATCTTGAACAATGGGAAACAAGAATAATGTATTTCTTTCATTAAATAATTCAGTGCTAGAACAATTTTTTAGTGAACAGGTCATTAAACTCAACCAACTACTTCAATCTTAATCTTAATTTAGGAATTCATTTGCTATATTGCAATCATGTGTAATGTCCTAGGACAATTTATTTATAGTCTGACGCCTCACATGACTTGTCAGGCCCAAAAAGACACATATGTCAATAGCGAATATAATGAAGTTTAGGTATAAAGCTTTGTGTATCATATCCTATGTATGATGGTGAATTTAGTGATTCACTTGCTATACTGCAATTATACACAATGTTCTAGAGTCATTTGTTTGACCTTTCAGGCTTCATTTCGTTTCAGAGGCCAAAAAAGACTCATACGTCCATAGTGAATGTAGAGAATTGTAGGTAAAAAATTCTGTTTATCATATCCTATGCATGATGGTGAATTTAGATAGTCATTTGCTATATTGCAAACATGGATAACGGCCTAATACAATCTGTTTGTATTCTAAGGCATCACATGACTTGCAAGGCCTAAGAAGACACGTATGTCAATAGCAAATATAATGAAGTTTAGGTATAAAGCTTTGTGTATCATATCCTATGTATGATGGTGAATTTAGTGATTGATTTGCTATACTGCAATTATACACAATGTTCTAGAGTCATTTGTTTGTCCTTTCAGGCTTGTAGGTAAAAAATTCTGTTTATTCTAATACCATGTATGACAGTGAATTTAGGCGTTATTTTCCTATTTGTAGTGTTAGTCCTCATCTGAGTTGAACGGCTCAGAAGGACATGTTAGCTAATAATTTATTGAAAGTCATATAAAAATGTTCTCTTTATTTTGCTCTTTATTTAACTGTGAAATTAGAGTTTCATTTGTAATTATAAATATTGTAATTATGCACAATTCTCTTGGGCAATGAAATTATGTATTTTTTATTGCCTTGGTCATAAACTTAATCTTAATATATCTTAGTATGTTTGTGGTACATTTTTTGTTGGTGTGCTGTAGTAAAATTTTGATAAATGTTTCCCTTGTTTTGTGTGTTTTTATCAATGCCTTACATAAAATCCCAAGTTTCTTTTGACTTATGTTTTTAATGACAATTTACTGTTTCTTTGCTAATGATATATGAAATGAGTGTAACTTAAAATCGGGTGTAGGTTAGTTAGGACCATGTGCTGACAGTGCATTGGCACACCCAACACTTGACAACAATAATTGGCAATTCATTACATTGAACCTTTACATTCATTCATGCAGTCGGACTACAGCCATAACTGAGAATCTAGAAACCATGTTTTCAGTCTACATAATTCCAATTATTTCAAATCCTAATATATTATATTAAAAACAAAAGTTTTTATCAGTAGCTTTTTCATAAATGATATTTGGATTTTTTATT
>JANRMT010062842.1:27538901-27612296 GCA_026402145.1 Polypterus bichir lapradei
GGTCCCTTTAATGTAGTGTGTGATTAGGAATTTCTGTGTGAAGTAAATGTCCTCATAAACATCATATGTCCTCATAAACAATAAAAAATTAATGTCCCCATATACCTGTAAAAAGTCAGGTCAGGAAATAAGTCATATCAAGAAATTCAAGTGGAATGTATCTTAATTAAGTCATAAACATAATTTATATGCATTTTTTTTTTAATGATAACATAAAAGGAAAGTGATGTCCTCATAATGCAGGATTGGTTCAGGTGACCCTCATAAACCACATTTACCAGTATATGTGTGTGTGTATGTATATGTATATATGTAGATATATATATGTATGTATATATGTGTCTGTGTATATATATATGTGTGTGTATATGTATATATATGTTTATATGTGTGTGTATATATATAATATATAATATATATGTGACAGCAACACTCATCACTCACAACAGTGACAAAACAATTGCATTGACAATCATGTTACGTTATTTTCAAAATGTTTCCTTTTCTTTTTCATTACTTCTTTAACACACTACCTCTCCGCTGCGAAGCGCGGGTATTTTGCTAGTACTGAAGTAAAGTAGAAATATGCTTAAAACATTTAAGTAGAGTAATGAAGTATTTTTGAAGATAACAAATAAGTTGAAGTTGTTAAATCTGGTAGAATTGTAGCAGGGCTACATAAGTATTTGTTTTATGTCTATGTTGAGTTGCGTTTTGCTTTCATCATCCCATTTACTATCCTGTATATATGTGTGTCAGTAAATGTTGTCCCCATAAGTGAAAAGGGGAAGGACGATAGAGAGAGGCCGCAGCGCCGAGACAGAAATTGCCCGTTAAACTCACCAGATACATCCAGGACATTCCGTATTTAAAAAAAGAGGAGGGAAAGGCAAAAGAGAGGAGAGAAAGAGAGAGAGGGGGGACAGAAATTGAGAGGAGAAAGGAGACAATTTACCCGGTCAATCACCAACTCATCACTGCCATTCATTGCATCATTCCACTGCTTGCTTTTTCAACATCCGATTCATCATCACGACAGCCAGTGCCGAGAAACCCAGGGGTTCGGATTCATACCAGTCATTCCCAGGACTTTCACGATGAGGTTGTTTCGTTTTTGGAAAGGAGGACAATAACATTACAGCCAGTATTAATACTGCCGGACTTTATTTTGGACTCATTTATCACCACATTTCAGCTGCTGTGTATAACTAATCTGTGTTTGTGATCCGTGTTTCTATTTAGTGTTTAGGGGCAAGGGAGGGTTCTTTGTAATTATTTGCATATTCATGTTTTATATATTAATTAGTCACTGGTGTCATTGGGATAGTGGTGTTTTGTGCACACGTATTTACATTGAATATTTGTCTTTATCATTTACAATATATCCATGTTTGATTTTACATTCCTGTCTGCTGTCAGTCAGTCATTTTCCAACCTGCTATATCCTAACACAAGGTCACGAGGGTCTGCTGGAGCCAATCCCACCCAACACAAGGCACAAGGCAGGAACAAATTCCCGGGCAGGGCGTCAGCCCACCGCAGTCCTGTCTATTGCTTGCTTGTTATTTTGTCGTGTGGGGGGAAAAAAGGTACAACTTGTAAGGAGTATGCCTTATTACTAGATCAAGAAGCCTCAGGTTATCCAAGGAATAGTCTTGTAGTGGCCGGTCTGGGTAAGTGGTCGGCCGTTACAGAATCTTGCTCAGTATATTTCATATTTTAACAAATCCATCTTCCAACAGCTTTATAGCTTCTGCTATAACAATATCCCAGAACTGGATAGGCAAGGGGGCTCAGGAAAAATGATCGACCATAAAATGTCTGTTGCTTTTTATGAGGGATGCGTTCACCAGACCAACACATTGCATCTTTTGAAGGCAAAGTCTTAGTAGCAAGATACCTCAGCAGTTAGTGCTACTGTTACATGGCTCGTGAGTTCTGGATGTAGCTCCTTGACCAGTCTTATCTGCATCGACTGTGTATGTTCTCAGCCATATCAAGGTGGGGTTTCTCTACAATAGGGGTGTCCAACTCCAATCCCGGAGGGCTCCAGTGGCTGCCAGTTTACATTCTAACCATCTTCTTAATTATTGCCCAGTTTTTGCTGTTAATTATACTTAACTGACTTCCTATTTAGGACTCAGGCCCCTTAATTATTTCTTTTTTCCCTTACCTAGCAGCCAAACAATAATAAAATACAAAGTCACCCAATACATGACCAGCTAACCTGTGTACATCATACAAGATATGAAAATAAAGAAAGGTGAAGGTCTCAGTCAAACTGATTTTCTCAAATCAGCAAAACATTTTAATGGTGCTATTAGAAAGAAAATCAACAGTTTTGGAAATGTCTGGTTTGGAAGAATGAGCGGAGCAACAAGCCAGGGAATTAAACAACACAAATTGGCTTTGAGGCCCGACTTAGCCCGTCATCTGTTGACTCACTTCACATCTTGCTTGGCTACCATTAAGAAAGAAAGAAGAGGAAATTCAGAGGGCTGAGTCTTAAAAACAAAGGATTTAAAATAAAGGGAAAAGAAGTCAATTAACAAAAAAAAAAAAAAAAGGTCACTGATTAAGAAAGCAGCAGAGAGGAAAATGTGCATAAACTGTTGGACACCCCTGCTACAAAGAATTGTGGTTAGATTATTCGATGACAGTTAACTGATGTGTGCAGGAAGAGGTGCCAGTACGCCCAGACCCTGTGATGGACCACCACGTTATTAAGAACGGCTTCTTGAGTCATCTTTGGCAGTCCTGGCATTGACCTCTGCTGCCTGTCATCCTGTAACTGAGAAAGGTTAGTTGGGAATTGATTGGGTAGTGTTATTGAATGAGACCATAACAGATAAATTCAGTAAAAGCATGGTTTCACTTAATTAAATGGTGCTTTTCATTAGCAGGCACATAGGGAAAGACAAGTAGTTCAAAAGTTCATGTCTAAATGTATGAAACATGTGTGCGGCCTCATCAACATTTCTAATCAATTCAGAAAATAGTTAATAAAAGTACAACATCAAGAGAGAATAAGCAAAAAGGAAAGATATTTTCCAAAAAAAAAAAAAAAAAAGTAGTTGGACCAAGAAATTGGGGAAAACAATTACCTTCAGCTGCTCTGCAGATTTGTGCAATTTTCTGAAAATATTGCTTTGAAATTTGAGACGTCATTTTAACAAGACAGTTTATTTCGATGTGCCATGGGAGCACTGCGGTGGCTAGAAATTTGGGATCATTTAATGGAAAGTGGATGGAAGAAACCATACTGGTTTTTCATTTGGGAAAAAAAAAAAGTTTCTTTTGTATTTATTCTTTTTATTTACAGAGGAAATATTCTATCCAGTGATTACTGCACTATTGGCCTAAGAAGAATGTTATGTTTTAAATTATAGTAGGCTGGACACAAAACCTTTTTTTCAATAATGAATTATAGAAATGTACAGTATTTAGTTTGCATTTATTGTGTGCATCACTTGCAAAATGTCAGTCATCGTCCAACCCGCTATATCATAGTACAGGGTCACGGAGGTCTGCTGGAGCCAATTCCAGCCAACACAGCCTGGTCAGGGTGCCAGCCCACCACGGGGCACAGACACACACACACACACCCACACTCCAAGCACACACTAGGGACAATTTAGGATCGCCATTGCACCTAACCTGCATGTCTTTGGACTATGGGAGGAAACCGTAGCACCCTGAGGAAACCCACACAGACTTGCAAAATGTAAAATAGAAAAACAAAACACTTCTAAAACTAAATTCAAATCAAATGTTATGTAAGGTCTGATGTTTACATTTGCTTGCTCATTGTTTAAAATGTGCACTCTATCTCTTAGCCAGAAAAGGATGGCTTGGCCAAATACATTCTAACAAGTTTGGCAATAATGAAAGTTGAGGAATTATTACATTTCTGTGTTTCCTGGTTCAGGAAGAAAATAACATTTCCTTAATTGGCACGTGTTTCTGTTCATATTTAATTGTGCAAGTGAAACTTTCAAATAGAAATCAGAAGCTAAATATGATGATTCCATTTTAGCTTGGGCTATTGCTCTGCAATTTGGCCCATGAAAGGACTTTATGATGAAAGCTAACCTGTTATGTAACATGACACAACTGCTCACATAATGGCATGTGCAGTTAATACAAAGAAATGTTGTTCATCATAATTTACCAAGTTCTTCACTAATAACAGCTTTGTAAACAAATTCTATACTTGAAATCAGTTTCCGCCACTGTCGGCTGTGTTCTGAAGGTTGCAGCGGTGTTGCTAAAGAAGTGCTTTGTTGCTAGTCACGTACTTGGACAGTGATGGGAATCAATGAGGAGGATGGTCTCAGATGCTGCCTTCCATGGCGTGAGGCATTGTGGGTAGCAGAAAACAAAGAAGAAAGTGTGTTCGATTTCACATGTCTGTTGAACCTATTCTTTTGCCTGTTTTAGCATATTAAAATGATATTGTATGTTTAAGAATAGTGTGCGTCAAATGAAGCAACATAAGATCAGTCAAGATAAGTTTTTTGCACATGCTGTACATTTATTTTGCCGCTAGTCAATAAAATCTCTGTTAAAGTTAAATATGTAGAACAAATAAGTAAGGTTAGAAATTCAATTATCTATACCCAACTCTACCATGCTTATAATTTAAATGAGTACATTTCATTAACAACATTTGTAATTTCTATGTTAGTATTTCATGAAGTGTGTAAATCATTGCTTAATAGTAGTGTAGATCAGCGAATTTCGCCAAAGCGTTATTCGCAGCAAATTTGCTGCATTTGCATTCGTCATTTTTTGTTGAATTATTTACTGATAATTTGGTCGGTCTAGGAAAACTTTCTACTCCAGCACCCCATAATGCTTTGCGAGGCCAACATGACATCTACCGGGGCTGTAAGAGCATTGGATGGGTCTGCCCAAGGTATAAAATGCTGATTATTTGCATGACTGATTCTGTGGAACTTTGGTAGAACAGATAAGTAAATAATGCATTTTTTCAAAACTTTATTTTTATGAAACACATACAGTATAAATAACGAGTTATCTGTACTTGTTGCCAAATGTGCAGGTTGATCTTTGCGCTCCACGTCAAAATAAGAGAAGGAGGCGCATGTCCTGTGCATGCATAATTAGCCACATGGAGATAAAAAACAAACCTTGAAAGAGTCTGACACCCCCAAACCACAAGAGATGCTATGAAATAATAATGTGAATTGTGAATTTCCCCTTGGAGATGAATAAAGTGTCTATCTATCTATCTCCCTAATGAAAGATTTATTACTATTTACAGGATGTCTGTAACTTTTTGACAGAAGAAAAAGTGCAAAGCATCAGCACAGACAGACCATTATAATCCAGTCAAATCAAGTTCAGTTAGTCCTTCCCCAATGACTTCAATGCATTTTGCAGAATTTGGCGATATTCGCTGTGATTTCTCCGAACTTGAGGCAAAGCGCACACCGTGGAGTTCGCTCATCAGAACTTAATAGATACAGTAGTGTCATCTTGTGGCCATTATTAGTATTACACCTGAAAGGTTTTGCAACTTGTTTATATTTCTTTGAAGCGTTTAATTGGTGTACTCATAATATTTTTAGTTCTTCATTGTAGACTATACATACATATGTGCAAGTTTATATTCATGTGTTAAACAGTCTGATACAGGAAACAGTGATATTATAATGTGCCATAGGTTAACTTCATATTAAAGTCTGGAGCTGAATTATATCCTCAAAGTGTTTTACTCGACACGCCACTACGACCAGTAATGCTCTTTAGTTTACTTTCTTTCAAGGAGGTGCATTACATTAACATTCACACCTTGTTTAAGATGGCGGCATGCAGCACGTGGTGTCCAAATGTTTGGATATAAATAACAAATGAGCAAATCCTGAAGAGTTTATTATACTTACAGAGTAGCAGTCTGGGACGTATTTGCTGGTAGCAATCTTATATTTCTTCTTATTAAACGTCATTGGTATGCTTTCGATGCTATTGTGGTACACTTTTCTGTTTATTTTTCTAGCAGGCATTACAATTTTGGACACGATTTTCATTAGAAGAGCCATGTTGTTTATGGCAATGGAAAAGGGCCTTTTAGAAAGCATCACACTCAAACAGTACTGGTATTAAACATTGTTTAATTTAGTGACTAAAAAGTTTAATGCCACACATTGTGTAAAAGGATTAAGGAACATTTCTCAGTGTAACAATGCTGCTAATGACTCAGACAACTCTTTTTGCTAATCCCCCAAGACTTGCAGTTCTGCAGTTTTAAATACTGTATTTTATTATATAAAGTCAATAATTCTCTGCACTTTTATAATTTTGTTTGAGTTGGCTGTATAGCTTTCCAAGCACACCAGTGCATAATGATGTGTCTGTGGTCACAGCAGTAAACTTTTAACCTTGATCAACTCAGACAACAACACTGAGCAAGTTTGTACCATGATTCGCATGAATCAATGAGGCCCATAAAAACAGATCACTGTTTGCTGCTCTTCTTTGGTGCAAATGGAGAGTAGAGAAGCCATGTTTAGTCCAAGAAAACAGCGAGATATACTGGCAGAGACAAGGTCGAGACTTTATCACTAGGACCAGAGACACGCCGTGTTACCTCAGAAAGAACCACGCAGTTACTCCAGTTAGGTAAATATATTAAGTCCAAGAACCTCTTTTTCTTTCATTCTGATTTGTGCTTTGGTTTTATTAGGTTTATTTGGTTTCAACCATTCTTTTGCTACCCCCATTTTAATTTTTCTTCTTCTCATCCAAAACGTTTGTAGTTCATTTTTGAAATGTAGGTCATGATAGTGTCCTACTTAACACACGATGTTTCATTACCAGTTCATAATTGTTGACCTTGCTAGAAAATATAGGCAAGACTGTAAAATGCTGTCATATTTTAAATTGTGATACCCGGGCAGCCTAACTTCAATGCCCTTGGACCAACTACTTTGAGCGCATTATTTAAGCAAGTAGTGTAGCCTCCTGTTAACTACACCAGTACTGCCAAGCTCGCTCAAGTTGCTACTGCAGTATTTTCTTCAATCTATGTTGACTGACAGTCCCATACTCCATCATGTACCAATTCTCTGCCCCATTTAGCCACTACATCATGTTATAAGCGCCTTTAGTTCAGCTTGAGCCTAGAAGTCAGAGTGCTTGATATCAAAATACATCACGAAGCTGAATTCAACAACATAGTAGCTGTCCTAGATTTGGACACACTTTTCTTACTACCAAAAAGTCTCACCATTGTATGGGGATTTCAGTGGGCACTACCCTTACTATAGGGGCTTAGTTACATTACTAAAGAAACTAGGTGGGATGATAAATAAAGTAAATATTGAATATGTACAGACGCCATACACCCACCTTTAGTCTTCTCTTACATGTTAACAACAGTAAAAATAAACCATTAAGTAATGTTTCAAATGCATATGAACTATGTATCAAAAATAGAGATTATTACTGTAAAAGTAATGTCAGAAAAATTCTACCGTAAGTCACAAATAAACAGTCAAATATATCTCTCATAGGCATCATTCCTGTTATGAAAACTCTAGAAAATAGATAACTGTAAAAAGTAGGCATAACAAATATTTAGATTCTAAGCTCATTTAATGTTTACAAAGTTTCATTTTATTTATTTTGAACTATAAGTAGAAATAGAAGTAGTAAGTGTTATAAAAGAAAAATCTGAAAACAGAACAAGCACACAATGACAGTGGAAGCAATTTCTAGACGTTTTTATATTTGGAAATAGAAACTGTTGGGAGTCATTTTTGAACAGCAACCTGAGCAACTTTTTCTTACTGGTATTTGGTACTTTCTTGTTTTAGTTTTATTGTTAGCTCATGTTAATCCTTTTAGTTGTTATTATTGATGTTGTCATTTTGGCGAAGCATTTTATTATTCATTTTATTAACTATAATTATTTCATGTAGAAAGTATAACAACCAAAGTGACACTAGTAGCAAACAGGCAAACGCAATCCTAATTTTGTTAAGTTACAACAGTAATGCACAATATGTGCCATTTTTGTACATTTTCACACCCATTTTCATCCAGATGTTTCTAGAATATTATGTTTTAAATTCTGACATTTTGGAGATTTAGTTCAACATCTCTTGACAAATAAAAAACACACCCAAAATCAAATTTCTGTTATCTAAAAAAAAAAAAAGTGTTATATTTTTCATACCTAGTATAATCCATTCATCCAATATAGATGTTCTCCAAGGATATGTTCTAAAATGTATTTTGCTGTACAGAACATGAATTTTGAATGATGTTGAAACTGTTTAATAAAATGAAAGCGAGGTTATATGAAAGTAACAGCTTCTAAGACACTGTATATGTACATAATGTTAAAGGTATTTTATATAACACAATGCTTTTTGCCATACTTTTATTATATTAATTTTGTACAAAACAGAGGTTAATTCAGTAATGAATAAAAAAATGAAATTCAGAACAAAAACTTTCAAATACAATCAATCAGCACCACCTCCCCCTTTTTTTTTTGCTTGCTTCATTAATACAAGTTGTGGCGGACAGCCGGGTCCCATGCCCGGGCAGGCTGCCCCTTCACTACATATTCTGGAAGAGCAGCCCTGGACAGTGCAATACCTCCCCCTGGACGCTGGATGGCCGCCCCCCTGAGTTGGAGCGGTGCCTCAGCCTCCCACAGGGACCCATGGGGGATGGAGTTCTCCACAGCCCTGTTGGGTTCCGCAGGCGCCTCCAGGGAGTGCTGCAGCAAGAGCGACTGGCCTTTTTTGGGCACTGGTTTCATCACACCCAGAAGTGAAGCCGGATGTTGGCGATCAGTTGAAACTGCAACTCCAAGCAGTCCCTACAGTGGCTCTGATTTGTCTTCTGCCGAGGGTCCTGAGGCTGTTAGAGTCAAAGGATGTCAGCGCGGCTTTTAAAAAGGGGGCCAGTGACCAAAAGCAAAAAAAAAGTTTTTGTAAGTTGTGTTTCAAGTTCCTGTCTGTCTGCCTTCTGTTGGGTTCCCTGTACTTATTCGTTTTGTCCTGGATTGTTTCGTGGTTGGGGTCTGGATTGTCTGCCATCTGTCTGTGTACATGATGACTGTAAGTAGATTCATGGCCATCCTGCAAAGAAAGGAGCGCTCCTGAACCCGTCCACCCATCTTCACCATTTCAGGAACTACCGGTAGGACTATCTTTACATTCCCATTTAATGTGCGGATCTCTAGACTATCTATTATTATCATCATCATCATCATTACATTTCATCCGTTGCCGTTTTTCATGAACATTTTTCATGATTTACTGTGTATGTTTTTTTGTGCTTTGTTGTATTTAATGTGTAATCCTCCGTAAGGGGAACAGGGATGGTATCGTTGTTTTCATTTATTTCATTTGTTGTCGTTACATTTTTTATTTGCTGTTTGATTATCGGTTTGCTTTGTTTTTGTCTCTGTTTGTGAGTGTGTGTGGGTCAGGCCAAGGCTGGGTGCATCCCAGGAATCTCCACCATAAAAATAAATAAATCACCGTCTTATCGACAGTGTGAATCTTAGCGGCACCAGACCACTACAGCTTTATTCATTTCTCCTTGCTGCGGATTGACTGTGATGCATCTCCAGCTGAGTGTTCTTGTATTTTGCGTTTTGTTCCTCTTAACCCTTAAACCGCCACAACCAGCTATAGTAATTTCCCAGTGCCATTTGCAAGCACGCAGGAGCTGATCAGTCAGTGCCGTACATTTGTTGAGTAGCCAGCTCATGACCACTGCCAGCCCCATGTGAGCAGTGGGGCTGAACGCACCCCTCCTCAAAAAACCACTCTTAAGAAACGCTGATAGACTAGTTTCACATTGCTCCCTTACTTGCGGCTGCTCTGTCGTGTGATATGCTTCTCACGCAACACTACACTTACATAAACGCCTGAATAGCACCTGTCCTTTTTGGCTGATTGCTTTGTTTATCTCTGCTCCCCCAAACATCCTCTGCTCCTGTTGGGGTCCCACTCCAGTTGTGCTCCCCCAAGATGTTTGTCTATTCTTTAATCGAGAACTAACTGCATACTGAGCTCATTTAACTTCTGAAAGAGACACGTTTGTTTGAAGTGTTTGAATAACATTCCTGCCTCTACAATCTGTGCTTCTGTGCAATTCTGTGACCCAAGTGTGACACCCTGCAGCCTCACTGTCCCTGGGATTGAGCCGCTGCTCTAGACTAGGCTGCCAGCGCTTACCTCTGTGTGCTTGTGTGCAGTCAGTTCAAACGCAGTTGGCTCGGTAAATTACTGAATTTCATCCAACTTCTCAGTTGCACTTTGTACATATTGTTCCAGTAGTTTTAAAAAAAGTTTTAACTGTTCATTAGCAGTGTGTAAAATTATCTGTGATGCTCTTTGCAGGAAAAAAAAAAGTGTTTCATTAAAATTTCACTTTTTCTTTGTGAATTTTGACATTTACTTAAAATGCACCAAAAAAGTATTTGGCATCCAGGAATGCATTAACTCCCAAATATGTGGCAGTTTAAGGGTTAAAGCCCCAAGATGCCGCCGAAACGCCCTACACCTTCTAACGCTTCTGGCAATGAAAACGCGCTTGCATGAATTACAGTACATATAGCAGTAACATCTGTATTTTACATTCTAGCACAGGAGAAACAGCAGTACAGTATACAGGTTTAACTTTACATTCTTTATTTTTAGGTAATGTATTAAGCTGAGTTTGAAATTAAATGAAAGTATATTTAGGGTATAAACTATAAAAACAGGCATTTTTTTTAAACCACATCCAAAATTTGCGGTTTTTCACAATTTGCGGGTGCTCTAGGAACGTAACCCCCGCGGATTTTGGGGGTGTACTGTACTTCAATTTACATAATTTTGGTTCTTGACCTTTTTGGAATTTTTTTTAAAGACTTTGTGATTGGCTTATGTTATTAAGTCTATAATTTGCATAGAAAATTCTGATGGTCACAACATGTGGCAGGCTGCAGTGAAACATAAATATAGAATTATTCATTCACTCATTTTCTTATCACTTACAGAAACCTTGTAAAAGATTGGAAGAGGTAAAAGAAGCAGTGAAGAAAATATACTAGAAACTAAACAATCCTGCTAACGTACTGTTTTAATAATCCTTCGGATAACTCATGTTTCTGTAATAACCCAAATAAAGTCAATTTAACTGAAATTTCAGTTGGAGTAAAAGTGTGCACAATTTTAAATAATAATGGTTATTTAGTGCTGCCTAGGAAAACCACAAAGTGACATGACACTCTGGTTCTTCACATGCCAACACTTCTTCATGAAAAGTGTACTGACAAATGTGGAATCGCAGCATTAGTTTCCACTTTGTACACATTTAGATAGATTTTAATTGAGTAGTAAACAAACCTACTACATTAAGCAATGCTAATTTTCTCATCTGATTAAAATGCTGTAAGTATAATTTCTTTGCTGTCCATCCACAGCAGTGCAGCTATTACAAAAGAGGTACTTTGGTTTGTAAAGGAGCCAATACAAGAGAACTATGGATTTATCAATTTAGACCAATTAGATAGATAGAGAGATAGATCGACAGATACTTTATTAATCCCAAGGGGAAATTCACATACTCTAGCAGCAGCATACTGATAAAAACAAACAATATTAAATTAAAGAGTGATAAAAATGCAGGTAAAAACAGACAATAACTTTGTATAATGTTAATGTTTACCCCCCCCGGGTGGAATTGAAGAGTCGCATAGTGTGGGGGAGGAACAATCTCCACAGTCTGTCAGTGGAGCAGGACAGTGACAGCAGTCTGCTGCTGAAGCTACTCCTCTGTCTGGAGATGATCCTGTTCAGTGGATGCAGTGGATTCTCCATTATTGACAGGAGCCAGCTCAGCGCCCATCGCTCTGCCAAGGATGTCAAACTATCCAACTCCATGCCTACACTAGAGCCTGCCTTCCTCACCAGTTTGTCCAGGCGTGAGGCGTCCCTCTTCTTTATGCTGCCTCCCCAGCACACCACCACATAGAAGAGGGTGCTCACCAGAACCGTCTGATAGAACATCTGCAGCATCTTATTGCAGATGTTGAAGGATGCCAGTCTTCTAAGGATGTATAGTCAGCTCTGTCCTCTCTTGCACAGAGCATCAGTATTGGCAGTCCAGTCCAATTAATTATCTGTTAATTTTTTTGTCTTTGACTTGTGGTTGGTTTGAACAGTAGAACTGCAAAAATATCGAAAAAGGTAAATTTTAAAGAGAAAAGAATATAAATATTTTCAACTAATTGGTTCCCTATAAATTGGGAAGATCACACCCACATATTTTAAATTAGCCTGTCATATTTTACTGTTCAAATGTTGCTTCTTAGTAGCCTCAAAATAGGGTTTTAGTAACACTTTAGTTTAGGTATTGCAAAAGGCACCTATTACTCTTTACTCTTACCTTAACAAAGGCTTCTTTTGGTTTCCTTTATGCATCAGTAGATTATTCGTCTTTGTGCAGTGTGGCATGGTAAGATCCATTCATATGTTGGTAAAACTGCTTGTTAATTATAAAACCTGGAAATCCTTCAAACTAAGTATGTAATGTTATTTAAGTATCTTCTTACATAAGAGTAGATACTGTAAGTAATAGACAATAACAGTAATAATAATTATACATGTTATTTACATAGTGCCTTTTAGATGCATTTTGCAGTACACAAACAAAAATATCAGTGTTTCAAAGTAGTAATTTCAGTAATGACTCATTCACATCCTCTTCTGTAAGCATTACACATTTTATTAAGTTCTTTTAATTTTAAACACATTTTTAAGCAATTGTCTGTTCCTCTAACCGAATACATGTTGACAAGTTTCCTGTCATGAAGGCTAATTAAAAGTCACTGTTGCAGCAAGTTTTTATTGGAAGCATCTTTTTCTTGGTACGTATTATAATCTGCTTACTTAACACATTTGCCAAGCTCAGTGGTTGTAGTTCTAGTAAAAAGGACTGACGCTTTCCTGTCCACACACACTGCACCACTGCTTGGTGCATGTTGACTTTCTGTAGTGCGAGGGTCAAGCACAGGGTAGATAGACTCGCTCCTTGATGAGAAAGATGATACTCAATTGACAGTTAGGAGAGGGGCCATCAGGGGATGGTCTGACGTGAAAGTGTGGCATTTGCTCTTGAAGGTAACACAGAGTTACCAGCATGTGCTAAAGAAAGAGTCAGAAAAAGAGGGAGACAGGCCACGGTGGGCATGCCAGAAATTTCCACATGCCCTGACCACTATAGGAGAGCAGTCTAAAAAGGAGACACAAGACTTTTCTTTCCATCAAGTATTGCAGGCAGCTGATTTGTAGTCTATTAGCAGTAATCGGGTTTTGAGGTGTTATAAGGATGGCATGCAGTGCAAGCGATATGGAATCCTCTGTGGAAAGTTGTGATGTTATGCAGCCTGTGGTTTAATGTGTCCCAGGCATTTCATCATGATGGGAATGAGTGCCATCAGTTTATTGTTGGTGAGTCAACTTTTATTTTTTTGACACAAGGGTAATAGTTGTCTTTTTGAAGGGGGGGGGGTCAACAGAGTCAATTAGTTATTAAAGTGGCTGTTGAAAAAGCTGCTAATTGGATATAATTATCAATTAACACAAACATGATACAGCAAACAAGTTTATACTAACAAATATGAAGCACTTAAGATGTTATCAGTCACAAGATGACTGTGGACAGGGAAATAAAAACTGAAAAATCTTTATAAAATATTGTTGGTTAAAGTACAGTGAACACCCCCCTTGGTACAACGATTTATTTCTTGTATAGCCCAGAATCAAGCAAGGAATGCTTCAATTGATTTTAACAGGCCCTGTTTTTTGATAAGCATGGACTCCCTCAAAAAAACGACTGTGTAAGAAAAAAAAAAAAATTGAAGAATTCTTGGGAAAGGCAATTCAGATTAAGACATCTACGTAGGCTGGGCATTCAATGGGTATCAAAAAATGGGGTAAATGCAATACGCAAAGCAAAACACAACTAATTCACTTCACAGAGCTAGATGGCCAATCTATTATTGCCACATCAAAAACAAAATACAATAGTAGAGACTACTTTGTTGTTGCATAGCTGTGCTCATCACCAAATGCAGGCGCAGAGCACCGCAACAACTCTTTTAGCCAGATTGTAGAAAAGAAGTCAGACAAGCCAGACACAGTCAGAGTCCTGCAGACCTCAGCCAACAAGCTGCCTCCCCACTACTGGCCATTCTACAGCTAAGTCAGTGCTGGGCCGGCTAATCTAGTGAAAGGACCCTCCTTCTTAATGATTCCAGTGCTCCTTTATCAGTGATGACTTTCCCATGAGTAGGCAAAGCACCAAGTGCCACATGAAGACACTGAGAAGAGACACATAGCAGGTGAGCATTAGTAACAGTTTATAAATACCATATTGTTTCTATTGTAGTACTAATGATTAAAAACAGATGCACTATGCACAGCTAATCAGCAGCTCTAGTCAGGGTATGCTAAACTGTAGTAGCGAGTCTTCAGCCAGGATTTGAAAGCTGATACTGAAGGGGCACCTCTTATAATATCAGGCAGACCATTCCACAGCTTTGGGGTCCTGTATTTAAAACATGACCTCCCACTGTTATTTTATTAATCCTTGGTATTGTAAGCATCCAGCATCTTGAGATCTAAATGTGCACTCTGTTTGTAATCAATGATAAGTTCAAATAAGTAAGCAGGACTTTGTCCATGTCAGGCTCTATATGCTAAAAAAAACAACAACTACCTGTGCACTACACTCCTGTTAGCCTGATTACACATACTACAGACTGCTTCTTGATTGGTCATATTCTTAGATTTTACTATCACTTTTCATCACTGTCTATGATATTTAGTCTCTTCATTCCTAGTCTCTCCGGGCCAGACAAATATTACTTTTGAAATGGTTTTAACTTAAATGTGGGTGGGAACGATTATACAGTTCACCGATTGTGACATTTCCGAACCAATCCAACACGTCCTGAAAGCAGAACACAAAGTATGGGTGGTGATTTAAACAGCAAAGAGCAATGGTGCTCTTTTCAACATAGTGCAATCATTAGCCAGCCTGTGGTTATGATAAACCTTTAAATCTTAAATAAATTCCAAAAAACACTCGGTTTAAACATATAAATATGAGTTGTGCTTGTGAAGAATACATTATATAATCATAACTTGTTGCAAGGGAAAAAATATTCTGTAACAGCATCTTATACTTTGTCATTCAATGGTGTTGCTGGACTACTGGGAAAGGTGGTTGATGTACAAGGTGTGGCAGAAAAGTAATGAGACTGATTTTTTATTTACCAAAGTTTTTTTTTTTCAAACATCAATGTTATCCCCTTCAAAGTAGTTCCCATGGGCAGCTACACACCGATGGAGACGTTGTTCCCACTGTTGGTAGCAGCGCTGGAAGTCTTCAACCGGTATGGTCTTCAGCATGTCCGTTACACTCTTTTGGATGTTTTCTAAAGTCCCGAAATGACGTCCTTTGAGGACATTTTTCAGTTTAGAAAAAAGGAAAAAGTCACACGGACTGAGGTCAGGTGAATAAGGGGGCTGGGGAACCACAGGAATGCCTTTTGAGGTCAAAAATTCTGTTATGGAGAGGGCAGTGTGACATGGGGCATTGTCATGATGGAGCATCCATTTGTCTGCAATGTCTTGTCTCACGCGAATGACCCTTTTTCTGAGCCTTTCATTGTTCACTCAACATTCTTAATGTTAAACGACGGTCTGATCTCACAAGAGTGTTCACACATTCGATGTTTTCATTGGTTTTCGAAGTTGAAGGCCTCCCTGAACGGTGTTCATCTTCAACGTGTTTTCTGCCTTCCAAAAATGATTTGGGCCAAAGTGTTAACTTTTCAAACGTCACACTTGCCGATTCTCCAAGCTTAACACAAAATTTAATGGCACAACGTTGCTCCAAATTCCGCTGTTCCATTTTGCGTGACGCACAACCAAAAACACAACTTCGCTAATAGCAGTCACAAAAATCACGTAGTTAACGGAAGGAGTTGAAACTCGCACTGAGCTATGGGAGGGTACTGATACACGTGCTCTATCAAGGACAACAGCACAGCGTTGCCAGATCGCTTGCAGTGTTGCCAGTCTCATTACTTTTCTGCCACACCTCGTATTTCTGCCTGCTGTATGTGAACTCTATCACTCACATTTACAACAACACAGTCGGGGTAAATGTGAGGCTGAAAACACTGGTAGCTACTACCATGCAAAGATGAACTCTTGAATGTGCATTTCAGCTAAAGACATCCAGTTAAAAAGATGCCAGAAGCTTTCTTGCTGCTGTTAATACCAAAAAAACGTAGATTTCTGTAGTTAACAAACCCAAAACAGTAAATGCGCCAAACAACTCTGATGCCAGCAGAACCATGGACAAGGCTGCACAGCATCCTACTTCTGACTGTTTGTCTAAATGGATAACTAAAGTAAGTTAAAATTTCTAATTGTAAATGCCACACATGCCATACTAGAATATATACTGATCTCGATACAGAATCAACTACTATTCTTTCACTATAAATTCAACTGCATCACTTGTGCCTTCAGTTTCACCCTAAATGTTTAAAGTGCACTAACTGGAGGAAACTGTCGGTGGGCTTTTAGACACTGATGTCCAATACCAAAATTTTAGTTGTCCCCAAACATTAATTCTCATTCCAAGTATCATGTCTGCCTGTGTGAAACCACCTCACTCGCACCTACTTGCACCTTCAGCACGCTCTTAACCCCTTTTTCTTGTCACTCAAGCCCTGACAGGAGTGTCCACCTCTTTCAAATTAGAAGCCCTCATTCCCTCACCGTTCAGTAGGAGACTGCCCGCATGTCACAGTGTAAATTCTCACATTTTCTGTGGGGCTATTATGTGCCCATGGCTAGGACAAGTCACTAGTTTGAAGGTAGAAATCAATCGTTTTTATATATTTTAATATCACACTTGTACAGAGCATACACTAACAAGTCAACTAACATAGTAACAAAATAAAAGAGGAGATAATTAAATGCAGCAGGGGTGTCCAGTTCTGGTGCTGGAGGGTACCTTACCCAATGTGTTAATTAAATGCAAGTTCTCGCAGTTAATGGAGCAGGATAATTACCTGCATGTTCTGTTCCTCTTCATTTTATTATTCTGCTTCATCACAAATTTCTAACAGCTTCTTTTTTACTTTCATAGGAAGTTCAACAAAATGTATTGTTGCCTGGAGAGCTACTTTATGATGAAACCAAGTGCAAACAGTGCTAGATTTCCTGTCACTTGTTGCTGATAAAGAAATTGGGTAATATTCCTGAACAAGAAATTAAACTGAACTCCTGTTCAGTAAAAGCAGTGTCAACAACAAGCATCCTCCTGAATTTCAATGAGACTTGAAAGTTGCATTATTATGAATTTCAAGACTTCAGACAGAGAGCCAGGGTGAGACACCTGATTAAAACGAAAAGCTTCACTAATGGCAGGAATTGACATTAACTCACAAAATTGGTTGAAATGAAAGCCTGCGGCCACCGCAAGCCTACATGATAACTGTATTGAAAGAGTGCCAAAATACCCAGAACAGAGAGAAGAGAACAGCATTAAACAGAACCAGGAGTAGCAAAGACTATGCAAAAATCTATCCCTAAATGCAACAAAAAGCAGCTATCACAATGTAATAGGAAGATAAACTGAAACGTGATACAGATTTAAAATAAATTCTACTGCATCATATTAAGAGGTCTGAGCATAAGTACATGCTGAATAATATAGCAGTAATTCAGAAAAGAAAGGTCTCAGTCATCTTGCTAGCAGCTATGTGAACTTTGGGTGTGTGCGAAATTGCAGTTATTTTTATGGTAAGTTTCTAATATACACTATTTTAAATGCATTTATATTTTTAATGCTAACGTCACTTTAGGCCAAGGGGAAATTTCATCCTATCACAAGTGTTATAAAAAGTTTTCAGAAAAGGTGATAAACAATATTATTTGCAGCATATGGTTTCCATAAAAGTTAATTTACATCTAGTTATCTGATATTTTCATGGTGAAGAGTTATTTTTCCAACAGCTTTAGTCCTACTGGATTTAACGAAAACAGTGTTGGAGATTTATTCACAATACTTTAATATTCATAACCATAACTGTTCTAGACATGCACACATTTATATGATGCATTTAAAAATTTCCATACCATACCTGTACAGTGTTTGGCATGCAATAATTTCTCTCTACAATTTATACAAAACCCCAGCAGAGCTGATGAGATTTTTTTAAAATATATTTAGCTGTGTATGAAATCATTTACAGCAAAAATCTATAATGAAAATGCCAGCAGTATACGTGATATGAATAGAATTTGCCTACTTGAATTACTTCAAGATAAAAAGTCTGTAATACACTTGACAGAATACTTTGACGGTGTAAAGAAATTGAGTCTGTGAAAAAAAGATTAGAAAAAACAAAAGCACAGCAGTCAATAAACATGACCAGCTTCTTCTGGATTAAATCTGCAGGTTACATTTCTCATGTAATGAAACGTTCATTCAGAAAACACTTTCCACAAACTGCTATACAAGAGTCGATTTTCACAATGTAGATTTCCCCATGGGATGTTAGGTTCTATCCACGCAGCATGGGACACAAGGCAAGAACAAGCTTTGAATAGGATGCCCATCCATCAGAGGGTACACTCACTTAATACTGGGAACTCCACAGCTGCCAATGACCCTGACACCCTCAGTTTGGGGATGTGTGGTATTGAACAGCATTCTGAACAACACTAAAAAAGTGATATGGAGACAAAGATATTGTATATTCTGCAAACCCACAGGAAATGGGCCATTATGATCAATGTACTTCTCTAAATGGCTGCTATAGTTGATAACAGATTTTATTTACTCAATATGTTGTCTATTTATAATAAACTAAAAAGAACATGAAGTGGGCAGCAGATGCACAGCATCTTTTATTTTATTATTTGCACAGAATAAAAGTTTGAATATATGAAAGCAAGTCGCTGGCCTGTGAGCTGAGAGCAAACCCAAAATAAAGTGAGGGAGGCCAAAGATTATAAATTTATTATAATAAAACAGTAAATCACAGAAGGATAATTAGAGACAGCAGGTACACATACAGGGAAACACAATCAACCTACTGCTTCACTGGACATAACTACTCAAGGGTTCAAATTCTACTTTCTTGGTAGGATGGCCAGTCCACTTTCCATCCTCTTTATATAACATTTTCCTTCTTGTTCTATCTATAATTATTTCTTTGGGTTGTCTTTTTCCACCGAGTCCTTGGCAATGCCAGTTATTTTGACTCCATGCTGAGTCATAGCCGTTAACTGTTTCTTGAGTAAACTCATGGATTACTTCTGGGGTCAGGAATGGCCTATAGAACTTCAGGGATCGTGCTTCTACAGCTCCCCTTTAGAGAACCCGGGATATCCATGCAATCCTAAGCCCCAAACTTCCCACAAAGTGCCTGACCATTCCCATTATAGTGGGTGTAGGGAGCCAACTATTATCACTGGGGACTTACCTTTTCTGTCATGAATTTTTACTTCTATTTTGGGGATATTGATAATAAGATTACAATTTGAACTTAGTGTCTGGGGTCCATGGCAGACCAGAGGCCTCATGTTTAACACCATGCGTAGAACTCACACTATAACATGGCGTAAGCACAAAAGCGGGAATACTGTATGCATACGCACAGAAAAATCCAGATGCTGGAATCTGTGCATACGCAAACTTCCACGTTCTTCCACTACATAAATCCCAATCAGCGTGAAAAGTAACGTACGTGCATGCGCCTACTGTCCCACCACAACTCCTCCTAGAATTACGCATCTTTGAATATGTAAATCAATATAAATAGCCCTTAAGCTCAGTGTTCTGTGAAAAAACAATGGCAAAACCACAAGGAAAAATAGAATAATTACAGCGAATACCAAGTGGAGGCAAGGAAAAACATACTATTTGTTGATTTAAACAGTGGTATAGACAACAAAAGGAAGCTGATCGAGTGACATAGCATGTCGGAGATACTCGAAAGCTCAAGTTCACAAAGTTGCACAGTGCCTGAAATAAAAAAGAACTCGCATATCAAAGTCGCCGTGAAAAGGCGAGTGGTAGCCCACCGTCTCAGTGTCATATGAAAGCTTATTAGGGTACAGAGAAAAAAAAAAAAAAAAAAAGGCACACACAAAGCACAAAATGTCAACTTTAATCTTGAAATTTCCACTTTAATCACATAGTTTTTTTGTCATTAAAGTAGATCATGAACTTCATCTTAAAATCATTTAATTTACTAGTTTCTCAAATCCCATCATAACTAAAGTAGCATGTTAAATGTTTTGTTTTGTATTTGATCTTCTGTGTGCTCTGTGTGTGTGATTCACTACGTGCTTTTTAAACCGGCTTTCTCTACCTACAACAGCACACAGAATCTATTACATTCGTGATATTACAGCTCTCTGAATAACTAAAATACTGAGATGTATACGTGGTATCATTTTCATGATGATAGGAGTTAAAGCACGTTATTAAACATTGGAACACAGTGGCGCAGTGATTGTGTGCAACCTTCGATAAAATAATTTATTGCAGCAGTACTGTCTCTTTCAAAACGTACTAACCTCCAATTCCTGTCCTTCCTTTTCTTTCTCCAAATACCCAATTGCCACACAATCAGCTCTGTAATAGACGTTAAGCCATCTGTAAGCTTATAACGCCGATTATTCAAAACTTTTAAGGAACATTGAAATATCTTCGTAGTACATATTTAATTATTCTATCCTTCACGCCAGTCCCAGTGAAGCATACAGTGCGAGCGGAGCGGAGTGCCAGATCCATGCTAGCGTACCAATACCGTGTCCTTTAATTAACAATATAGATTATTTAAATGAAGTTAAAGTTTTATCTGTATAAATATAATAAACATATTTTGCTGCACCTCATCTTAAAAGTGATATCGTCATCATATGTAAATACGCACTTTATAAAGTGACTCAGGTTGTGCAATATTATAACTGTAGTGCAAGTTTACAGTAAGGTAATTATACTTATAAGTACAAACAGTTCTACAAGGAGCAGTTGATAGACTGATTAATTTCGTTTAGAGCTCTTGGGATGAAACTGTTTTTGAACCGCGATGTCCGTACAGTAAAGGTTTTGAAGCGTTTGCCGTGTGAGCAGCAGTTCAAATTGGAAGCATGGCTGAGGCAGCGTGTGCTTGATGCTGTATACCAATAATTCTCTTTCTGATCAGCTGCTCCAAGTGGTGCAGTGAGAGTAATATGGAAAAAGATGATCCGCTGTGGCAACCCCTAACGGGAGCAGCTGAAAGAAGAAGAAGGTGCAGTGAGAGTAACAACGCTAAAGCAGCTATGGTATTTAGAATAGTTTGACCATTCTGTGGACCATTATATTGTTACAGGTTAATTACAATCAGATGCATTAAACTAATAAATATGCAATTAATTTCAGTGTATTTATAAAGCTGCGTCAGGGATGTGGATCTGAAAAAGAAAGATAAACCACACAGGAACAGTAGTACTGCTTTGACACTGGGTTGCGCCAGTTTGCAAAACCGAGCGGAGAACATGTGTATGACAGGGTATGAGGTACCGTGGAACTGTGCGTGGCTTTACGCCAAGTTTAGGTTTTATACATCGCGATTTGAACGTGGAAATGTTCATATGCAACATTTCTGTGCGTAAGCACAGTTTATACATGAGGCCCCAGGGCTGGTGCAGGATTTTTTTTTAAATATTCTGAGCCTCAGATTCTGTAACTGTAGGAGTGCACAAGACAGACGAGTGACTGCAGCGGGTGTAATGGGGGTATGGTATGATTACTAATTTACATACATGATGACAATCAGCATTAGCATTAGTGCTTCATGGATCATTAAGATAATCACCAACATTTACACAGGTATTAAAGGTCTGAGTAAGTCAAGGAATAGGGGAGTGGAGAATGAAAGTGACAAAGGGGTAGAAGAGGGAGAGCGCAAGGGTCCGAGTTACAGGTTGGAAGACGTATCTGCAAAGTGGAGGCAGAATTGATGCGGTTCTTGTCCAAGTTGAACTGTGGACATGTGTGAAGCTAGAGTATATGGAGTGAGCTTAGAGTCACTAGGCTTCATCATGTGTATAGTGCCAAGGGATGTGACTGGGTACTGTTTACGTGACAGAGAAATTGCTACTCTGTGAAACAACTGTTTTTCTAACGATTTTGTGTATTTTAACTATTGAACACTCTCCAGCAATAGTTTTATGGACACTTATTTATTGTACAATTCTTAACTTCACAGCACAATTTGGAGCCTTATTTGCAAAAAAAAAAAAAAAAACTGTTTGTTTAGTCCTCACTTGCCCTAGTCCATCCTTGGTTACAAACTACTGTTGTGCAGGTAAATGTCTGACGCTGAGTACTTTTAGCCAATGAATTTTTCAGCAGAAGTGTGTCAAGGCACCCTATAGGGGCTTCTTTATACCAACAGCTATAATACCTCACTGTGACTGTGACAGCCAAGTCAGAACTTTTCTTCCTTTTGACTTTTCTTGCTTCATTGTAATCCTGGTGTGTGTTCAAACCAAACTGTGTGGGCATATTTATTTATTTAAAGAGCTTCTGTAAAAAGACAAAATTTCCCCCAGGGACAAATAAAGTTCTATTTATAAATCTATGCCCACAACTGAGGGTGTGGAGCTTCACAGTTAGCTTTGGGCTGCCTTTGTAGGCAAACATTTTTGACATAAATTTCCTTTCCTTTGCCATATTTTTCTTTTTACGTTAAAATAAATAAATCCTTTATTTATAAAGAATATTTGTAGGCTTTGAAAGCCAGAGGTTTTACTCTTTATTCTTTCCCTTAAGGGACATTTTTATACATTGTTGAACTGTTGTTGAAGTAGTAATTTTGAATTTTAAAAGCCAGTACTTGACTTTAGGCCAGTGCAGGCCAATGCCTGTGTCTTGAGTTTGGGGTCAGGCTGCCTAGTGTGAGGCTTATTTTGGACAGACCATTGAGATCTGGGTCTGGTGTTTTTGTGTATCATATGGCTGGCACCCCCTTTTGCCATTTTGTGCGCTGCTTGTTACAACAACTCCAGGATGAAAGTAGAAACTATAAGAGTGGAAAGAAATGCGAAAAGGTTATTAAATAATAAAGAGATAAAATATTAAAAACAGATAAACAAGAAGTTGCAATTTTTATTATTTTATTTTTCTTTTCTATTCTTGTCTATTTGATTTCTTTCAATTTCTTCAGTTGTTTCTTTGTGACATCATTACACAGAATCATTTTGGAATGGCATGCTATAACGTCACTATTTGAGTGCATTCTTGTGATACTCATGTGGGTAACCATCTTTGAAAGAACAAGCCACATACTCAGAAACCATCTGCACTTTGCTTCTAATAAAAAGAACTCTGCCACAAGAAAATCCTGAGCAATTTCCTTTCAGGGTGTTATGATGTTTTTTTTATTTTGTTTGGGCCTATATCATCTAGTCCTTTTAGACTGGGTAATTTAAAAAGCCCTGTAAAAAATCTTTATTAGAACCTTAACCTGGCCCTGACTAATCCTCTCTCTCTCTCTCTCTCTCTCTCTCTCTTTCCATGTCTTTGTCTCACGGACAGCAACCAACAATGTCCATCTATTATTAAAAGATCTAAAGGGCCATGAAAATGAGGCTCAGCCAAACCAACTGATTGAATGAAATGTATTCCCCTTCTATGGAAAAAAAAATCCAAAAAAGGATTTTCATATTGTTTGAATGCACAGTAAAGCCATTACTGTGTTGTTAGTTTTACATTTTAAAACAAACAGTAAAATGTCAGAAAAATTGGAAAAAGCAGCAGATTTGTACTTTAGCACACATTGCACACAATATGTTATCAAAGCCTTCCGAGTTTGAGGCATACAAGTGAAAAGACTTTTTAAATATTTAAAAGGATGAGGATTTTTATTTTTACAACAGATATAGTCTATTCCTCTACTTTCACTGGTCTGTTGGTGTATAACTGCTAGAATGCTTTAAGTGTGCTGTCATGATCTTCAGTGGTTTAAGAAATACTTTGGTATTTTGTAAGTATTCTTTCTTGTAATTAGTTTTCATGTTACAGTATTCATTTTGCATTAATGATAATTTAATTTGTATTAGTGTCATGCTTATTTTTTGGTGTGCTTTCCTTTTGCAGTGATGCAGCTATTCATGCACAAATTTCTGACGTGACAGCCTCCACTATTTTGTTAGGAACACGTTTGATACCTGTGCAGTTCATATTTTCTTTTTTGTGAATGTTACTAATTTTCATTTATTCTTTTCTATTTTATTCTTTTCATTTTTCAATGGATACTGCAATTTTGTGGCCACAGATGCAGCATGCTGTACACACTGGTCAAAAGGACGACTTCATCACAATTGCACTTT
This sequence comes from Polypterus bichir lapradei, assembly GCA_026402145.1. NCBI lineage: Eukaryota > Metazoa > Chordata > Cladistia > Polypteriformes > Polypteridae > Polypterus > Polypterus bichir. Next base: position 27,563,357 of record JANRMT010062842.1, read on the forward strand.
AAGAGAAGGCAATCCAAACATTCATATATGTCCTGTGGAATGACTGCCAAACAAACAAAAAAAAATAAAAATAAAAATTGATAAGGTGCTTTTCTGCTTTTGAATTTCATTTTTTTTGTGCAAGGATACTTAAGAATAAGCCCAAAAGGCTAAGGAATATTAAAGACCAGTGTGGCAGAAATCAGACACGTTAAAGAAAGATCCTCTACTAAGACAAGATTAATCTATTAATAAAACCTTTTGAGTTAATAATTAGGCAGGAGAAAAACTGTTCATTGCGTCATCGTATGACTCCTCGGCACCAAGCTGAGAAGGCAACCTCTTTCACAGCAGTATGTTACAGTATGGTCAGAATGGCCGGTGAAACAAAGGATAGAGGTTCATTTTATAAACTATTGAGTTTACATAGTGTCAATCAATGCATAAATTCTATTCTGGTTGGTTTGTACCCAAATGACTTGTATAAAATAAAAGTCTATTTTATTATTTTCTGTTTTTTCTTATACCCTTTGGATTGAGCGACCACCCTTGAAATTTCTGTTTATGTAACTGCTGCCCATTCTGGAAGTTAACAGGACACCTGGGGCCTCATGTATAAACAGTGCGTATGCACAAAAATGTTGCATACGAACGTTTCCACGCTCAATTGTGATGTATAAAACCTAAACTTGGTGTAAAGCCGCACACATTTTCACGGTAGCTCCAACCCTGGCGTACGCAAGTTCTCAGCTCGGTTTTGCAAACTGGCGGTACCCAGCGTCAAAGCAGTGCTACTGTTCCAGTGTGGTTACCCTCTCTTTTTTAGATCCATATCCCTGACGTGGCTTAACCATATTCACTGAAACTAAGTGCATATTGTTTATTAGTTTAAGGCATCTGATTGTAATTAATCTGTAACAATATAATGGTCCAAGGAATAGCCAAAGTATTCCAAATACCAAAACTGCTTTAGCGTTGTTACTCTCACTGCACCTTCTTTTTCTTCTTTCAGCTGCTCCCATTAGGGGCTGCCATAGCAGATCATCTTTTTCCATATTACTCTCACTTCACCACTCGGAGTATTTATATGACTGTATCTGAGTGGGGAATCACAGCAGCAGCTGATCGGAAAGAGAATTATCGGTATACAGCATCAAGCACATGCTGTCTATTGAACTGCTCTCACAATGAAAACGCTTCAATGCCTTTCCCGTACGGACCTCGCAATTCAGAAACAGTTTCATCCCAAGAGCTATAAACGCACTCAATCAGTCCATCATGTGCTCCTTGTAGAATGCTTTGAACTTATGAGTACAATTATCTCACTGTAAACTTGTGATACAGTTATAATATTGCACAACCTTAGCCACTTTATAAAGAGCGTATTTTCATATGATGACGATATCTTTAAGATGAAATGCAGCAAAATATATGTTTATTATATTATACAGATAAAACTTTAACTTCATTTAAATAATCTATATTGTTAATAATTCATGTGAGGACATGGTTCCGCAGCGATAGCAAGGAGCTTGTGCTCCGTTCACGGATTGTTCCTGCCTCGTGCTGTATTCTTGCAGGTGCTGATGCGACACTGGAAGGATAGATGGATAGAATAATTAAACACATACTACGAAGATATTCCAATGTTCCTTAAAAGTTCTGAAGAATCGGAGTTCTAAGCCTACAGATGGCTTAACGTCTATTACAGAGCTGATTGTGTGGCGATTGGGTATTTGGAGAAAGAAAAGTAAGGACATGAATTGGGGGCTAGTGCGTTTGAAAGAGACAGTACTGCTACAATAAAATATTTCATCGAAGGTTACGCACGGCACAGCAAGCATCTTGCGTGAGACATGAACAATCATTGCATTACCATGTTCCCATGTTTAGTAACATGCTTTAGCTCCTGTCATCATGAAAATGATATCAAATATACATCTCAGTATTTTAATTATTCAGAGAGCTGTAATATTACAAATGTAATGGATTCTGTGTCCTGTCGGAGGAAGAGAAAGCCGGAAAAACATAGTGAATCACACACAGAGCACATAGAAGATCAAATACAAAACAAAGCATGTAACATGCTACTTTAGTTACGATGGGATTTGAGAAACTAGTAAATTAAACAATTTTAAGATGAGGTTTATGATGTTCTACTTTAATGACAAAATAAATTTTCGAGATTAAAGTTGACATTTCGTGCTTTTTTCCCCACGGTGTGCCTTTTTTTTCTCTGCACCCTAATAAGCTTTCATATGACACTCAGATGATGGGCTATGACTCGCCTTTTCACAGCAACTTTGATATCTGAAAACTTTTTTTTATTTCTGGCACTGTGCGACTTTGTGAACTTGAGCTTTTGAGTTTCTCCGACATGCTATGTCACTCGATCAACTTCCTTTTGTTGTTTATACCACTGTTTAAACCAACAAATAGTATGTTTTTCCTTGCCTCCACTTGGTATTCGCTGAAATTATTCTATTTTCCCTTGTGCTTTTGCCATTGTCTTTTCACAGAAGGCTGAGCTTAAGGGCTATTTATATTGATTTGCATATTCAAAGAGGCGTAATTCTGGGAGGAGTTGGGGTGAGGCAGCAGGCACGTGCGTTACTTTTCACGGTGACTGGGATTTATGTAGCGGAAGAAGGTGGAAGTTGGCATTCACACAGATTTATGCATCTGAATTTTTTTGTGCGTACGAACATTTCCACTTTTGTGCTTACGCCATGTTATAGTGCGAGTTCTACGCACAGCATTATATATGAGACCCCTGCTGACTTAGGCACCTTTCAGTACAATTTGTTGTTCATGTGACCTTTGTTTCGTGTCCCGATATTTCTGAATGGGGTTCTGACATGTATTAACCCTTTGTACTGTTTCTTTAAGATGAATGCTATAATTTAATAAGAAAAGCATATCAAAACACTTTAACCTAAATGACTATGTGAACTGTAAATGTAATTTTTCTTCCACAGAGGGACTCGAGATATTTTGGAGAACAAATGCTAGAAAAAATAACGGGCAGTCAAAATATTAACAGGACTTTAAAAACTCCAAATTGACTAAGTACAGGAAACAAGAAAAAAAGATTTTCCCAATTTCAAAGGCCAAACACTGTGGAGATCAAGTGACATCGCAACCAATGTGGAAACAGCAATATGGCTTCTTCCCTACAAAACAAAACTTATGGCAGCATCCATGCAAAGAGTTAAAAAAATGATGCTAAAGTCACAATGTCACAATGTTATATTGCAAATATAAACGTCTGAATTAGCCTAAGACGTCCTAATTTGGAGTGTTCATCAAAATAAAATTTACTTCATAAGGTAGAAGTACATAATAAACAAGAATCAAGTATTTGAAATATTAAAATGTGTGTTTCAGGTTAAATGTTTCAAGTCTGAATATTATTGATTGTGATAAATACAATCTATGATAGTAAACAAAACTATCATATTCATAATCACTGACCTTCAAATAGTCTAAAATAAAACCTTCAATGCTTACATTTGAAATTTGTCGTTTTTAACCTTCTAGCAATTAGAGGGCTAGGACCACTAGTAAAGAATCAAATACCAAAAATTGTATTATATTCATCATCAGCAACCTCAAAATAGCAAATATCGACACCTCATATACCAATACCCATTTTTTGAAGTTTTATTAAAGGTGGTGGCTTTGACTGCTCCTTGCCCATTGGAGGATGAACAGCTGATATGACCCTAACAATAAGCCTAACCCTAAACCTAACTTCATGTCTTTCTGATCATTTCTGCTAAAGACACCGATTGGTTTGCACTTGATCATAAGGGCATCATTTCCTGCACTTACAAATGAATTATTTTTTCAGATACAAGATTCTAAAAACTAAGAACCCCACAAAGCTTCACTTCTTGTGTGGACAAAGGTTCGAGACAACAGGAGACAGACATCGATTCAAACAAGCAGAATTCTTTTTGTTCTCTCTTTTCTTGGTGAGCAGAGAATCTGTGCAGACCCTGTCAGCTTGTCACTAACAGTTTTCTAATCACAGGCCCCCCCTTCCTCTTTTACAATAGGCTTTTATATCCTTTTTGTCATGTATACACTTACCGCAAAGCTTATCTTCTAGTTGCAGCTTTACAAGCAGCCCTCCCTTACTGGTGGAGTAACTTCTTTGTTAACTAAGACAGGGTAGATCTTCCTAAGGGCTGACACACCCTTCATCCACCTCTCCCTACTTCTCTTGCGGCTATTTTCTACACCTAGGCTCTAATGTTTAATAACCTTTAGCTTTCCCACATCACATACCTTAACACTAGAATTACCAGAGCCTATGAAAAAACTCGTAAATCCGTCCCACCTTAAATCGCTTCTTAAAATCGTTCACAGCTCTCCACCAGCGTCCTTTGTCATCTAAATGTGCTGATAAAATCAGGCTGCAAGCAGCCGGCTATTCCATCGCCCCACCGACTTAGAACGTGCACAAACTTCTCCCAGCTCATGCCTTGATTGATTTTCTGGGAGTGAAGGAGTTTTAGAGTGGAAATAATAGATTGTTGTTTGGAACACACGCATTTCATGTCTGTTCCATTTCTACAGTAATCTGTGTAAACACATTGTTAAAACAGAAAAGTTTTTTATATTCTAGTAGTAGATGACAAAATGTAGGCATAAACTATATAATGTATGAAGCCTGAAGTCCAAATATCAAAGAAATACTTTCACAGAAGGTACAAATCTAACACAACAATTGCACTTTTATTCAAAAATATAACTGCAGAAACAAAAAGCCACCTTAATATGCGACAGACACCTGTTTATTATGGATTGCCTCGGTGGCGCAATAGAATCAGCTGCTGACTAGGAATCAAAAGGTCGCGAGTTCGATCCTGCACCCCTCCATTTTGAGAAGTAAAGTGCTCTTAGTCTTACTATTTACTTACTAGACACGCTGTAACAGAGGTAAACTCGGCTCGGCTCCCCCAGGTGGCCAGATGCTGTGTGCTACAACATGCTGACAGTGATCAACGCACATTTTAAAAAAAGAAAGACAAATATATGACTTTTGAAGAAATCATTTTATGACACGATTTACCTTTATTTACTTACTTCCTAAAGCCTAAAGTCACAAGTAGTGTGCAGAGGGCATGCTCAAAAATGTGTGTAATGCCACGAAAAGTGCCTGCTGACACTTTAGTATGCAAGCAATGGTACGTGCATTCTTGCTCCGATGTAGAAGGGAGCCGAGTTTACCTGTGTTATAGCGCGTCTATGTGACAACAGCAGTGTCAGATGCAGGGGTGGGGTGTGTTTGGGCTCATGAACGCGGCGGAGATAAAACTGACTAAAGAAAAACCAAAGCTAACCTTTACAAGTATCATAAATTACACCGGCTGTTACAGACTGAAATCAAATGTATGTTTTTATTCTAAAATAGTAAGACTAAGAGCAGTTTACTTCTCAAAGAGAAGGTGCAGGATCAAACTCGCGACCTTTTGATTCCCAGTCAGCAGCTGATTCTACCACAGAGGCAGTCATAATGAACAGCTTTCAATGTCGCTTGTTAGGGCGGCTTTTTGTTTCTGCAGTTATATTTTTGAATAAGTGCAATTGTTGTGTTAGATTTGTACCTTGAAAGTATTTGATATTTGGACTTCAGGCTTTATACATTATATAGTTTATGCCTACATTTTGTCATCTACTACTAGAATATAAAAAAATGTTTTAACAATGTGTTTACACAGATTACTGTAGAAATGGAACAGACATGAAATGCATGTGTTCCAAACAACAATCTTATTTCCACTCTAAAACTCCACTTCACTCCCAGAAAATGAATCAAGGCATGAGCTGGGAGAAGTTTGTGCACGTTCTAAGTCAGTGGGGGGATGGAATAGCCAGCTGCTTGCAGCTTTTTTTATCAGCACATTTAGATTAACAAAAGACGCTGGAGGAGAGGCAAGAACGGTTTTAAGAAGCGATTTATGGTGGGACGGATTTACGAGTTTTTTCATAGGCTCTGGTAATTCTAGTGTTAACAATCTTAAGAGTTTTGTGCTAACCATGTGAACACATTATACTTGCAGATATATACATTTTCTTAGCATCAGCTGGTTTGCATAACATTTTCCATGCACCCAAACGCACCCAGATAGTAATAGTCAAAGCGTTTTAGACTCGTTTATCTAAGTAACAAATGTTACATTGCACTTAGGTGTAGTCTCAAGATCATCTTCCTCTTTTGGACTAGGTCAAAAGGTCCTCAGCCCAAGATTCTTTGTTCAACTATGATTTAAGATATTGATTCAAAACTGTAATCATATTTCATTAAGTTCTGGTCAATGTTTTTTTTTTCCCCCATTCAAGGCAATATTACCAACCATAACCATACTGTATTTTACAAAGGAAAGTTGCAGATGAGACTCTTCATGAATTTTAAAGGAAAAAATAAAAAACTTCAGATTTTGATTGTGGTAGTTTGAGTTTTGTTTCCTTTTGCCTGTTCCAAGAATGTTTACTTGGTGTTGTTACTGTCACATTTTTAGCATGTATAACTCCTGCCTTACTGATTCCAAAACTTGGCCACTAACGTCTAAAGACACATTAACCTTTTTAAATGTGCTTGCTGGTTACAGTCTACTTTCTTGTAGAGTGAAGTCACATTTGTAACAGGTGCCTAATTTCTGTAAGTTTTTGATTTATTTATTGCTTGATTCTTTTCATATTATAGAACAGGAACAGTAACCAATAAATGACCTGCAAATGACAGCACACTGCAAGGCGCCAATTGCACCACTATAAAGTTGGACAACACACCTCACTCAATTTAGGCTAATTGCAACATAGCATTTCTTTTTGGCGCACCCCCTGAAATGCCATCTTGCACCCCTGGTCTAGAGCATGTTTAAAAAAAAAAAAAAAAAAAGATTGTAACGGCCGACCCCTTTACCCAGCTGGCAGCTACACCTCCAAGACCTGTGGCCTGGATAATTTACTGAGAAATAAACTATCAAGCCGTACTTCTAACCAATTAAACTTTTCCCCACAATCGACGGTGTAAATATAAGTACACAAAAACAGGATGTAAAATTAAACGGATTAAATTTATTAAATGAAACAAGGCATGCAAAAAATAGAAAACAGATATAAATATCCCTCCACCCCAGCAACAACAAGACACCACCAAATATAAATACAACAAAAACCCTCCCTTGCCCCTGCAACATATAACACACAACACGAATAACAAAATGACTGATAAACTGATTTAATTGTGAACTTGAGTCCGGTTAGAAAACTGTCCTGAAAACGGATGACTGAACTAGCGGTAAATGCGTTGTTTGATTTTCCCGGCGTTTGGAGCAACCTCACCGTGATTCCTCGGCGTATGTTAGATGGCGAATCGACCCCGGGTTTTCAGCAGATGGAGGTTGAAAGACAGTCCGGCAAAATGAAAAGCAAACTGGTGAAAAGGCGCGATGTGAAAAAACAGCAAGCAAGTTGAAACGTGGTTGAAACAAAATGGTCTTCTGTCTCCTCTCTCCTTCTTCCTGATTACTTAAATAGTCTATGTGACGGCTGTGATTGATTAATTAAGAACAGGTGTTTTCCAGGTTTGCGGCTGTGGTCTCCTTCCATCATCCGTCCTCCTTTACGGGGACGGCGTTAACTGATACACATACAAGCAGCAAACGGGACAATGAAACGAGACGCACTCAGAACTGACATTTAACACTTACTATTGGCCCCGCTACAAGATCTGCTTTCCACAAAGCAATTAATTCTTAATTTATAAATGTGGCTGTATCAATTGTTATGTAACAAGTAATAAACTGGTTAAAAATTATTTCACCAGTATCCAAAGGCTCTGTCTAATTTATAGTTGTATTACTTGATAGCAAGCATCCATATTTCAACTAGATGGTATTGACCTCATGGTAAACTATGAAAAGAAGTCAGTTTATGTGTTCAACTCTGCCAACATACATCAATAAACTGATATAAACATTGCAAAGTGATTCAAAACTCACTGACGATCCAGCATTAGTGCAAGAAATATTTGCTAGCAATCCATATATCCCACACAATTGCACAATATTAATATATTTGCATCTTTCAAATAACTTTCCTTCAGATACAAAAAAAATTGACTATATTAAAGTCATGGATTCAAATAAAACACTTCCTTTATTATCTTTTACTGAGTAATGCTTTGTAGTGCTAGCTAATGCTGATTACGTACAGTAAATATCTCAAGCCTGTATCTTTTGCTTCCATAATAATACATCTCTACATAATCTGTGAGAACAGGAGCTCACAAATGGATTTTGAGACCATGAATATGAGTTGTCCCCTGAAAGGACACATTCTTTGTGATTTGGGGGTGGAATGCTGTAATGCACTAGAAAGTTGTACATCTCCTATATCATACAGTATACCTTGCTGCATTAAACTCTACTTTTAAGAAATGCTTTTCAAACACCTAGTTTTCATAGTCAGATGTTTTGAGTATCTTCTTCACCTACAATTTTCACTTACTTATCACATAAAACTGGTATTCATACTAACCTCGTTGTTTAACAGAGACTTTTTTGGAGGTATTACTTGATGGACTACATCCTGAGGCTGAAAGTACTCCACTTAGAATTGGTTTCTGTCTTGTGCGTATTGCTGGCATCAGACATTGTCCTTCATACAATTTATTTAGAATTGTTGATAGCTTGGAGGGAATAATAGTCATAGAATGACTCACAATTTTATATTTTAGTACTGAGTATATGGACACTGTTTCAAGTGTGAGTCTCTCACTTGTGCCTAAGCTCTGACAGCAAAGTTATGTGGAGTGAATGAGAGAAATTATGAACCATGTTTAGATATTGGTTGATATAAATACTTTGCTTAATCTGCTGTGTGGTATGTTGATAAAAATATTGAAATATCCCAACATTAAACAGGGATTATTGAAGATGGATATATGCATGTAAATACAAACACAGGATAATAAAGGAACAACACAAAGCATAAAACTAAAGTGACTCTTATTAAAAGGGCACAAACTTATGAATTACTAGCCATGTTATTGGAATACTGTACATTAAAAACATATTGCTATTTCTTACCCTATCTGTACCATAAGTACCTTTCCACTGTATCCTTGTGTGTCTGAAACTCTTTTGACTGACGCTCATTTTCTCAAGCACATTCCCATAAACCCTTTTTCTCAGACTCTGTCATTTTGGGGTGTCTTGCTCACCTCCCTGTCCGCTTTTATAACACTACTCTTTGAAGGCGACTCTCAACGTGTCTCCTATACTTTTACTCATCTTTGTGTGTCTCACTCTTGCATTTCCTCTTTCAATCGTGTTATCAAGGCCAAACTAATTACTTAGATTGCTCGTAGGGACCAAACACACACACAGACCTTAGTGTTTTATTATGTAGTAGATATTTCCCCTATTTAATTCTGCTTCAAATAACTGTCTAAGGAAACATTATTTATTTAGGACTTGTTTTTGCAGGCTTTTATAAGATTTCTGGACTATTAGCAAGTTAAATGAGATGAATCTTTGACTGGTACACGTTTCTCAGTGTCTGCTTAACTTTAAACGATGTTTAGGCTGATCCATGACTCACTATTTTTACACAGTCCACATGTTTATACATGAATTATTTCTTCGATTTGTCCATTTTTATGCACATTTTCAGTATTTTCATTATTTTGCAACTTTCACATGTCTATTGTGCAAATGTATACAGTTCTGTGTTCAAAGCCATTTTGTGTGAGGAAACGCCTCCCAATGTGGTAATTTAAAAGCATTTTGCTCTGTTTTTTTGATTGTTTGGATGCACTGTCCTTATAACAAAATAAGAATAAAAACTGTTACTTACTGGTTTGTTCCCCATTTGGACATGTGGAGCGGTCATGCGTTGTCGGGCTTGGAGTAGATGAAGTCACACGTGTTTCCATGTGAAGGGCCCTCGGGTGAAGGTGCATGCCTGCTGTCCGTCTCACTTCGTCCCAGCATTCTACTGGTGTGGCCATGGTGTTTGGAGGTTGCGGTGTTGCAGAGTAACAGACAGACAGGTGGGGGACACCGTTCACGGGCATAAAAGAAGGATATGGTTTGGAGTGTTGACAGCGTGGGTGCATGTGGCATAGTCGGCACAGATAACGTTTAGGCTAGTTGTGTGACTAGGAAGAGCGAGTGGCGTCTGACCCAGGATAAAAGCTGGTCTTCACACCAGAAATGAGGGAGTTCAGTTCAAACCAAGAGAAGGTCAATATGAGAGCTGCAGGTTGAAGTACCGGCAGAGAATAAACTAGTATTCTGATTTGCCAGAGCAAGTCAGCTTTAACCTTAAGAGCTTATTAAAAAGGTTTTTTTTTTTTTTTGATTTTAGATTTTTTTTTGGCACATGCCATGTGTTTAATGCAGATTTTGTTTTTGAACATTCTTTTTTTTGTTTGTTTTTTTTTTTATCGTAATTCATCATTGCAGTGTTTGTGTGCCTGTTTTTTATAATTTTTCAATGGATTTTTTTTTCTTCAATAAATGCACCTTTTTCATTTTTACATCAGCTGTGTCTGCCTCCCTTATTGTCCCACTGTCTCTTGGTCCTGATACTTCATGTCCCCAAGTTCCTGCTAAAGCCTATGATAGGGACTCTGGGGTATAAAAGTATATGCCATTATGATCATGTGATTAAGACCTTTTGAGCGGCATGACATCATTAGAGTCTGCCTACCTAATGTGGATGCGGACCTTTAGAGTCCAAGCTTGTGGGCAGCACACACTTCACTGTTTGTTGTTTTAAGGTTTTGACATCTCACTTCATCCTCTGATCTGTTTTTAGAATTCTCTGTTTTTGACTTTTGGCCTGTCTTTTGACTACATTTCTGGATCTCATCTCCTAAACTACTCACTCCAATTCACACAAAAGGCCAACCTGCTGTATAGATGGCACCAACAGCTGTGCATTTAATAGAAGAAGCTTATACTTTGATACATCAGCTATTCTACTAAAACTGAAGGGAGAAATTAAAAAAAAAAAAGAAAATGTGCCAAGCATATAGTTTTTACTTCAGCTGAAATTCATTAGATTTACCGCAGCCATGACTTTACACTCGGTGTCATCCTTCGAACCAAAAATACCAAGCAATAATACTTAGTCTTTATTTCTTTTTCCTGTTTTTCTCAAGAGATTGAAGAGATATGTCTTACTGAGATTCTGAGGGCCCTCAAAGAGATTTTCAATGGCAGACTTCAAATTAAAAAGCATGCTTTGTGTTCCTTTACCTCGATCTCAGTTTTGGTTCACATTGTGTTATACTTTTTAATTAGTTTTTCAGGTTTCACATGGTGGTTCTCTCTTGTTAGCATGAAATATGTCTGCAGAAAGTTGATGATCAGTCCATTCTTTTCTTCAGTGACCCAAATACTTTGCTTTTATTTTTGGTCTGTCCTGCTTGTGCATGTCCCTGTTCATTAGCAGGACTGGACTCTATTTGGCACCTTTCGTCCACTCCATTACAAGCTGTATTCCACTGTTGAGGAGTTTGTCCCAGGTTGAGATGATTCAGAGAGAGATCAGTGGGATAATGGTGACGCTGGATTATAAAGGAAGAAGTTGATATTTTACCAATAGGTTCTTGGGTGGACATAAGTGCGACCTTTTGGTTGATATGTTTATTCACATTGTCAAGTGGGGTTCATAGAGTTGTCACGAGAGACAGGAAGGTGAGTCCAATAAAATAACTTTATTACTAAAAAGGCAGAAGCACCCCAAGGCTTTATTCAAAACACAAGTTTTTCTTCAGCACACAAGCACACATTACGTGTCACAGCTTGCTTTACCTCACTTTTTCAGGTCAAAAGAACACAAAGCGTTCCTCATCAAGCAAGTTTACTCTGTAGAAGAGGGGCCAGGAGGGAGAGCCAAAATGTAAGTGAAGGCTTAGTTTAAATGTTCTAAGCATTGTGTGACAAGCACGTTATGCAGTAAGGGGGCTGCTAATCCCGCACAAGGGTTCTTAGAAGTGTGTTTGTTTCTCATTGAAATACTGTTTAACTGAGTTTGTGCTGGCAATGAATGGCAGGAATGTGCAGCAATCTCGGTCACAAAAGTGAGTTATGGTCAGTCTCCTCACTTAGCATCGAAGGTACAGTATGCTTTGGAAACAGTTATCATTGATATTGCTTTATTAGATTAATAGTTCCATATGCTTTATGTCATAGAGAGACCGGCTTTAAAAATGAACTCAGTACAATATGCTCACATATTCCAGTTTAAAGATGAAACGCTTTAACAAGTGACAGATTTAAAATGACTACATGTTAAACAGCCATGCCTGGTTGCATTAAAGTCTTATTATTTGAGCCCTGGGTGGATTGTGGAGATGCTGACCTCTAAGACATACTGCATATACTGTATGTTGCAAGATGATTAGCACAAGCGATTACGAATTTTGCTGTACTCCTGTACACATGACAAAAGTGACACTACAATTATGTATCATATTCTTATTTTATGTACGCAAATTGCTGAGTTACTTCTAGTGAGCACTGCCAATCAAGAAAAGAGAAAAGGCGAGTATAGGAGCATTGCAAGCAAAGAGACTTCCCAAACAAATCATTTATTTGCATTATTAAAGAATTAGAGAATGTAGTGAATGCTCAAAACCAGATCAATAAGAATGCATGTGTTTTATTGTACTTTCTGATGGTTTCCTTGCGAATAATCTTGGTACGCAAGAAATTGGACCCAGTTCTAATAAAGTGCACAATCCTTAAGGCTTTGACAGAGCGTACAGAAATTCAGAATTGCATGGGCCTTCTCTCTTTAAGTGTTAGTTTGCATTGACTGCATATCCTTGGCAAATGCTATTGACATTTTATTTTCAACATTGGGTCTACTGAGAAAACTTCTGATTTACATTTTCAGTTCAGGAACCATGTCTTAAAATTCTAGGCTCAGCTTTTTCTGTCTAGTAGCTGTTAAGTATTTCACAGAAACTGCTTGCTGTGTCTGCATTTAGGGCAACTCATTTTTATTCATAAATCATCAATGCATGCATTAAAAATAAAGTTTTGCCTAACAAAGAAAATATATTTGTTTAATTTTATTCTTTAATCCTTGACCCTTAAACAAGTTTATAGCTCCAAATGTAAATGTATTATGTTGTGATCATCTGAAACTTATTTTGTTACAGTACTTATGTATTATAATGGGGTTTTTTTCCCACAACATATTTTTTAATTGCATTGCGTCCTTACTATTTTAACTTTTAGAAAACAGCTACCAAGTGAGGTTTTATGAATATGAGGACACATCTTACTGGCTGGAGAATATGTCCTGATTGAATGATGATGTTAGCAAATATTTATTTTGACAACATTTCACTCTTCACAGGTAAGTGTGAGGATTTTTTTTGTCCTGAACAACTGAACAATCATGGTCTTGCACATGCTGCATAAATCCTTGGAAAAACTTTTTTTTTCTTTTTTATTATTGATCCCAGGAAGGAAATGTAAATAAATTTGAGTATAAAGTAGAAGTGCTCAAAAATGCACCCTCAAAAATGGAATAAAAACAAAAATAGTAAATGCAATTAAAAACAAGAGAAAAATGCAGGACAGGAAAAGAGTAATCAGGATGAGCTACAAGGTATACCCGACAATGTCCTAGTGGGCACTTTTGACCCACTTAACAGAAATTGGAAGCCATGTCATACCACGCAGACACTACCTAGAAAGGTTCACCCCTGAAAACTCTTTCCCCTAATAAGACTGAGACTTGTGAGAGATCACAGAGGTGCCTTTGAAGGAGCTACATTGTTTAGTACCTGAGACCAGCATACAAGTGCGCCAGTCAGCTAGTCAAGAACTCAGTATAACACTGGGATGTATGGGAGGATACCACAAAACAAGTTGTACTGCTACCCCAGGAAACTGACTAAGCCCAGTGCAGCCACAAGATCAGAACACCTCTTTAGTAATAGCGGTAGTGCTTAACATACTGAACAGAAATATTTGGGGATTCTGTGGCCAACACTTGTCCCGTTTAACCCACTCACCATATGTCTCAGATCAGCACTCAATGAAAAGGTGCAAAGAAATGAATAAGTATACTTAAATACTCACAGAGCAAATACTTTAGACATACCCCGACCCACCAAACAACAAATACATTACTAAAACAAAGCCAAAAATTAACAAATTAGTGTGCGAGATGTAATTGCTATAGTTAACCTATTTCCCACAAATACCAAAGTCTGGTTTTACTGTCCTTAAAATCCTTAGAGGACATTAAAAATGCCGGTAGCAAAACAGAATACACAGCGAGCCAATGCCAATATTAATAATGTTCAGTTCAACCAGTCAATAACTTGGTTGTTCCAGATCTAATATTGAAAAGTTTGTCTTCTGAGGCACGTCTCACTTATAATCCTGAAGGAAAAAATCCATCTCCCAGTAGCTGGCTTTCTTTGCAGATTTTCTGTGCTAACACGCTGTTGCTCCTTGCTTGATGTCTGCCTCTCTCTCTCTCTGTTTCTCTTTTTCCAGGTTAAATCCCCTTTAGGCCAACAGCCCTGTCCATGCTGTGTCTCCTCCTTAAAGGTGCAGATCCCCATTACAAAATCGCTACTCAAAAATACCTAAGTGGCCCAGTTGTGATGTGGGAAACCTTTTATGTTCAGATGAAACAAAATAGACCTCTTTTGGTGAGAGGTTAAAGAGAAATATATGGTATGAATATAACAATGTCCAAACCTCAAACAAAACCATACCTACAGTGAGATATGGTACTTATATCTAAATGTGATGGGACTTCTTTTCATCAACAAGGACTAGGCATTGGGACATTCCTTATTGAAGGTGCAGTGCGTTTAAGCAAATCACCAGTAAAATTCTGAGGTTCCAAAATGAAATTATAAAAATATTAATAAAATTCTCAAACTAAAGAATCAATGCACACCATTTATACATGAGGCCCCTGGAGAGCAGTTCTATTGGTACAATGGATGCTCTGTACTCTGAACAGCAGAATATTCGGATTGACAGTATCAGATATTGCACTATAGTCTAACCGATGCCAGAATTTCCTGCCATGAGTAAACAATTAGTCATTTAGGGTAGAGCAGTTTCACAAATGTTCTGCACACAGAAGCCACACTGAAATGGTTCCTTCATTTAAACAGAATGTAAGTAGCTGTTAAATTGGAACCACAAGTACTTAAATAAATGATTTAATGAGAACAGTTCATACTATGAGAGTCAGCACCAGACCGTGAATCATTGCATTTACAGAAGTACATCTTCAAATCCCATTACAGAAATCCACTAAGGTATCAAAAGGAGATATAGAAGAAATGTTTGCAAGATAGAAGAGGGGGAGAATTATCAAGATGGTGTGAAGTCAAAGGTGGAGAGCAATGATCTTTCAAGGCAAGGTAGATACAAAATCATATTCTGTTAGATCAGATGAGTAATTTGTCATGTTTCTAATGTGAAGAATCTTGTTGGTGGTTTAATTAAGTTAATAGGACTTGTTTGTTCACCCCTGATTATTTTTACTTACCAAGTTCTTTAGTTGGAAAAACCAGATTTCATTTTATACTTAAAGGCTGAATTGTCTTTGTTATTCCTCTGTTTTATAAAACCTTAACCTTGGGCTTTCAGAGTTTATTGGTGTTAAGAGAACCATCAATGATTTTCTTGATAAATTTCCATTTGGATTGGGGGGAATAGGAGAAGAAAGTATTATGTTAGAGAAGTGAAGATTCAAGAGTAATCAAGTCAAGCTGATTGTCGTGTGTGAAGTACAATGAAATTCATACTTGCATGGCTCTACAGAACAGTTAACAAAAATTCAAAAGATAGATAAATGAATAAGTATACAGTACTTAGCATATATATATATATATATATATATATATATATATATATATATATATATATACATATATACATATATAAAATCCTAAGCTTAAAAGTGCAACAATTTTGTGCAATGATTTTATGTCACGTTTTTTGTCACACTTTAAATCAGGTTTATTTTAAAGCCTACATACAGTA
The DNA here is from genome assembly GCA_026402145.1 of Polypterus bichir lapradei. Lineage (NCBI taxonomy): Eukaryota > Metazoa > Chordata > Cladistia > Polypteriformes > Polypteridae > Polypterus > Polypterus bichir. The sequence continues at coordinate 27,579,397 of JANRMT010062842.1, forward strand.
TATATGTTTGGTATCATTCTTTTCAGAATTTATCGAACTTTAATGTGATGTTGTTAGATTTTCAGATTGTTATTCCATTTTTAAATTATATAAAAAATATCAAGAACTCACGTCCCGCAGATTTAACCATGCCCGGGGCCGGAAATAAAAGACAAAGAGCGCAACTGTTGTACAGGCTTTTAAATGATTGAAGCGCGACAACAGCAGCAAGCCAGCAGCTGACTAAACAAAGAGGAGGTAAAAAAAAACTATTTGTTTCCAATGGTATCACCGTTTAAGAGGGGGTTTCGGAGGAGCAGGGTGCGTTCAGCCCCCCTTTTCACAACATGAATGGCAGAGACGCGAAGTGGCTAGCATGTAGCACAGGCCCAGGGGGGTTGGTGAGCGAAGTGAGCAGGGGGTAAGCCCCCTAGTATATATATATATAATCTCATGAACAGGGTGAACATAGGAGCAGATCTGAGGGGAGTGGTACAGCATAAAGTTCAGAGTTTGGACAGCCAAGGGGTAAAAGCTGTTGCAAAGCCTTGAAGAACTGGTTTGTTACTTGCTATATTACCTACTGACAGATGGAATTGCGATAAAGAGACCATAAGAAGTGTGGGAGCAGTCCTCCTCAATGCTGTAGGCTTTGCAAATGCAGCACTTAATAAAGATGTCTTTAACGGAGGGCAGAGAGGCCCCAATGATCCTTTATGATCTGTGCCATATTCATTGCGGGACCCTCTGGAAAATTCAGTTCTCAAACCAGATATTGATGCAGTTGGTCAGAATGCTCTCTATGTTACACCTGTAGAATATGATGAGCATGGGAGGAAGTAGCCTTACCTTCTTTAGCTGCCAAAGGATGTGGAGACACTGCTGCAATTTGTTGGCTATGGAGGTGAAATTAAATGACCAAGAAAGGTCAGCTGCCAGGTGCACACCATGAATTTGGTGCTCTTGACCAATTCCATTTCAGAGGCCTTGATGTGCAGTGGAATGTGAGCAGTATGGGCCCTCCTGAAGTCAACAGTCATTTCTTTGCTCTTGTCAACGCCAAGACACAGATTGTTGCACATGCAATAGTCTGCCAATCATGGTAGGTACATTCTGTCAGCTGACTCATCCTCATTGTTGATGAGACCCACCACCGTACAGGCATGAGTCAGAAGAGTGAACAGAAGTGGGCTGAGTGCGCAGGCCTGGGGGGCAGGGGGGCCAATGCTTATCATGATTGTGCTGGAGATAGTGTTTCTCATGCAGGAAGCCCAGGACCCCAGTTGCATAAAGTGCTGTAACCTAGCAGACTCAGCATGCCTATTAGCTTCTGAGGGATGATGGTGTTGAATGCTAAACTGAAGTCGATGAACAGTATTCTAGCATAAATGTCTCTTTTGTCCAGGAGGGACTGCAGCAGATGAACAGTAGATGATGTGACAGCCCCATAAAAGAGGCCATTTTCTGCATGACTTCTAAAACAATGCTATTGCAAAAACTAGCACTTAATTTGTTTAAAATGAAAACAACATTCTAGATACATAAAGTAAAATGATTGAAACCAATACAATTTATTTACTTGCACTAATCAAATATCCTTCAAGTTGACAAAAAGCACTTAAAACAACAAATGGACCTTGAAAATAATAAAGCAGGCCATTTAAATATTCAGTACTGATGAAATAGCCATTTAAACTGAACAATGTAAAAAGCTCTATTAGCCCCACACAGTCAAACAGTCCCAAAAAGCATAATTAACCCCTTAAATGTACAAGCAGAAATGCACACTGTGGTTAATCTGTGTAAATGTATAAAAATCTTTTAAATGTGGGGCGGCACGGTGGTGCAGTGGTAGCACTGCTGCCTCGCAGTTAGGAGACCCGGGTTCACTTCCCGGGTCCTCCCTGCATGGAGTTTGCATGTTCTCCCCGTGTCTGCGTGGGTTTCCTCTGGGCACTCCGGTTTCCTCCCACAGTCCAAAGACATGCAGGTTAGGTGGATTGGCGATTCTAAATTCACCCTAGTGTGTGCTTGGTGTTTGTGTGTGTCCTGCGGTGGATTGGCACCCTGCCCAGGCTTGTGCCCTGGGATTGGCTCCAGCAGACCCCTGTGACCCTGTGTTCGGATTCAGCGGGTTGGAAAATGGATGGATGGATCTTTTAAATGTACAAAATAACCACTTAAATAAACTTAAACCCACAAGGTCCTTGAAAGTGTTAACTGCCTGATTCCAGGTTCCCATACCTCAAAAGAAACATCCTTCCAATTTCATGACTCTCCTTTAAGTAAAACTAGGGCCACAGTTACCAGGCATGTGTTGCCTTAACCTCTTCTCACACATACTGTATCTTGCTGGGTGGTGACCACAGAAGCAAAAAATTGTAAAATTATACTTCTATACCAGCCCAGTCTCTTTTTCATGGTCCACATACAGTACAGTGAAAATGCCCTAGGCACATCTGATGCTTTATTATTTGTCTTACATAGCTATTTTATGTCTTCTGTATTAGTGTATCATTAGAAAAGTGGGCATTTTACCCTTTCAAATATTCCTTTTGGGAAAAGTGAAGAAGTACAATAAAATATTTAAATGTACTTAAAGAATACTCCACTTATTTTTTTTTTTAATATGTTACTTACCCCTGTGTTATGTAGTGAAGACAGAGAAAACATTTTGATCTCGTGATTTTATGGAGAATGAAGATAAAAAAAGTTACTGATAGAATACAAGGCTGTACAACGGCAAATATGAAAAACATCCATGAAGAAAAAAAAACTTTGCTTTGCTTATGTAAAGATCTTGAATTAAAAAGCTCAGCTTTATGTGAACGTGTTTCCTGCTCATGATGCATACTTATTTTTCAGCAAGTATCTATTGTAAGAGACGGCCAGCAGCTCAACCTGTCCGGGATGCCCCTGCAATGGAGGGATGGGGGAAGGCAGATTTTCAAGGACACTGCCTCCCCCAAAATGCTATATGGCAGCTCCCCTGGACTGCAGCGGTGCCCCGGATTCCCGCAGGGCACTATGGGACATGTAGTTTAATACCTCAGCCCTGCTGGGTGCCACCAGGGAATGCTGCAAGAGGACCGGAGGAGTTAAATCTCATCCTTAGCCCGGAAATACTGTACTCCCAAGTCATGAGGACAGAAGCTCTGAAGTACTTCCAAGCTGAAGAAAAATTCAATCCTCCATCTGACCCGGACGTGCTGGCAAGTCACGTGGGAGGAAGAACAGAAGCACTTCCGGGTCAAGGACTATTTAAAGGACTGCTGAGAACCCAGCAGGGGAGCCAGAGTTGTGAGGTAGTAGACAATGCTTGCTGGGAGGAGTGTAGGAGATAGAGAGAGATAAATTTGTGATTAGTGATTATTTACCTGCCTGTTTACTGTGGCTTTGGTGCTGGGGAGCACTATTGGAGAAGAAAAGAATTAAAAATACTTCTTTATGCTTTTAACCTGTGTCCTGTGCGTCTGTCTGTTGGGTTTAAAAGGGTCAACAGCGACCTCTACACTATTTAACAATATTTTAGCAAAAAATGCATGTGCTTTGCATGTTGTGAGCAAATGACTGGATGGAGCATTCCATTAAAGCAAGAAACCAACATAGTAGTAGCAGACCATTTTCCAGTTAAAAAAGTGAGATCCTGAATTAGCAAATATAACAGACAACTGATTAACTGAAAAAGAAACAGCTCTATAGGGGGAATAAAACTGGGAACGGAACAACCATAGTTTAAAGGTGAGCTTGCAGTAGATGTGGTGGTTTAACCTACAAATCTTATCCCATGGAAAAAGGGAGCATAACAGTAAGACACAAGGCAGACATCCTGCATCATTGCAGCAGACAGGTGTTTCTAGATGTGCTGTCTCAACTCCTCTGTAGAAGCACAAGCAAATGGGCAGGAAGAGGAATGGAAATACAGTGCTCGGCCACAGAAACTGAGTCCAGCAAATGAGAAATACATCAAGTTATTACCCTTTGAATTCAGATGTCCAGTACCGGTATCATCTCAGAACGAGCAAACACCTTTGTGATCCTGGACACCCATCTACAGTCCAGAGACATATTATCAGAAGTGCTCTTCTTGGAAGAATTGCGGTCATCAATCCATTCTTTGAGCTGGAAATAAAGTAAAATGACTCCCCTACATACAAAAACGCAAGGACTGAAGTGCAGAAAACTGGCAGTGGGTGCTCTGTTCCAATGTTTCGAAATCAGTAATTTCTGGTTCCTTCAGAAAGCAGTTTTCCCTGGAGAAGAACAGTACATGAATGAATGTCTACAGGCAACAGAAAAGCACAGTGGAGGTTTCCTGCAGGTTTGGGGCAGTATTTTCATAAATGGAATTGGTGATTTGATCAAAATTGATGGCATTCTCAATGCTGGCAAGTACAGGAAAATTCTTATTCATCATGAAATACCATCAGGGAGATATCAGATTTGTCCCATCTTCATTTTGTGCATCCATAAAAACATCTATCTGCAGTGAAAAGAGGAAGATGACATCCTGCACTGGATGGTGTGGCCCAAACAGAGCCCTCATCTCATCATCATCCAGCCCGTCTGGGATTACTTGCAGAGACTGAGGCAAGAAAGATGGCCAGAGTCTGCAGTAGAGCTATGGCGAGCTCTCTAAAAGTCATAAAACAACTGACTACATGAGTACATTCAGAAACTGCATTCAAGTGCACCTCAGAGAATGGCTGTTTTTTTTAAGGCAAAGGGTGGCCAGACCAAATATTTATTTCATATTTGCTTATTTCCATTCAGTGCATTTTAAAGGAAATTTAATAGAAATTCTTCATGACATTATTTTTCAAAAGTATTTGAGCTTTCCAGCATTTTTTCACAAGACCCTGGCACAGTTCAATAAATCCATCTAATCTATTGATATTCAGACAGCTCTTGATAATGGACCTGTTTAGAAATATCAAGTGACTACTTAGACCTGGACTCTGCCTTTCTGCTCTTCATCTAGATGTAAATAGCTATACTGACCTAATTAATTGTCAAGCAGCTTTGATTTTGCTTGAGCTACAATTTTTAATCGATTCCTGGGACTAACTACGGTAGCACACTTTTTGAACATGATGTTGAATTTTACCCTCTGTTTCTTGTGTAAATTACACTTTCTATTCACTCAGATCATATAAATTGTTTAGTAATTCATCTTGGATAAACATGACTGCTAAATAATAATAACAGAAACAAAAAATTCATAAGGTAGGTATCAGCTAAGCTTTTGTTGAACATTTTGCCATGGTTGGTTTTGGAAAATCCAATCCTGAAGGCTCTGCGCTGGCAATCACAAGGTTCAAATCTCATAAATGCCAGAAGTGACTCTACTCTGTCGGGCCCTTGAGCAAGGCCCTTAACCTGCAATTGTTCCATCCTCCAACTTACAGGGAGAACCTGGGGGTTGGGGGCAGGATTGGCACTCCAGCCACTGTAAAAAACCTCATACAGTGTGTTGCTGTGGTGACACCTGCTGCACTCGGGTCCCAATCTAGCTGGTTTGTCGTGTGGTGGGTGCAGCAATGCACTATCAGCACATGCTCCCAACCATAGATATTTCTGATAGGTTTCATTTATGTATTTTTTAACTAACCCTGAAATGGAACGTTCATTTGAACGTTATCAATATCAAGTGATCATCCTCCCATTTTCCCCTGCTGATAATTTAATTATTAATTATATATTTTCTAATTAATCTCTGTTATTTTACAATGTATTATTTTTTTCTTTACAGGGTTGCAGGTTTTGGTCAGATAAGTCCTACATTGTATGTTTGAGATCAGCAATTCTCAACCTGTGATATGGGTACTGCTGGAGGTACAGGGTGGTATGTGAGGGAACTAAAAACAAACGTTGGGACTGACTATTTTGAGCAAGAGAGAGAGAGTGAAACAGGAGTAGCTGCATTTACACATCAAGAGGAATAAAAATTCCACTGCATTTTAAAAATTTTCATTATTAACACTTCTATCCTGCTGTGACCATCACAGGCAAAAGTCATTTTGGAAGATAAAACGAAATGAGTACACTGTTATCCATTTATGGAGCTGGTTCAAAAATAAGAAATACTCGATCTTCACTTGCCTTGAGAGCATGATAAAGTGTAAGGCCTGCTCTCATTTGCAGACATTTTAATTTGTTATGTCAACTATATGATTGAGGAAGTTGAACTGATAATCACATTAGTTGCCTTTTAATACTACAGTATACATAGGACTGATAAATGAAATGAGCCTTTGTATTCATCCTCTGATTGTAATGAACATGGCTACAGTTGTACACCCAACCACCTATCCATTTTATAACTGACATATTCAGTTCAGTATTGTTGAGACTATCGCACAGAAATAAGCTGCTCCATATGTTCATTCCAAAATAAGATTTAGTTAGTATTTCCAAACATCCACGAGGATCAGCTTGTAAACCTATGAAACATGAGGCAAATCTCTAATAACAGGGCATGTAATGCATTAATGAGGCTGCAGGGCAGCTGAACCAGAAAGCCTAGTTACTAACATAAAATCGCAAACAGTTCATTAATGTCATGCACATTTGAAGTCAAAGTAATGTCGATTATTATACCAACTGAAAGCAGTCAATCTTGGTGAAAGCACAAGCGACACATCTTTGAATGGTATGGGAGTGAATGGGATGCAGCCTCCGGTTATGAGCAATTACTGCTGTAGACCAGCATAAGTAATAACGAAGTCTGATTATTCATGTTAGGAGTTTGAAAACAACAGAACAAGGGTTGTTTTATAGGAATCCAGAAATAATAATACATTGACAAGTTTGATTTAATAATGATGATGAAGTTTATTCCACAATTCAGTTGTGATTAAACTGCACATTGTAGACTTTATTTTAAGGGTATCTGCATACATTTAGGCCACACTATGCAGTTTAATTATGTCTGAATTGTTTGATTTGTAATTTTAAGCTGTGGAGCAGAGGGGTAAATCAAGGAAAAATGTGTCTTTGTCCCAAACATTATAGAGGGCACTGTGTATGTCATGTCTTTTTTAAATGATATATGAAAAAATCCATATTCAGAGAAAACTCTTAACTCTCTTTCCTTTTTATTTGTGACCATGCTAGGCAGGTTTTCTGATTGATATTTTTCAGGGTCATACCAGTGAAGAGACTAAACTGAGTATACTGTATCTTTCACAGCACCAGGTACATGTATTTTATAGTGACATGAAAAGAATAATGTTAAAAGAGCCTTTTTTCCCTTTCTTTTTTTCTCTGGCTTCTTATCTCAGATTCTCCAGAGAGACAGGAATTGAATGCCAAACTCTCAGCTGCAAGTGAGAAGCAGTTCATCTCCTGTGCTTCAGCAAGTAATCGACGATATGACTCAGACAGTTTGATTCCAGATATCAGATAATGGAAAGTGTTAATGCTTAAAACAGAGAGTGCCCTAGCAGCTGCCGAAGAGAACTGGCCAGATCTGAGAGCTGTAATATCAAACTTAAATAAAATCGAATAATACAGTGGTAATTGAGAACAAAATTGGAAACATCTTTAGGCTAATTACAGTATCATGGATAAATTCACAAAATGCATACTATTTTTAAAACTAAGAAAAAACGGCCTAACATTGCTTCTGGAGTAATATTTCAGAATATGGATATGTTAATGATAATGATTAAGTATTTGGCTGCTAAAACCTATAATACCACCAATACATTTGTGGCTTATAAAATTTAAAATATTGTAAAAATGAGTGGTATAATAAAAGATACCACAGCCATACATTTTGACATACTAAATTGTCTTTTATGTTCCTCATTAGCTCATGCAAAAGGTAATGGTATGGATACCATCTTGAACAATTTGGCAAAAACAGCATGCAGAATGCAGTAATCATTTTACAATACAAACCTGGCACTGGGCATTGTTTTAATTCTATCTAGGCTTACAAACTACATTGTCACAACAAGATGCTTAATGACATTTGTGATACATTATAAAGTACTCTTGACAGATTTTCAAACACATTAAATCCCTGCAATGTTGTTCAGAGAGAAGTGTGAGCCAATTCCTAACATATCAGTGTTTTTATCCCATTCATGGGTATGACATTAAATTTAGATGAATGTCTATACCTAAAACATGGTTTCTCCAAAGTAGCCACAGTAAAATTTCAAATGATTCATCTGTTACCCTTACTATAAAATTCATGTGCAAATCAAATTGAAGCTTGGAAAAAATTCAAAATATTTCCAACCTCTTAAATAACAAAACTAAACATGTGAAAAAGGAGCATTTCTTGGTATGTCAAAACTCGACACAATAGTCTCTGGTGTGCATTTCATGGATTCATTAATGAAGTCCTATAAAGAGAAGCTGTCTATGAATGTACCCTTCGCCTGATATCCAGAAAGCTGAACCTCTGCTGAACATGAACATCTGTTTTGTCATTGTGTCTTAGAAAGTTCATGTTTTAGCAACTTTTAATGTTTTTTACATAATGAGCATTATTATACTGTAGAATGCTGAGTTCAAAAGAATTTCTGGGTACAATTTGTATGTGATTATTATGTTGCATACAGCAGTCTTCATAGCTGTCAAAGTGTGACTTTCTAATGTCATCACAGTACCCCAACTGTAGTCACCACTGTTGCTGTAAATTCTGCATAATAAAGCACATAACGCCTATATGAGGAAGGTCAAATGATGTGGAACCTACCTGTGATATTTAGAACAACTTCTCCTATTATATGCTGTACTCAGCAAATGCAAAATAAACACTAGAAGCATGCATTTGTAAGGTGTAAACTGACAATCTCAGAGTTTTATAGAAATCGGGAAGTTTGAGAAAATCCTTGCTAGATATGTGTTGAAAGTTACCAAGCGATACTGATCCACATTCCTAATTATATTCACTGTATACTAACGTACATTGCATGATACAATTTATGCACATATGTATAAACTGCATGATGCAAATATTTGCTAAATAGTTGAACCCAGGTTATCTAGAGTGCACATTCACAGCTTATAAATCAAAGGACTATGATGGTTATCGTCCTATAAATTTCACATAAATAACAAACTGGACTGGTCTGACAGCACAGTGGCACAGTACAAGAAGCTCCAGAGCAGGCTGTACCAGCTACGGAGACTCGGGTCTTTTGATGTGTGCAGCAAATTGCTGGAAATGCCCTACCAGTCCATAGTAGTCAGGGTGGTGTTCTACGTTGTAGTCTGCTGTGGAAGCAACCTGAGCTGAAAAAATGCAGAATGATTGAGCAAACTTATCAGGAAAGCCAACTCCATCACAGGACGAATTCCAGACACACTGGAAGCTGTTGTAGAAAAGAGGATGGTGGCAAAATTGGATGCCATCATGAAAAATCTCCTCCACCCTGGCCAGGAGGCACTTTCTTGGATTACTTTTAGCCACAGGCTCATTCCACCACAGTGTGACAAGAAGGGTCTCTGGGGGTCATTTCTGCCCACTGCTATTAGAAAATTCAATGCTTCCCGGCATACATTTTAAGTTCATTTTGAAATTTCTACACAATATACATTTATTTATTTATCGATTGATTGATCGACTGTATTATTTGTCCTATGATTCTGTATCCTTGTGTTTTATGTTTCTGCTGTTGTATGCTTCGAAATTTCCCTTTGGGATTAATAAAGTTAATCAAAGTTTAACCTAATCTAATTCTAACAAAATATCTCAAAACAGGAAAAAAAACAGCATTATGTGAGTCAAACTAATGTGTTGTGATAATAACCATCAAATAAGATTTATAGTTCTTTGTTGGAATTTAGTATTTGCTACACAGTATTAATCCATAAGGGGAGTATATGTGTATATGTAGTTCCCTGCCTCGCACCAGTATAGTAAGGTGTTTAGGATATAATGACTAAAAAAGTTTTTTATGTCTGGTAACAATTTCCTGCAAGTAATTAGTAAAACCAATATTGATCCATTGATATTGATCAAATCTGCATTCCCTCAGATCCATTCAGCATAATTCCTCCAGCTATGTGCCACAGAAGAGATCAATCCTATCCTTTACTAGCAGTTCAGCTCAGTCTTGCATGCAGTTATGTTAAAATGTTGGAAGCCTTTGTCCTTGAGTAATAATGTTGGAAACTTCTGTACTTTAGTAAAGAATACAATTTTTTGAAGTGGAAGTTGGGTATTTGTGTGCCTGTAGTACATAACGTTAACAAAACATTTTTGATAAATGACCTGATTGTTCTTTGTTTTGTATTTTATATAATTGCAGCTGGTTTGATATATTCTGATGGTTTTTGATTAGTTACATGCTGTACTTACATGAGACAGAAAGCATTCACAGTCTGTACATCTTAAATAACACCAATGATAATTTTCTTAAAGGATTTTCTAAGATTAACAGTGTTCTGGTAGTTTTATATTTGCTGGATGCTTGACACAATTTAAAAGACTATGGACCTTTTAAAGGTCTGAACATGGGCAATTATTTTTCAGAGGTTCAACATAAAAATGCATATCCTGCAGAAGAAGTGTGATATTCCTGTGCATGAAGCTTCAAAGAAAAATGATATAAGGTTGAAGGAATTCTTAAAGCACTCTGACTTAACCAACCCATAAACTAAAAGGATGACCCATTTATAGAGCAAACAAACACATTCAGGCAACACCACATTAAGAAACAAACTTATTGTTTTGATTTTTCAAGTCTCCACCCACTCAGTAACAACAGTTCAGCTATTAGATATATTTGGAGATGTTACTGTTTTTATCAAAACTGCTGTACAGCCACCACAAACTATTTTACAATCTTGTTGCTAAACTGAAAAGTAAATTACAAACTCCACATATACAGAGGACCAAAGAAAGTTAACAGATACCTTGTGTAGAGAGTAAATAGCAAAAGCTCTTGAAAAGAGATATAAGATAATGAAAATACATGAAATCTGGCACTTCTCCAAAAACAACCAAGGAAACTTTTCTGTTTATGTTGAACTTCATGTTAAGTGTAAGCACGAGGATTTCCATCCCAGGGCAGTGATAAAGACTTCCAGTGGCCATAAATTAGTGACCATTCTCAGGTGGAAGGCATTCAGCTGGACTAAAATAACATTGTTATAAACCTGTCTATGGTGCACATTTATTATTTTTACAGAAAAAACTTTAGCTCTGTTCAGCATAAGTGAAAGATACATCAGAATTCTTACTATTTCGGTCTAAGCAGCCTCTTATTCAAATTGGGCAATAATGAAACTGCACAAGTCCAGCAGAAGTAAGCAGAAGAAAAATAAGGTTCTGCCACAGTTGTGCAACTTGAGATGTGTGAGTTGCTGGATTGTGCAGGCAGATGTGTTTTTATCCTGACACAGACTTTGTTAAACTCACGCCTAAGCCCGAGCTGAGCTAGTTCGGGACTTTGTGACCTCTTTTCAATAAACACCACTCCATGAACGAATGGTTTCGAAAAGTGGAGACAAACTCTTCCTGCCCTTGACCCTTTTAGAGTGGCCCATTATTCAGAGCATGTTACATACAGCCTGCAAGAGATGTTAGTTTTTTTAAACATCTATGTGTTTCACATATCGACTGTATCCATTTTCAATTTATTGGGATTACATTTACACCTGACGTTAAAATGGGTCTCTGCATGGCACAGCACACTACAGCTATACTAACCTGTAGTTAGAACTGAAACTGGCATAACAAGAAAAAAACTTCAGTGTTTTAGTAATGGTGCCAGAGGAGTTGGTAGCTTGAATACATGCAAGCCGCTGCTGCTACTCCAATCACTTTTTTAAAGTGTTAGCCATAATTGTTTTGTCTTTTCCATGATTATGTGAATAGAAAACAGTTTGCCTTGCAAAGCTGGTTGCTAATAAAATATAAAGAAATGTGTACTTCTGCATGTTGATTTATTTTCCTTATGATTTTTAAATTATGTTTGGACCCCAAACTTCAGCATTCTTTTGCATAAATGATTTTGGGACTTGTCAATTCCACTAATTCTCTCTATGTGATGGAAAATTTTGATTACATGCTTACTTACTGTCCTGATAGTTTGACTCCATTTTAAATTTGCTAGTAAGCTCTTGTTGTCGACCGATAGTAACATCAGGAACTCAGATGAAATGTTGGGGTTCCAACCGGGCCACACCATTTACTTGGAAAAAGGCTACAACGAAAATAACGAGCACTCGATGGCGTGGAAATTACAGAAAAATGTCTAAATAAAGTAACAATGCTCATCTATAGCAGTCAGGCTTGTGGCTGGGAGCCACATTCCAGGTTGCCTGTCTCCAAATTAGATGCCTCCTCCCAGGAGCACCCTGTTTTTATAGCTCCTGGAACAAAAGGGGCAGAGTTAGTTGCCCTCATTGAGTGCTTCTCAGAGCTGTGGTGGAAAAAGAGATAGCGTGGTTAGGAATCACGCCTCTTAGTGTCCTGGGGTGGTAGTGCATATCTTTGATGAGCCCACTGTGCTAACCTTCTGACGTGCCTGTGTGACACTCTGTAATGCACTGTAATGATATAAAATATATTGAAAGTACAATGTCTTATGAGACAAAGATCTTTTACCTCATAAGAAAATTTATTTGGTCATTTTGAATGATTTAATAGAAAAGATCACTTACAGCCATGCCATAGGAAAAGCTTTCCAAATATATAAGCTGGTTCATATTATATTTGTTTCAATATTTATTTTTTTAAGGGGAAAAAGGGAGAATTCTAAACCTAAACATCAGCTACTGTATATTAGTCTTATTAAAAATCCCAGAGACAACCTGCAAATTACTGCTTTCATGAGATTAAATCATTTCAAGATGCTACAACACTTTCTTCCAGTTATCTCCTGCTAGATCTGAAGGCGCTGACTCCAGACATGTTCAGTTTGAGGTCTGGAATGTTCCCAAATGACTGTCCTGTACTGTAAGCCTTGAAAAGATAAGACACTGCATATGTGGCATTTACAACTGTAATTAATGTTGCTTCAGTCAACTTGATTAAAGACTTGTCCAAAAAAAGCCTATTATTAAAATTTAACATCCTGCAAACTTCTAAGCAGTTCAAACAACTAAAGAAGCAGAGATGTATTGTAAAAAGAATAAATAATTAAAAACTGTCTGTAACAGCGAGTTGATGTGAAATTCACATTAAGTGTCTGCTAATCTGAATGGAATATCAGTTTTACACAGGCTCTTAGATTATTGTATAATCTTTTACCTCCTGTAAGTTAACATGTAAAAACAGAGTGTTAATTCAGCCAGTCTCACCTATAGAAGCCAGGAGTGTTAGATTAGTTTACAAACAGAACGCTGGTGTACAGTTTTCTGACCATCTTCTTTTTTGTATAAATTTGTACGACTGTATGACCATATTTAGAGAGAAATAAAACAAGATAACTAAAATTTAAACTGAACATTCTTTAATCAATAACTTTTGTTGTCTTTGTAATATCAATTTTTTCTTTAATTTTGTGTGAACTGTTTTGCCTTGAATTTTACTAAAACTTTTAAAACAAAGATACATGGATTGTGGATTTAATCGAAAACACATTACACTATTGCTGAATCGTTCTATGAAGTAAGCTAAAACTGTAGAACCTTAGAAATGTTGGCAGCTACACTATCCTGAAACATTTGAAAAAGACTGCTGTAATTCATATTGGGATATTTGCATGCATTCTCTTCAGCTTAACATGAATATGCAATATACACAAAAATATCTGATACACCAGAAGCAGATGGCATTGCTGCATGAGAATGCTCTTTGACTTTACATTTCACCCAGATTGGGCAGACAGATGTGAGGCATTCTTTAAAAACATGACTTAGCCCACAAAAAGAAGGGAAAGCTTTCTATTTCCAACTTACAGAGACAGTTATTGTGAGCTGATAAGTCAGTCAGTGATTTTCTAACCTGCTTAACCCTGAGTAGGGTCATGGGGGGTGCCACAGCCTATCCCAGCAAGCATAGGGCACAAGGCAGCAACGAACCCTGGATGGGGTGCCAGTCCATTACAGGGCAAACACAAACCAGGGCCAATTTAGCATCATCAACCCACCTAACCTGAATGTCTTGGGACTGTAGAAGGAAACCCACACAAAAATAAGGAGAACATGCAGACTCCATGCAGGTAGGACCCGGGATATGACCCTGGCCAGCTTACTGCAAGGCAGCAGTGCTACCACTGTGCCACCCTGAGCTGATAAGTAAATGAGATATATATATATATATATATAAATATATATATGGGCGGCACGGTAGCACAGTGGTAGCGCTGCTGCTTTGCAGTTAGGAGACCCGGGTTTGCTTCCCGGGTCCTCCCTGCATGGAGTTTGCATTTTCTCCCTGTGTCTGCGTGGGTCTCCGGGTGCTCCGGTTTCCTCCCACAGTCCAAAGACATGCAGGTTAGGTGGATTGGTGATCCTAAATTGTCCCTAGTGTGTGCTTGGTGTGTGTCCTGCGGTGGGCTGGCGCCCTGCCCTGGGTTTGTTTCCTGCCTTGCATCCTGTGTTGGCTGGGATTGGCTCCAGCAGATCCCCATGACCCCGTAGTTAGGATATAGCGAGTTGGATGATGGATGGATGGATATATATATAATAAACACATAGTTAAACATGAGTCTGTGAGTGAAAGAAACCATTATTGTTTTTTCAGGATAAATGGTGAATAAAATATTGAGAAAATTTTTTCTTAAAATATCAACCAAGTCTAACACAGCCTCTTATACTGAATATGGGACATTTGTGAAAGGGACCCAGTAATAACATGGTTCATTTTAATGCAAAATTGTGATAGGACGTATCTCAGGACCATTGGGAGTCAATGTAATAATTAACTATAGCAGTTTCACTTTTGTATAGTTTAGTTATTGCACTAACCTGAAGGGTAGGTGGGAAGGCTTCCAGAGCAAACAGCTGTGATGGTGGTATGGAGACACCTCACTCATTTTAACTTGCAAGTGTTACCTTCTTGAAAAATGCTACCATAGCATGAACTGATTGCTATGTCTATCGATCAGTGCTACCCAGTTGAAAAATGATCTCTTTGGCTACATTCACATGATAAGCGTTGAGCTTTACACCAAGCTCAGTGTTAATGCTCTGTTCCTGTACCTGAGCGGTGTTGCTGAGAAATGCAGCAGATCTTGTCTGAAGAAGGGGCCTGAGTTGCCTTGAAAGCATGCATATTGTAATCTTTTTAGTTAGCCATTAAAAGGTGTCGTTTTACTTGACCTCTCATTGCATCCATGAAAGCTAACACGGTACAACACCCCACTACTACAGACTGTAGTAACTGTATGTAGCTTATGATCCAGCCATGCAAGGATGTCAAAGAACTGTGTTTAGTAAAACCCCTGAGCTGTTATTGTTTTATGGCTAAAAGTATGGGGAAGGGTTGTTAAAAGTGATATTTGGCAACCAACCAGTAACCAACAAAATGACCAGAATGGCCGACAGTTTGAACAGGACAAACGGGTCAAACTTGTAAACCAAGACTCCAGTAACTACAGCCTCTCTCTTAGATGCTTTGTATCACATTCAATGAGGGTTTTTGTGGAGGACTGAAGATTCAAGGTGAATAACAATCACTTGCACTGTTATACAATTCAACATGCAAAAAACATGCTCTACTCTATAGGGACTGTGTAATTAAAAGTGACATAAAGTAGATACTAAACTAATAGACTGCATAAAGGAAGAATAGACTGAATAAATACTGAACAAGGGGCATTATATACAAGGCAGCTGTATGTAAGCTATTCAAGTAGTGAGTTTGCTTGTACCTCTAAAGTGACATCATCTTTTTTGGGGACAGAATGAATAACTGAAGGCTGAAGGCATGGGAGATGTACTGCCCTTGTTTTCTTGAGGCGAATTTGGTGATTTGTTGCCATCAACTTCCATACTGGAGACTGGGCTATCATCAGTTTTGCTCCTTCTTTATGGCTTGATGTGACTGATATTGCATTTATTCTTTAAAGTGGCCCCTTCAGAATTTGACAATGTAATAACCTTACCAGATATTGCATGGATGACACATGGCCCAGAGAAATCAGGTTCAGTCCTTCCCCTTTTCCTTCCACGCTTCCTCATGTTGAATAGAAACATCTGTTCTCCAACACTGTAAACTATATTTTGGTACTTCTTTTGTACTCGTTTGTCATATGCCTGCTTCTGTTTGTTGCAGACTTGCAGACATTTTCCATTGTGTGTTTGATTTCAGTCTCTATTCCTGTCTTTTTTTGGCTTCAGAGAACATACTCTTTTTGGGAAGAATTATGTTGAAAAAAGCTAAAATGAAAAACAAATTTGAATAAATACCAACATGATGAAGTAATGTTGGATACAGCACATAAGCAAAACAAGGTGAGATCTGTAAATTCCTAAAGCAAAATATTATATTGCAACTCCAATTCCAGAAACAAACTCACTGGCATGTCAACAGGCACCTCAAAGATTAACACTGCCAACTCTCCCATGCATTAAAAGAAATGGGGAATGCTTCGTGGTGGTGTGGACCTGTGATCTTAATGAAATCAATGTAGCATCCAAGTAGACATCCCAGTTGTTCTGTTTCTCATTTACTCATTTTGTGAGAGCTCTAAAATGCAAAATAGGAAAAGCAAGATAAACAACATATTTAAGTCTCTCTCAGAAACAGTGTAGAACTTCTTGTTCTAACCATACACCACTCGAAACGAATGCTACACTGAGTAACTCCTCAGAACCGGGGCTTATGACCCAGGGTGAGACACCCAGAGTAGGATTCTACAACATGTTTTACAAGAAAGTGTGATGTTTGTAGAAAGCTTCTGATCACCATGAAAGAAATATTAATGGATAAATAGTAAAACTAAACATTTTAATAATATGAAGTTATTAATGGTTAAAAGCAATAAAGTTCCTTTCACTGAAACTACAATGGATTGCAAAAAGAAAATGAATTAAAGACAAGACTGTGTTACAAAGTTCTAATGAAAGCCTGAATAAAAACAGAACTTGAATAAAACTTGCTGCTTTATGTTATCATTTGATTTCTCATTCAGGCCGTTGGTTTGTAGATGACAGGCAGCTCTCATGCTCCTCTCAATACACCATAGGCTACACAGCCCATGGTTGAGCTTTTAAAATAAAAATCTAGAAGTATAAAATACAAGCAAAGCAGCAAGAGAAGAATTCTTGGATCATTATTATAGCAATGGTAAGTTGAAAGTACACATACAGTACTTCACAAATTCTCTTTCCTGGTCAGAAAGGATTCTGTTGGGACAATCATGTCTTTATATACAATACTCTACCGTGGCTGTTCGTTTGTCTGTCCAGGATTTTAAATTACCTGTGTCTCGCAAATCATTTGACTTATTGACCTGAAATTTGGTACACGTATGCTACATGACCTCTACTGTCCGCTTTCAGGGTGATGATTGACTTCCAAGGTTATTCCTCTTTTTATTTTTATTTTATTGTAGAATCAACTCTTGGCAGCGGCCATGCGGCGCATGTGTATGGGCGCCATTCTTACCCCTACCACCTTCACCGTCACTTCCCTTACCTCTTTATATCTTAAATCATTGTTGAAGAACATTGAAGACTTAAGTGCCAGCTTAAGTGAAAAATTAAGGAAAATGTACTAAGTAATTACAACACAAACACTGACTTAATCACTTTTAACGCGAAAAGATGCCGACGAAAAAAGAGAAGAAATGGGCCGCTAGGGTGGAGAAAAGAAGAGCTGCTCAGGAAGCAGCAAGCACATCAACCTCTGAGCAAACGAATGCTAAACTTACAGAGAAAGAGGATGAAAACTAGGAATGTTCAAGTCACGTGTATTCGTGCAGTGCACCGTTACTGGTCTATATATAACAGAACAAATCTGACATCCCACTTCAGCTGCAGTTTTAGTTTTTAATGGGAAAACCTCACCCCACTTAGAGAAGTAGTCTGTGGCAGTGAGGATATATTGAAATCCATCCACAGTTTTTGGAAAAGTTCCTGTTAAGTCAATGCCGGTGAACTCCCAGACAGTAGACACCTATCAAGATGAAACAAATATTTTTTAAAGTATTTAATTGCTGTTACATAACATTTAATAATGCTAAAAAATGTTGTCTGTTATGTAATATTAAGATACTACTGCACACATTTACCTTAAAACACTGGAACAGCTGTGGAGCAGTCAAAGATTTTCCAACCTTCTGCCATTTGTTGCATTTCAGGACCTTTAAGAAATGAGTTGTTAGAATGTATACAGTTTTTATGACTATAACAAAACACAAAAATGAGTCAACCACACACCCAGTTGTCAACATCAATGGTCATGTCAGTAAAATCTGCAGCACATCACAGATGTGTGCCCACCAAATAGAGAAGAATGAAACTCTTTGAAGAGCATCCTTGCCTCATCTTTGGTTCTAATGGCTCTTCTGCTACCAATTGTGGTCTTTGGCCGGCTTGTCATCCCGGCCAATACCCCCAGGCCACCAGATGGAGACCCCCTCTGCAGTATGGAGGTCCCCACGAAGACCAGCAGGGAATCATGGTTTATGTAGTTTTATACACGACCCTGCTGGATACCACAGGGGTCGCAAGAGGGAGCTGCAGGGAGGACCGAAGAATTATTTGTGCCCTATAACTCAGAAGTACGTCAAAGGAAGAGCGACATGCTTCCGGGGTGAGAAGAAGGACTCGTACCTGACCCCGAAGTGATAGAGAATCACGTGGACTGGGGATTGGGAACACTTCCGGGTCAGGGAGGATAAAAGGACTGTGGGAGCTCCCGGACGGCGAGCTGAACTGGGTGGAGTGTATTATTGTTATTATTATTGGTTTGTTTATGAGTATTGTGGAGGAGAGGGTGCTTTGTGCACTGTGCAGAACTAATAAAGTCAACATTTGGACTTTTATCTGGTGTCTGAAGTCTTGGACAGGGGTTCAAGGGAGCGATACAGCCCTAATCTGTCACACAATGAAGAACATCAAGAGTTACATTCATTAAAGAGCTACCTTACCAGAACAATTAAATTGATTGTACTTCAGATACTCACTCTTTAGTGTGAATTTGGGGGTATACTTTCTAAGGTTTAATTTCTGGGACTTATCATACCCTAATGGGTATGCTCCCACATGCAAGGAGTTGAACAGTTCTTCCCACTTTTTTTCCATACCTATAGATGTTGCACACCATTATCAGTTAACTTTTCCATTATGCAGCAAAACTAGTTTGCACATGCAAAGCACACCATTTCAGCTTAACATCTGCATTGTACAGCAGAACCACTATGTACTGTACATGTAAATATTCACATGTTTAAATACCAAAACGTTGTGATGAACATAAGATATTACAATATTCTTTCATCTTTTCCCTCTGTATTTATAGATGCTGCACACCGTTATTAGATAACTAGCTTTGCTGCAAAACACAAGTTTTCACATGCAAAAAATGCCATTCCAGATAACTTCTGTGTTACACATTTAAAAGTCAAAACGTCAAAATGAAAATAACATTTTAATAGTATTACTTCCCAACAGCCAATGTTTTTTCTCTAAGGTTGCACAAATCGATGGGTACTGTGACATATAAAGAGAAATGTATATTGGGTATATGCAGAACAGCTTCTCAATAGGTTGTGTGGTTCAAGAGAACACCGGGCTGCCATGTTACTTTATGCCATACTGGTAAAGGATGTCTGTTTTGGCCGCGTAAGTTGGGCAAAGTAACAGGCTGAAAATGTAAGCCAGTTATCCAGGTGCTTGCTCAAAACATACAAAATTAATGCTTTTTAGCTTAAATATTGTTAAATAGTTACTTCCGGGATTATCAGCATAAATCATAAGCAGAAAGCCTAAGGACTCACATGGTGTGACTTTATGAAGACAGACCTCTTGACCAACAAATGAAGACAGAACTCTTGACCAACAAATAACGGAGAGAGGCAGGTTCTGCAGCACTGGTCACCTTTAACTTCTGTTATGTCATAAGCTTCCTGTCCAATCTGTAAGAAAACATTAAGAATATTTTTTTTTACTTGGCCACCACTACAAAGTACAAGGGATAAGTAACATATTAAAAAAATATAACATTTTTGGGCGATGTATTCCTAAGTGCATTCACAGCTCTGTAAAAAATACATTAGAAAAATTAAAGCTGCAGCAAAATGCAATGTTTCACTAACCAGTGTGTAAAAATGTGCTGTTACTTTATTCTTTTTGATAGCTTCAAACTACTGTATACAGCAACAGTAGTTTTCTTTCTGATGTGATTTTTCATAAGGCTCAAAAAATTGAAGACAACAACTCTCATTCCAAACCGAAGCAAGCGTAAAGCCTAATAGCACATTCAGCCATTAAACAGGCTTTATCAGTGGTCTTTTTAATGAGTAATCACATCATATGTTTCCCTATTTTTCTTCTTTATGACATCATTACTTAAAAAATTTATTATTTGAAAAAATTAAAAATGGCATTTTAGTCAATTCAAAGTAAAAATTATACTTTATATTATCTATTTAATTGCTGTTTTTTTTTTAGTCATGAGTTGCTGTGGCATTATGTAAGGATTATTTGAAAGTCTGGATTTAAGCTTTTACTTGGGAAGAAAATGTATTTTTCTCAATTGTAACACAGCTGTAAGGATTTTTGAATAATTCAAATTTGGTAAAAATGTTGAATAGTAATCATTTAATATTTATATATTTCTTTCAAAATAAAAAATAAATTGTCTGAAAACAGGTTGTTTAATAGTTACAAGTTGAATTATATATGTGCTTTACATAATGAATATGCTTACAAAGCAAACTAACTGAAAAGATGTCAGGACAGGTAGAAGTTCCATGAGTTTCCCGGCCAATGATCCAGTTCCTTTTTCCTCCCTGGGATTGTGGAGAACAAGAGTCCCAAGAAGAACTCCCCATAAGATTAGGAAAAAACAGCCAAACTCTACAAAGAAGGCAGTTCAGTGGAAACTGCACCAAGGTCTGACCTTTGAGATGCAGCATGTCAACCAGCAGACGTTGTTAATATTAAAATTCAAATAGAAAAAAATAATTAAAAAAGAAATCTGCATTTAAGCAAAGTCAGTCAGTCAGTCATTGTCCAACCCGCTATATCCTAACACAGGGTCATGGGGGTCTGCTGGAGCCAATCCCAGCCAGCACAGGGCGCAAGGCAGGAGCAAATCCCCAGGCAGCGCCAGCCCACCGCAGTTTAAGTAAAGTGGTTTATTTCAATTCAGATGAGCATAAATAGTAATTGAGTTGAGACATAGTAAAAATACTTTGAGGAGCCCCTAAACATTGTGGAGAAACTGCCATCAGAACAGGCAGGGCAGGAAGTATCTGATGGGACTGAGTCCATTTTATGGATGATATCACTACAGTGGTTAAAAGGTTTAAGGTTAACTTTATTTAATATTTGAAACTACATACTGCACAGCACAGCAGAATGGAATTGTGTCTCCCAGCACAATTATGTTCAAGAGTAAAAAAATAAACAGGAGAATATCAAATTATCAAGGTTAAATAACAGAGGATCACTAACATATTGCACAGATAAGGAATGAGTCTACTAGTTTGTGGGGTGAAAGTTTTCAGAATTCTGGCAGTTCAGCACCATATACTTTGATACAACTTGGTAGCAGAGAGAAAGGCAAACAGTCCATTGTTTAAGCGAGTGGTCTCTGTAGAGTTCCTCTATGGGAGAGAGACATATCCCAATGATTTTTTTATCCCCTCTCACCACTCTCTGCAGGGATATCCAGTCTGATACTAGACATACTAGACAGAGATTCAGGTGGTCAATACACTCTCTGTCCTGCCTCTGTAGAAAGAGATCTGGGTGTTAAGGGAGAGGCAAGGTCTTCTCATGTGCTGCTGGAAGTGCAGTTGTTTCTGTTCCCTTCAGACTAGGGAGGAGGTTTGTTGGATCCAGGACAAAACATCTGTTATTTCCACTCACAGGTTGTGCTCTTGACTGACTCCACAGTAGAGCCATTAACAGAGAAGAGAAATTTGATAGCATGGTTCTGCCTGAAGTCAACAGTGATTTCCTTTGTTTTATTGGCATTCAGAGTCAAGTTATTGTTCTTATACCAGTCCACAAGTTGTTTGACCTCCTCTCTGTAAGTCATCTTGTCATCACCACTGATGAGGCCTATCACTGTTGTGTCATTAGCAAATTTAATGTGGGGTCTGTGCTGTACTTGGTGCACCACCTATGGGTCGTTAGGGTGAAGAATAGAGGACTCAGGACATAGCCTTGGCAGACACTGGTGCTCACAAGGATGGTATTTCAGGTATTGTTTCCAACTTGGACTTACTGGGATCTGTCTGCCAAGAAATCTAAAGTTTTTCAGGCCTAGTAGAACAAGCTTGTGCATGAAGTGCTGAGGCATAATTGTTTTAAGTGTCAAAATAATCAAACAACAGAAATGAAAAAATGTTCAGGTCCCAATTTGGTATTGTTGCTATTAACTGTCAAGATGGTGTTTGAGAGGTAATAAATGTACAAGGTCATCTATGGTGTCAGTGGGCAGAGAGGTGAACAGAGTCATCTGGTGGTTATGTTTTTTCTTCCTGCTCAGGCACATTGGAACCATAAAGGAACCAGACAGACATGTGACCTCTCTGATGTTTTTTTTCCCAGCACTGCAATGTTCCCTTTGGCTTAGTGACAGCTGGCTCAAATGGATAATTACCCTCTTCAGCGTAGAGACCACACTAGAGGTCTGCATTGTGGTGGAAGATTTTGTAATGCAGGGCTAAATTTAAGAGTTTTGTGCAGAATTAGATGGTTAGATTTTATTCCTGTGTTTGGGAGAAGGTGGTCAGAGCATAAATAAATTCTTGAAAAGTAAATAAACTGTAGTTTAATATTATAATTTATCATGAATATTCTTGTAAGAGCCAATCTTAGAAAGTTAAAGTTTTGAGTTAAACTCATATTAATGTTTGCTTAATTTGAATAATAAATTTCTTCCATAGTCATAGACAATGGTATAGTCTTTTCCCCCTATAAGTTAGTAACTTTCTTGCTATAATTGAGATACAGTGTGATAATTGTTTCAGTTGTGTTTAGAACAGGTCCCAGTACACAGGGACTTAAAAGATCCATTTTCTACTCAGAGATGGGATAGGCATACAGTTTTCTGAACGTCTAGAAGTGGTTCAGAAATGTTAAGTTATTAGTAACGATTTGAAACGTATCAAGATTTAAGCCTTGAACAGAACTTTTCTTAACAAGAATTTTTCCTTTTTTTGCTATTTTAATTTTCTTTTTTGTGTGAAATGTTTTACTTTGAATTTTAACTTTTAAAAACAAAGATATTTTGTTTATTTTTGTTGAATACCATTTTTTGAGTTAGAGCTGCTGAACTTTGGCAATTTTAGAAAAACGCAGCTACAATTCTCATCAACACTATTTTACTGTGCAAGGGTGAAAAGAAGGAAAGATAGCATGCCTTGTCTGTGATGTGGTGGCATCATTTTCTTTTTAAATGTTAATTGTAAAGTGAGTTTGCAAACTAACTAACAGCACATTGTGATGCAAATGCATGCAGTTTGTAAAGGCAGATTGTTTATTGGTTGGGGTACAGTTTTTTTCATATATATGTGTGTGTGTGTGTGTGTGTGGGTGGGTGTGTATGTGTGTATATGCACATATATTTGCAAATAAGCAAACCAGCTGCTGTGGCGCAATGACAAAGGCTTCACCTCAGGTGCTGATGTCAAAGGTTCAAATCCTGTAAGGAGATGCAAAAGTGCATAGACCTGATCAGCCCCATTAAGGGTGAAACACATGTTGTGTAATCTTTGTATTATTTGGCAGATATATATATACATATATATAACTTACGCTGGTGAGGACAGTGTTAGTATGGAATTTTGCCGCATTTGGGCTGGCTCACATCCTGCCTGGTCTGTGCATGGATACCAGTGTGTGCTTATCTAATTATTAAGCCTACCTGAACCTTCCAGGCAAGGAAAATCCACTGCTCAGTCCCTGAACTCCAGAAGCACATTTCAACCAGGTTGACCATGTAGCCTGTCTTTGCCAACAACTGAATCTTTTATAGTTTAATCCTTTCTTAATCCTAATGCATGTAATTCTTTTAGGAAAGGTCTTGTGTTCATCAACAGCACACAGCACCTTCCAATCCCTTCCCACTTGTCTTTTCAAAAGAAGCCAATGGAGAGTCATTTGAAATAGTGACAGGAATGTATTCCTAAAACTTACATCACCATTACTCAAGCCATCCATTATCCAACATGCTTTATCCTAACTACAGGGTCACGGGGGTCTGCTGGAGCCAACCCCAGCCAACACAGGGCACAAGGCAGGAAACAAACCCCGGGCAGAATGCCAGTCCACTGCAGTGTGTGCACACACACACACACACACACACACACCCCATGCACACACTAGGGACAATTCAGAATCGCGAATGCACCTAACCTGCATGTCTTTGGACTGTGGGAGGAAACCGGAGTACCCGGAGGAAACCCACGCAGACACGGGGAGAACATGCAAACTCCACACATGCTGCTTAAAGTCATTTGACAGCCAAATGAGATCAATATAGGAAACAGAAGTGTGTACATCCAAATCGACTGTAATGCTACACTTTTACTAAAGAGTGTTGAATCAATTCTAGTTACTAAAGGTAAGATAGATAAAAATAATTGTAAATACAGTTTATGCCTTATACTGTACATTTGTGAATCTTCCAAACATACCAAAAGTAAGTTATTGACATTTATTAGCACTATTAATATGCTTGACCATTAGTAACTTGGTTGATAATGTTATTTATCCTTTGTATGCAAAATGTGTATTATTTTAACTGAAATGAGTAAGCGAGCTGAGTTTAACATAAATGTACACTTGCAGTACTTTTTCTATAAAAATAATAAAGAAGTAGAAGCTGAAAACCAGAAAAACAAATAAATAACAATGAGGGACTTTGCAAGACATTGACTATAATCTGTATTGCAGCCATTGCCAAACAGGTCATTTTTATTCATTCCAGTATGTAACACTGTGGCTGCAGGAGGCTGATAACAAAATTCACATGTAAGGCGCATCTTACTGAAGAAGACAGCAGGAAGGACCTTTGTACATCAACAAAACACTGCAGCTCAGAGGTAACTCGAGATTGACTCACATTGCTTCATCAGACTCCAAAATCTTCACTCCTGTATATAAAATATTCACACACAAAGATTTAATTATGCCTGTAGCATTTATGCTTATGTATATTATCTATTTTAGCCTTTTCCTACCAGTCCTGCTAATGTCAGGTTTGTGTCAAAGCAAAAGTTTTCATATTCAGGCTTTAATAGAGATAACACATTAATGAAACACACTGATAAAAATGTACTTACCTGTCACAAGCAAACCCTTTTTCCCAGCAGAAACCTTTTCTTTTAAAGGCTGACAATCAATCTGCATTTAAAGGGAATTTCAAGCTGCAGCTGCTTTCAAAATTGAAGGTATCACTTCATAGCTCTCTGCAAATTGTGTTGAAATAATATATAATATTATGCCAACATCACCCCATCTACCCCCATCATTGTAGACTGGTAATAAAGTGGAGGAGCTCAAAGTAAATACATCAAAAGAAAATGACAGTTATATTGCATAAATCTCCTCCCATTAATTTTATGGGTCTGCAAAAACACACTCCATACTTTAAATTATATTTTGAAGGCTACGGCAAAGATTTTCTCACAAAATACCTCAGATTTGATAGTAAACCTTTTTATTGATGATAGGGCTGAATAAAAACAGATGTATACTAGGTAAAGATCCAGGGCTGCAGTCCTTTTTCTTAAAAAGACATCTGGGCTAAGCTTCTTAATATAAACCCTGCAAGTTGTTTTTTTTAGGTATTTTTTTAACAAAACATTACTTAGAAATAATGAGGAATTATTACACATATTGTTTTTAAATTTCTTGCAGAATAAAGTGTGACTTCCTTGGATAGATGCTATGTATTTTTACAAGGTAATATCTTTACTCACAATAATACAACACATTTCCATTGTACCACCACGGGTACAGTACAGGGCAGGAGCAAGTCTATTAGTCCACCCCAGAGCACATCACCCATGCACACATTGACAGTTCCCATCACAGGGCCCACGTACATTCACCAGTTATGCTAACCTGTGTGTCTTAGAGAGAACTCACATGAAGGTGATAAAAAACACAACCAAGCACATAGTTAAGCTATAAATCAAGCCTAGGTTGTGAAAATACTGTATACTGTAAATATTTTGGCAGATGGCCGGGCCCCTTACCCGGCTGAGAAAACTTAATAATGGAAGGACCAGGGGAGAGAGCATGCACAGAGCACTAGATGGCAGCCCTTCCTGAGTTGCAATGGTTCCTCACAAGGCTCCATGGGAGTTTGAGTTTGACACAGCCATGTTGGGTTCCGTGAGTGTCGCCAAGGGGTGCTGCAGGGAATGCTGAGCCCTACTTTGTTGGGCTTCTGCCTCACCCAGAAGTGCTTCTGGATCACACTAACAGGCCACTGGAAGTAGTCCTGGGTGCAGAATGAAAGAAGCCCCCCACCTTCATTCTGGGAGCCAGAGTCAGGAGGTGGAGGACGAAGCTTGCTGGAGGAGGAGTGGAGGCAAAGACAGAGAGAGAGAGAGAGAAAGAAGAGAAGAGAAGACAGAGACAAAATGCTTGGTGCATTATAACTGTGCTTATTTGGACTTTAGACTGTGTATTGTGCTGGGCAGTTGGGAAATGGTTGAAAAGAGTTTCCCACAAGAAAAAAAAATGTGAATTGCTTAACTTGTGTCCTGCGTCTGTCTGTGTCAGGTTTAAGAAGCTGAACGCACCCAGAAGGCCACAGTATGTAAGATACCCTCAGTGATATGAAGGCCTAAAAAAGATGGAACTTGCACAGTATATCTATATCCATGGCTCTTGTTTTAGCCGTAATTGTGGACCTTGAAATTGTATGTGGCCAAGTCTGTTTTTGTAAATAATACCATACTATGGAATGTATTCCATGAGGTGTTGCCACATTGATTCCCTGTACTAGAAGCTCATTTGGATTGGTTGTCACCTTGCACCTGATGCTGTTGCAGCAGACTCTAACCCTGTTATTAACTTGAACATACACTGCTGTGAAAAAGTATTTACCCCATCTAATTTCCACTATTCTTACAAATTGTTAACACTGAATATTTTCAAGTCTTCACCCAAAATCTACTATTAGTGAAAGAGCAATTGAATGGGTACAAAGTTCCTCCACAGCTATGTGAAAGACAAGTATTGAAGTACAGGATCTGTTTAGCTGCAGTCTACAGCTAAAGATGGCACAGCAACTTATTAATATGGGGCAATTACTTTTTCAGCTGATGCTGAATAACTTAGTTCATTAGGTAAATGATTGAATGTGTTAATTGTTCACTCATATGCCCTTTAGGTTTTGGGTGAAGACCTGAAAATGTTCAGTGAAAAATTAATATGAGAAGTTTTCAGTTTCTAGTTTTCTTATTTATAAGACATTTTCTTCACAGTTCCATAAATCAAAGTGACATTGTTTTACTGAATGCTAAAGACAGCTGTACTAAAAGAAAGATATAAGAAGCCTGCTGTTAAAGTGCATGTGCTATATACTTTATAACTAGCTAAGAATTGAAACATCTATCTGGCTGAAACCCCAGAACTGTGTCAAATTTTGTAATTAGTTATTTTTATAAAATGAAGGTAATATTTTTCATGAGTGTTGTGCCTTTTATTCCATGCTGGAGAGACAAGACGTTCCACATGCCTACCCGGATGGGCCACCTCAAATTGCGATCCGAATGCTGTTGTGCAGCGGGCGATGCCTTAGCACCTCACCAGTTCTGATCCCCAACAGGCCTGACACCATTGGCTCTTTGATAGTTTGACTCTTCCGGGGATGAGGTTCCTATCGGATTTCCCCCATCCCATTCATAATGTTAGCAGCCTTCCTATAGGCGGCTACAGCAGAGCTACTCCCGTCTTTGAGCTGCGTGTTCTTTTATGGTGACAGCAGCGACATACATGTCTCTGGTGAGTCTTACTATGAAGTCAGTGGAAGGATTGGGATAGCATGGGGGGTCATGAGGTTGCTGGAAAGGGGAATACAGTACTCCCAATATCTTTACAAAAGGATGAAGGTGTAAGTCTTTAGAGTTCTGGTTCTTTCTGTTTTGCTATATGGTTGCAAGACATGGATGCTATCCAGTGACTTGAGACAAAGACTGGACTCCTTTGGTACGGTACTGTGTCTTTTCGGAGAATACTTGGGTACCATTAGTTTGACTTTGTGTAAAATGAGCAGTTGCTCACAGAGTCCCAAATGAGGCACATTACCTGCATTGTGAGGGAGTGTCAGTTACAGTACTACGGCCATATGGCGCGATTCCATAAGGGTGATCCAGCTTGTAAGAACCTCACTGTTGGGGACCCAAGCGGCTGGACCAGCCCAAGTGGATGCCCATGTAACACCTGGCTGCAGCAGATAGATGGTCATTTCTGTATGGTGGGACTGGACCATGTGTGTGTGTATATATTGTGGACCCGGCCCGGACACAGACAGGCGGACATGTTGTTAATCACCACCACACGTTTATTATATACAATATTTACAAATAATCAAGTGCCACACAAACTCCAACACAGTCCTGGCCACACAATGCCTTCTCTTGGGGCCGCCTCCACACTCTCTTTTCCTGCCTCGTCCTGCTTCCACCCGACTCCAGCTCGGAATGAAGGAGTCGGCCCCTTTTATGTCATCCCGGACGAGCTCCAGGTGTGTCCCGGCATTCCTCTCTGGACACACCCCAGTGTGGCGGAAATGCCAGCTGTTCTCCCGGAAGCTCTCCGGGTGTGCCTCTTCTTCTTCCCCCCAGCACTTCCTGGTGTGGCGGAAGTGCTGAGGTCCAGGGTGCCCAAGGCATTGGGGCGCCCCTGGCAGTGACCACGGGTCCCTACAGGGTTGGGCTTCCAAGCCCTCTACCCATGGCCCCCCAAAGCAACCAGGATGGCGGCCACCACGTGATCCCAGTTGGGCGCACGCCCACTTCTGGTCCCTGAAGGCGTCCCGGCCGGGTCGTCGCCCCTGGCATCCTTGACAATATATATATTGTCGCCAGGCCGCCAGGAGGAGCTCTCCCGAGAGCATGGACGGGTCCCGAGTTCCAGCAGGGCCTCATGGACTATGTAGTTTTTATGCGCAGCTCTGCCTGATACCTTGGAGACCACTGGGAGTCACTGTTGGGAGGCCAGTAGACTCATTTGTGCACTATGACCCGGAAGTTCGTCACATGAAGAGCGACGGGCTTCCGGGGTGAAGGAAAAGGACTATTTACCCTGACCCGGAAGGAATAAGGACTTGTGGACTGTTGGCCAGGAACACTTCCGGGTCAGGGACTATAAAAGGACCATGGAAACTCCCAGACAATGAGCTGAGCTGGGTGGTAGGAGGGCAACGCGTCTGGGAGTGGAGGATTGTGATTATTTAGTATTTGTGATTGGTTAATGAATAGTGTGGAGTGGAGGGTGCTTGGTGCACGTAATTATTATAATAAAAATAGTTGGACTTTTACCTGGTGTTTGGCGTGGTACCTGAGGGTTCAAGGGAGCGATAGCGCCCCCTATTGCGACAATATATATATATATATATATATATATATATATATATATATATATATATTGATTGTGATAGATGGACAGCAGCTCATCCCGGCCGACACATCCAGACCACTAGATGGAATCTTCTCTGCAGCATAGAGGTGTCCCGGATTCCCGCAGGGCATAATGGGAAATCGAGTTTTGATTCACAACCCTGCTGGGCACCGTGGGTGCCACCGTGTGGCGCTGCAAGGAGACGCAGGCATTTTTTTTTTCCCTATAGCCCGGAAGTACTCCCAAGTCATGGGGGCAGAAGAACAGAAGTACTTCCGGGCTGAAGAAAAATACAAGTCTTCATCTGATCCGGAAGTGCTATTGAATCACATGGACAGAAGGACAGGAGCACTTCCGGGTCAAGGACTATTTAAAGGACTAGAGAAGACCCAGCGAGAGAGCCGGAGTTGGAAGGGTGTGTGATGGAGCTGCTGGGAGTGGAGGATTGTTGTATTATTGTGATTATTGATTTATTGTTTATTGGGGTTGATTGTGGTGCACTTTGGCACAATATCAAAGAAAGTAGAAATTAAAAAATATTTCTTGGTGCTTTTACTTGGTGTCTTGGACGTTTGTCTGTGGGGTTTGAGGAGCGACAGCGCCATCTAGTGTCACAATATATCTATATATATAAGAAAGAAAATGATCACAGTAAGGCCAGGTTTATACTTCACGCGACGCGATGCATGCTCCAGTGGATGCTCCTGCTATGCAAGCGTTGTACTGTTTATACTTGCGCGCGTACTTTACGTAAATCTGGAAGAATCCACCAGGTGGCAGTGCGAGAAATCATCACGGTGAGAACAGGTTCGGCTTCGCTGTGTTGTGAATTGCCTGGAACAGCCATTAAATTCCAATGACAGCTTACTGCAATATCTCTGAAAAGGATGTTTAATAATTAAATCCATCAATCCAGAGATGTGCCCATTCCAGCTAGCATTAGGCACGAGGTAGAAACAATCCCTAGACGGGGCTTCAGCTCATCGCAAGGTGAATACAAGCACTCACATACATTAGCGTCATTTTAGTGTCACCAAATCCGCATATCTTTGGAACGAAACCGAAGCACACTGTGGAAACCCAACAGGAAAACATGTAAACTCCAGGCAGGGAATACCAGCGACGTGACTCCCTGCGAGACAGCAGTGTGTAATTATTAACAGTATTCATTATTTAAATGAAATTAACAACATCTGCAAAATGTAACATATATACTTTAATGCATTTCATCATGAAAGTGATATCAAGTATAAATCTAAGGATTCTAAATGTGCAGAGAGTTGAAATATCATACATTTAATGTGTTCTGTGTGGTGATCTATTGCTGTTTACTGCTGCTGTCAAGTCACGAGGAAGCCCAAGAAAAAAAAGATGGCACAAAAGATGGTACAGTGGGAGCCACATCAAACAGCCGCCTGGAGCATGACAGGTCCATGACAGGACCATGACAGGACCATGCACGATCCGTGCACGGAATGTGATCCCCTGCGATGTTAACGATGCCCCGCCCCATAAACGCCCCCATGCACTTTCTAAAAAGATGGTTGCAATGCTGTATAATCCTGCCAGATGGAGCATTGACTGCTTCAGTTAACTGCAGTGTCCAGGAAGCCCTATACCGTATCTTTAATATACTGTACAGGCAGTTCTTGTATTGTCAACATACTGTAGTTTCATAAATAGATGACGTGGTAAAAAAAACAACAACAAACCGATTAATAAAACAGATTTGTTAAATCACTCAATACACAACCCATGATGATTATGCTATTTATTATTAAATAATGAATTAATAAAACTAGTTAGTAAAATATTTTTTAAGACATCCTTAATAATCCTTAAAGACAAACGCCCTCTGCCAGACATCTGCCAGATGAAAAAGATGACGTCGCATAGACGTCTCCGCGACGTGTGTGTGCTATCTGGGTTAACAATCCTTAAAGACACGGTACGCCTGTAATTTATCTATACCGATCATTGTAGGTACGGAATACAAATGCAGGCTATGTACAGTATTTTACATTACGGTGTATTTTACCTAGTTCCATTTAATATACTGATAAATTATATTTTGCTGCAAAGTAAAGCTCAAAATATAACTTCTGCTTGGGTTTGTTTTCGTTATATTTTTGATGATGTTTTCGCTGATGTTTTTTTTTCACTGATAGTCAAAAATTGGCATAACAAAGGCAATTAATGGTGCATGCAACCTGAAACAAATATCTGTCCATATGGGTCAGTATTTCTTTTGTCATTTAATCATGCATAATGCCTCCCCATCAAAAAATCTGATGGGGCATTAATCACTTATCACAACTGCGAATAGATGCGGCAGCAGAGACAGATTAAATCCCTATAAACACTTGGAAACAATAGTAAAAAAGTTAGCGCCTGTTATACCAATGTATTTTTACTGATTTTTTACTTCTTATATTTTTTATCTAGTTTCGTTTGGTTTTACGCAATTTCATGTGTTATTTGTGTGTGAGTGTGCGTGCGCGTGTGTGCATGAGAGAGAGGCTCGAGAGAGAGAGCTTACAGTACAGTATATTGTGATTTGTCCAAGGTCGCTAGAGCCTGGCTTACTCCTACCAATATAAATTATTTCAATTAAACCCATTTGTCTCAATCACAAATTAAGCCAACGCTGTAAACAAATGACACAATAAATTATACATTCTAAAAATCAAGTTTTATTCGAACATTTGCAAAATATATACACAAAAAAAATGAAAACAATCATAAATTACTGCTAAAGCCAGCCTGTGGCTGTTCAGGGTCAAGTTTACGAGGGCTTCTCAGTCTTTCGTTGATTTTACTTCTGACTCGGAACCAGTGGTCCGCTGTCAGATCCGGAAATCTCTGCATGACAGTCTCGTGCACCTTGTCTTTTAAATTCTTGGGCAATTTGGCTTTGCCGTTTGTCCCACTCCAGTTCACCTGCTTTGCCCAGCTCTGCTAGGCCTCAAATGGGAGTGAAGTGGAGTTTTAGAGTGGAAATAATAGATCATTATTTGGAATACACGTATTTCACGTGTGTTCCGTTTCTACAGTAATCCGTGTAAACACATTTTTAAAACAGAAACGTTTTTCATATTGTAGTAGTAAATGACAAAATGTAGGCATAAACTATATAATGTATGAAGCCTGAAGTCCAAATATCAAATTAACAACTTCACAAAAGGTACAAATATAACAGAACAAGTATGCTTTTATTCAAAAATATAACTGCAGGAAAAAAAGCC
>JANRMT010062842.1:27622296-27652686 GCA_026402145.1 Polypterus bichir lapradei
AAATGCACTGAAGCCTGTGGTATGGTTATGTCTACAGAAGAAATTTTTTCAAGTATAAACTATCGAGTGTCAAGGTAATCATGTAGGTGGGTTGGATAAATTGAGAGAAAGGCTGATGTTTACTTTTGGACCGTTTTAAAATGTGTATTTTTCAGGTACATATCCAGTACAGGTATACCATGTAATCCTATGTCAAACTCATCTAAACATTTATTACATTGTGCTAGCTGTGCTATCCATCCATGATGGGTTAAAATTTAAGTAATCAACACACACTTTAGTGTTAACATGTGCACCATCTATTGCAATATAGTTATTGTAGGTCCAAAAGTATTTGGGCAGTGATACAATTTTCATAATTTTGGCTCTGTATGCCACCACAGTGGTTTAATCGGCTTGCACTCCTGCCAACTCAACCAGTACCTGCTGGGACGCCCAAGTCCTGCTCCACCATCCTACCAAAATCCCTTAGTGTTCATAGCATGAACCTACAAAGCCCTGCGGTTGCTCCTGCTCTCTGATTGCTCAATAGGAGCGACCTGCCCCTTGAGTTCCATTTTTTTCACTCCATGCAGAGCTACCTCCTGATAGAGCACCAAGTGCCACATAAGGATACCAAGATACAGAATAGGTGAGTGTCAGTAACAGCTTATAAATATCATATTACTTTTATTTTAGTAGTAATGACTAATAACAGAGATGCAGTATGCACAGATAATCAGCAGCTCTAGTCAAGGTATGCTAAACTGAAGTAGTGAGTCTTCAGCCGGGATTTAGAAGCTGAGACTGAACAGGGACCTCTTATATTAGAAGACAGACTATTTCACAGATTCAAGGTCTGTAACTAAGTAGTCCACTACTGAACTTAAAGTGACCTGCTAAAACAAAGACATATTCAGTGAGGGGGTCTCTTCAAAGCAATATTCAGACAGCAGATTCTGTGAATATGGTGCTTTCTTTCTGTTTCTCATTCCTGAACTGTTAATTGTATAATAAAAGCAACTTAACAAACAAAACCAATGTTCTAAGAGAGGGATCCCAAACAATTAGCATTCCTACTATATGTAATGATTTGTGATTTGATATATTTTTCAGAATATTCCTTAAGCACTTCTCAATATTTACTTGCATATTTACTTTTTATATCTTTTCTTTACATATAAAAATAAGGTTGTTTTTGAATTTTATTAATAATAAATGTAGCATATTGTCAAAATGGTGATCTATTACCACTAAACACAGTTTCTATTTAGATTAGATTAGAATTGTAAAGCCAAATTTAACTGCACTTAAGCATACTGCAGATACAAATAAAAAAATATAATTTTCAAATTCTGCCATTTTAGGAAGTTTCTTCTTTTGTTCTGTAGACCATACCTAAGCAGTGTTTTTGTCTTCATGCTTGACATAGTTAGGCTACTCTCAGAATAAAAAACATTTAACCCAGTGCTCCTGTGCCTTCTTTTCCACACAGTTTGAGAGCTGGCAACACAGCAGCGTGCTGTCTGATTTTGAGTTATTCACTGCACTAGCCTGCAGTTGTAAATCCTACTCTGTCTTTTTCACAGGCATTCTTCTTATGGAGTGTTTCACTATTTTTAAGTTCAGATAAACAAACAAAGTGTAGCTAAATCCTGTGATTTCTTTAAAGGTATAGACTGTGATTTCTTTTGGGTAAGACAGCTGTTTTTTATTTTCATTGTAGTTGATACTTGATCAAAGTTAAAAAAAGCATTTTTTCTAAACAATTTTGTAATAATAAATATGAATCCAAACTCTTTAAAATAAAGGTTCTTTAATAAAATATGGTTCCTTACTTGGCCTTTTAATGTATAAAATTATTACTTTGCCATGCCCCATTTCATTCTGGGAAGGTTTCTTTATATATGAAGATGGTTCTTTGTGCATTGAAAAACTTCCTAAACATGTGGAAAGAAAATCTTTAATGTATGGTAGGCTACTTAGAAGGACACTAGCGAACTAAGAAAACCGGTGTTATCATATGCAGCCAGAGTACATTTAAAATCACAAACCATTGGTATTTCACAAATCTGTTGCCGTCTATTCATGGACATTTACTGTATAGTGTCTGTTTTGGATCTTTCTGGAACCTTCATGTGGATGGGTCTTTTGGGAACCAAAAATGGTTATACTATTCCATCGCTCTGAAGAACCACTCTGGCACCTTTACTTTTAATGTATAGTGTAGTAACTATTGAAATAATAAATTCACTGTAATTATTTAATATCATTTGAAATTATTTAGTAATAGAAACAGTCCCTTCTCCCCAAACAAGAAAATGCCACCTAAATTGTAACCTGAAAAGTTTTACCTACCTGGCTCTGAGGAACAGGTTCATGATCTTCCTCTTAATCAGAAGAGTATAATATGTCCTAATGCAGCGCTTCTGAAATGCGCAGAATAAATATGTTCTTATACAATTTACAATTGATCACAAAATTAAGATGGGGGAGGAGGAACAGAAATCCCATTCTTGGCTTTAATGAAAAGCCTGACGTAGTAGGAATAGTGGTATGTAAGCAGGTTGCTTTTGTAAGATCCCAGTTGTTCTTAGACCTACTTGGCTGCTATGTAATTATACAGTAGTTGGAAGGCAATAACAGAATGAGTTGAGACTGTTGAATGTATAGGTTTAAATTATTTTAAACATTTTTTACATACAAATGTATACATGCTAGAGACTTTTCAGTTCATTCTTAACACAGCCATGAATTTTTCATTCTGATCCCTGTAGGAACCTCTTGAGGTATATTCTAAGAGGACAAACTATATCTCAGTGCCAACTCCAAAATACAATACATAATGTACTTTACAATAAATAAGATACTTAGGAATTTTCATGCAAAGTTACAGACCTAAATAAACAGACCTACAATCGCTCCACAGCAATTACATTGGATGAACGTCAGACAGTTTTGGTAATTACTTGATGTGCAAAAATCCATGCAGGGTGCACCGGTGAGTCAAATCTAACAATAACAGTAATGTATAAAAATAGTGTTTTAAGAGACCCTGAGGAGTGAGGTAATGCTAATAACTTTACAGTAGTCTCAAATATGTAGCTCATCTCAGAAAGAAAAAATCCACAAACTGTAGACTAAAGGCCCATTTCCAAGGTTCTGGCTAAAGAATTTGCCAACTATTAACACAACTGAAATCTTATTTTACGGGACCAAAGTGGAATTATTAAGTACTCATTTTTGCACAGTTGTATAGAGTTTAATATACGCTTCACTCATGTCGCAGAATCCAGAAGATGGTATTACGCATATGTTATGGAATATTCAACTTCGCAAAACAGAAGAAAGGCTTGTCTTTTGTAAGTCTCATGTTTTATGTACTAAAACAGACTGCAGCTGAACTCGCCATACCTATTACCCATTTGTACAGCACCAACTCCATCAGATAGCACATTATTAGCAGTTAAAAAATCAGGAGTGGTCTCCTCTAGACTTTCTCATATACTCAGATATGGGGATGGATATTTGAGGAGTAAACTGCAAGACAAATTATATTTTTATTTTATGTGCATTAAGGAAACATCAACAACAAATCAACTCAAATTAATAATAAACTGAGCTATTATTATAAAAGTAAAGTTGAATAAATCAGACTCTGCAGCAGCATGAACAAAAGGTAAAGTACCACTTCCGATTAATGGAACTAAAGTTGATAAAAATCTACGTTTTGTACCCAATACTTGTATGCAAAATGTGGTTGACCTAAGTGAAAGCGTACTCAAGTTATTGTGTTTGCATGCACACACACACACACAGAGACATAATTTCAAAAATTGCATTTTCGGAATAAAAATCTCAAAATTGAATTTTTGGAGGATTCCAATACTTTCCTATACTTCTTATACAAGAAAGTCAGGAAGGTCTAAAATATTGAGATTCATCAAAATCTCTACATCTAATCGTTGGATGATTACAAAACTTTCCCTATACTTCATATATGAGAAAGTAAAACATTGTCAAGCACGATTGTGGTCAATGAGGAACCCAGGCAGTAAATGTGACATGGGCAACGATTTTCAGTTAGGTAAACTGATATGGTCTGGTGATAAGATCAGCAACTGCGGTCTGCAAATCCGATGGACCCCAAAACTAGAAGCTGCATATGACAGTCATATTTGTTCAGCTCTACATTTTCTGGATTTATGAAATTTCATTTTATGTAGGGGTTTCTTTTGCCTTTCTTGTTTACAAATGTAATGCCTGCATCTTTGGGATTTTCATTCTTGGATTATGGACTTGTTCGTGTTTACTTTAAACTCTTTATGTGAAGAATGACATTTTGGGTTCTTTTTTGCCTTTTTCTTGTTTTATAATTTAGATTATAATCATTATAGAGTATGAGAACTTTGGTTTTTTTTTTATTTGAGCCAGGGGTTTTTATCATTCTCATCTGCCTTTAATGTGAAATATAAGCTTATTTTTTCTGCAGGCTTCTGAAGTTGGGACGTAGGTTTGCTTTGTTTTTAGGTATATACAGGTATTATACTTATATCCTGAAGCCTTGGTTTCTTCTGTATTGTAGAAATTCAAACTTTTTCACTTTAAGATATGGTTCAAGACAATGACAATATCCCTGTAACTGTGAGTAAGCTGATTGCTGTCAGTTTATGCAATAATGTAGACATTAATGGTTTTTGGAGGGGAAAGATCACTGAGCACAGCCAATCAGTGGCTGCCTTTTTCCTGTTTTTCTGCCCAGTTGTCAAACTTATGCTGAATCAGTACAAAAATGTTGCTTTCCATATCAATACCAGCTTTTAGACCTCATACCATTACCAAACCTGTTCAGAAGCAAATAATGGTTAAATCCTTTCCCAAATACACATACATCTTACACTAGCCTCACTGCACTATGCACTGCTTTCCTGTTGATAGCATGACGTGTGCAATCGTCAGAGCAGTGAGGGGAGTGTTCCCCAAGAACTCCAGATTGTGTCGAAGCAATAAGACTGGGTGGTTTCCCGTGAAGTCCCAAATGCACTGAAGCCTGTGGTATGGTTATGTCTACAGAAGAAATTTTTTCAAGTATAATCTATCGAGTGTCAAGGTAATCATGTAGGTGGGTTGGATAAATTGAGAGAAAGGCTGATGTTTACTTTTGGACCGTTTTAAAATGTGTATTTTTCAGGTACATATCCAGTAAAGGTATACCATGTAATCCTATGTCAAACTCATCTAAACATTTATTACATTGTGCTAGCTGTGCTATCCATCCATGATGGGTTAAAATTTAAGTAATCAACACACACTTTAGTGTTAACATGTGCACCATCTATTGCAATATAGTTATTGTAGGTCCAAAAGTATTTGGGCAGTGATGCAATTTTCATAATTTTGGCTCTGTATGCCACTACAGTGGTTTAATCGGCTTGCACTCCCACCAACTCAACCAGTACCTGCTGGGACGCCCAAGCCCTGCTCCACCATCCTACCAAATCCCTTAGTGTTCATAACATGAACCTACAAAGCCCTGCGGTTGCTCCTGCTCCCTGATTGCTCAATAGGAGTGACCTGTCCCTTGAGTTCCATTTTTTTCACTCCATGCAGAGCTACCTCCTGATCACCAATACTCCTGTCCTCTTCACTGCTTGCTCTCCCACTTCTCATCTCTCGCACTTTCTCTTGCCAGCAAACTCTTTTCTGATTCTTTTCCCTGTTCTCACTCAGAGACCCTTTTTATCTCCAGTGAATACAAGTGCGCCAATCGATCTACAGAGCATTGATGAGGGACAGCCGCTTGCATACACTTTAACTATAATTAGAAAATTCCCTCATCAAGAATCTCTGTGGCTGCACAACTTTTCTCATACACACCTACACTCGGGGTCCATGAGACCTCACAGTTTTTAATTTAAAACACAAACACTCTTTACTTACCGTTTGCTCACTTCACCTCAGTAATGCATGTAGTAATAAAATGCATTACATTTTTCATTTCAATAGATGATGTATCATAGACATTAGCATTGCTTTTACAAATCCCTTACCAAATGGCACATAACAGAGATATAGCAACCAGATGGACACACATATACACATACTGTTACAATAAACTGATATTAAGGTGAAGTATTCCTGCTTGCATGCTGTACTTTGACCTTTTAAGCTGCTGTTTTTGTAGATTGTCACTTCAGTTGGGAAGCAATAGCTATTAATAAAATTATTAGCTATCTAGTTTTAATAATAATAATACATTTTATTTATATAGCACCTTTCCCATGCTTGACCTTTTCTCTCAATCGTCTTAGTCTTTGTTCTGCCCTATGCTTTCAACATCCCCTTAAAAGTTCTTAGTCTATCTTTAAAATAAAATTGTGTATTTCATAGCCACTTTTGCACGAAGTGCCCTCTTGGCACAACACCCTACCATATTTCAAAGTTTTTTGTGTATGTTGCAATAAACCCACAAGTCAATCAAAAGCAATAATGGTGTTTTTAAATACCTAAGGGTGTCTTCTTTCAAATTGATCATAAGATTCTGTGTTGTTTGCACTCCCTCATTAGTAAAATATGCAATTTGCACAAATATATGCTGAAGCGAGTAGTGCATCACAGCTGAGAAAATATGTTTTTATTAAAGATCCCACCTGCGCCTAGCCACATACAGTGAAAGACTTATTGTCATTGGATAGGTGAGGTTTAGATCATTCAAATGATGTATAATTGTCTGTGATTGGTCATTAAGACTACATGTCAAAGCTGTGCATAAAAGCAAGAAAATAAATTGGGTGTGTGCAAGCTTATCTTTACTCATTGTTATACACATGGTTCTGTGAGAGTGCAAGGGGATTGTTTGTATGACAAGCAATATGACTTGAAGGTTGCACTGTGGAAATGTTGTCTTCTTTAAAAACAAACAAAAAAAAAGAAAATATATGGTTGAAGAACTTCTA
Source organism: Polypterus bichir lapradei (assembly GCA_026402145.1). Lineage (NCBI taxonomy): Eukaryota > Metazoa > Chordata > Cladistia > Polypteriformes > Polypteridae > Polypterus > Polypterus bichir. The sequence continues at coordinate 27,629,232 of JANRMT010062842.1, forward strand.
GAAAAGTTACGCTAGTGATTCAGAACATGAAGTCCTCGAGGCAGATTCTGATCAGTTTTGAACGATACATCGCTGAAGGACTTGATGGCATGCTGATTTGTAAGTATTGCTTTATAGTGTAACATTGAAGTTTTGTAGCTTGCAGCTTTATAATTCAAGCCTCATGGGGCCAACTACCATATCTGGACTCAGTTAGCTGCACATTCTCCTTATGTTAGCTTTCTGAACAGTCTTCTTCTTTCACCTGCTCCTGTTAGGGGTTGCCACAGTGGATCATCTTCTTTCATATCGTCCTGTCTTCTGCATCTTGTTCTGTTACACCCACCACCTTCATGTCCTCTCTCACCACATCCAGAAACCTTTGCTTAGGCCTTCCTCTTTTCCTCTTCCCTGGCAGCTCTATCCTTAGCATCCTTCTCCCAATATACCCAGCATCTCTCCTTTGCACATATCCAAACCAATGCAATCTCGCCTCTCTGACTTTGTCTCCCAACAGTCCAACTTGAGCTGACCCTCTAATGTACACATTTCTAATCCTGTCCATCCTTGTCACACCCAGTGCAAATCTTAGTATCTTTAACTCTGCTATCTCCAGCTCTGTCTCCTGCTTCTGGTCAGTGCCACCATCTCCAACCCATGTAACATAGCTGGTCTCACAACTGTCCTGTTGACCTTCCCTTTCACACTTGCTGATAATCGTCTGTCACAAATCACTCCTGACACTCTTTTCCACCCATTAAACCCTGTCTGCACTCTCTTTTTCACCTCTCTTCCACAATCCCTATTACTCTGTACTGTTGTTCCCAAGTATTTGAACTCATCCACCTTTGCCAACTCTACTCCCTGCAACCTCACCATTCCACTGACCTCCCTCTCATTTACACACATGTATTCTGTCTTTTTCCCTACTGACCTTCATTCCTCTCGTCTCTAGAGCATATCTCCAACTCTCCAGGGTCTCCTCAACCAGCTACAGATCACAATGTCATCAGCAAACATCATAGTCCACGGGGACTCCTGTCTAATCTCGTCTATCAACCTGTCCATTACCATTGCAAATAAGAAAGGGCTCAGAGCAGATCCCTGATGTACTATGTTAGCCTTCTGAACAGTGCTTTTTGAATTTCAACTTAGAGTACAGGCAGTTTTTCTTAGAGTATTGGTGAGTACTGTTACACGCGTGAACTCTACGGGATTAGGGTAGTCTGAAGCAAGCGCAATCAAAAAATGCATTAAAAAATCTCACATCTCCTTGTCAAACCATTTGGTTAGCAGCGGTCGGCACTTTTTTAAATTATTTTTGAAGAGAGAAAAAAGGATAACATTGAGACAAGAAAAGTGCAGCAAGAAAAAGAGATAAAGTCCCCATCCCACTGTAAGTAAAATAAAAACTAAAAAAAAAAGCTGAGGAGAACAAAATGAGCGAAAGAGGTGGAAACAGAGTTCTGCAAAGATCTAGCAAGAGGGCAGGACCAAAAACTTAGCTAATGATGATGTAAAAAAATTTTTTTTTTTGGAGTGTTATACGCAGTACTCTTTAGCTATTTGCAGCTCCTTTATTATATTAGCAGAATAATACCTCATTTCTCGGTTTGTAATTTAGGCACAATAATGTCAAAAACCCCTTAGTGCATAAGAGGTTATGGAATTTCTGATTATCACTCCTGCTTTGGAATGGACCAGTGCATTACCTCTGCCACTTAACAATATAAAATCTCCATGTTTTTAATTTATATTTTACCTGACTGGATCATATCAAGAAGAAACTAAGTAAAGTCAATTTATAGGATTACAGGTGCAACAGAATAGATAAAAATGCTTGAAACTGCCTGCCAAAGATATTATGACTTGCGCATTTAAATTCGAAAATGAGATCATATATAACATTTAACTTTATTTAGTTCTCTGACAATAGTTTACATATAAGACATCTTTATTTATTTTAACAAGATATGTGATTCTTTAAATAATGTTTAATGAGATTAAGTGGTGTTATTAGAATGTGCTGTTTATTTATATGCTGACTTGGTGTAAATTAGAATATATTTATATGTATTATGTAAATGCACCTATATGAAAAGACCGCATTGTATTAGATTTCTTCAGTCTGACATGTTGCACAAGAGAAAATGGGACTCCATCAGTGGGTGTAAAGAAAGGATGTCCATGCTGGAGGACTCTTCTTTATCTTCTAAGTATTTTCCACAACATAAGCTTACTAACAGTCCATACTCAGAGTTATTAATATGTAAGTTCAAAGATAGACATATTAACTAATTAAAGTGCACCATACTTTATCAGTGTAATAATGGGCGTGACAGTGAAACTGAAATTTTAATGAAATGATTGTAGTAACTGCTTTAACTCATTTCACAATCTAACACACTAAAAATGACATAAATCATTTTCCATATTGATAACGGGATCACAATGACTTATAATTTTTTGAATTTAGGTAGTTTGGCTGCTAAAGAAAATCTATAGTCAAACATACAAGCAAGGCTGAAATAGGATTTTTTTTTTTTTTTGCTTTTACATTGACCTCATTCAGTTCCTTATTTCATAAGGTATTTTACACTTTAAACTTATGATTTCCTCAATGAAAAGATAAGACAAACAATATTTTCATATTGTGATAACGTTTCTGTTTCTGGCTTTCTTTTTTTCGAACAATACTTTTTCTATAAAGTTATTTTCTTATTGTTTTTTCTTTAAGCTTTTGCCAAAAACTGGTAAAGTTGCCCCTTGTGATAAGCCAAGATCTGACAGCATCTTATGCTATTCATCTGCTTCTATATAAAAGAATGTCTGCATGATCTGCACCGTACCTGAAGATCAAAAAAGTGTCAAAAACACATCCATATCATTGCAACTACAGTTGCAACTACAGTTTCATCTTTGATCTGGTCCATCACAAGACAACTGTTCAAAATTTAAAACTAAAAATAACACAGAGGACTTGAGAAATTTACATTTCTTTAGTTACTAAGAAAGATTTTTCTTTTTGAGGATTCTTAGAACTTTTCCAATTTGGCAAGTATGGGAGTTCATATCAGGTGAGCACACCAAAATATAATCAATGTAAACCATAATGTCCAAAAGATCTCAAAGGTAGTGGCTTACTAGCAATTATAATACTGCAAGAGCATTTGATTAGTCCATAGGGTATAGAAGGTGCAGTATTGAATACTGTTTTCCACTTAGTCCTTCTCAAACACAGATATGCTTTGTAGATCAGGCATGGTGCATACAGCCAACTCACAGCACCAACTGAGAAGTGGTGAGATCAACAGATGAAGGTTGATACTATAGCGCCACACCATCGCAGTGCTCACTGGAGTCTGGCAGTGGATTCTTGCTCTTCATATCCTATAATGGGCCGCTCATATGCAACTATGGCAGGCTTACTGTGACCAGTGTAAACTCCTTGCAAAAGCACATACACTCTTCAAAATATCAGGGTATTCTTCTTTTCAGATTGCGGTCATGTAAATGGTGACAAAGACACATCAGCAGAGTTCTTGAATGCTTCTGTTCTGCACTGGCATGGTGTCATATATCAGCCAGCATTTCTCCTCTGGCTGGGGTTCAAAGTTGTGTTTCTTGTCTGTATTCTCCAATTTTGGATAATTTATTCATATTAACTTTTCTTTTGTTTATTATGTGCATTGATCCTTGTGGTTATTTGTAATTGGAAAATTGCCTTGATTATGTCACATATGTTTTGTGGGTGGTCCCCCAAGGGACGGAGCCACTTGCCAATTATCTTCATGAACTGCCCGCCACCCTATATATTCCTGATGGTTATATTCTATTAATCCTGGTGGTTCTTTTCGAATGCCCTAGGGGATGGAGTGTTACTTGTGTTTTGGTATGCTTTTTTGCTTTTGTGATTTTTTTGGATTTTTTGAACCTGTTCTCTGTTTGCTGTGGTTTACTTTACCTTCTCCGGCAATTCATTTTGTGCTTGAAGGAGCTTTTTGGACTACAGAGATTTTTGTTTTAATGAATCTTGTATTTATAAAGATTCTCTGGGGCCCATTGGTTTCTAGTCAGCATTTAGACAGTAATTTACCCCTAGAGGGCATTAGTATTTTAGGACTGTGCATGACACATGGCATACAGCAGGGGTATAAAATGCTGCATGTCTGTGTGGTGATCAATCCTTGATAAATGGCCAAGCAAACCTCCTTCTGTGGTGCTGCAAATGTACCAATATGCTGGCTGTACCCCTTTAACAGTAGAATTACCAGAGCCTATGAAAAAACTTGTAGATCCAGCCCACCTTAAATCCCATCACACCTCTCTGTCAGCGTCTTTTGTCCTGTAAATGTGCCGATAAAGACAAGCAGCAAGCAGCCAGCTATTCCATCCCCCCACCGCCACAGAACGTACACAAAGTTCTCCCAGCTCATGCCTTGATTATCTGGGAGTGAAGTGCTGGAGTTTTAGTGTGGAAATAATAGATTGTTATTTTATGTGTGTTCCATTTCTACACTAATCTGTGTAAACACATTGTTAAAACAATAACGTTTTTCATATTTTAACAGTAAATGACAAAATGTAGACATAAACTATAAAATGTGCAAAGCCTGAAGTCCAAAGATCAAATAAACACTTTTACAAAAGGTTCAAGGACAATACAACAGCTTTCGTGGTGTAGTGGTAAGATTTGCTGACTTCTAATCAAGAATCCCCAGTTCAATCCTGACTGCCTCTTATATTTGCCATTTTCAGTAGTGAGCTGCTCTTATTGTTAATATTATATAGTGCACACATACATTTGGTTTGCGTCTGTAACAGCCGGTATACATTTATAGTACTTGTAAAATGTACCTTTTTTTTCACTTTTATTTTCTCAGTCACGATCACGATACATACTACCGCCCTAGGGATCTGACTCTGTTAGTTTTTATTTGAAACTGGGAATAAATGTAGATGTAAGTGGTGTTTTGAGGCAATGGAACTGGACATTCTTTGATCTGGATGGATAAAAGCTGACACACAAATGATGGTGAACCTGCCTTCTTCGTATCTCACCATCACTTGATTTTTTTGTATTCAGTTTTATTGAGTGTGTGGTCGAAGGTTCGAGGGAAACAGCAGACCGACACTGATCAGAAGAAAAATATAACAGTTTCTTTATTAATTCTTTAGTGAGCAGAGGGACCCTTGCAGAGCCTCTGCCAGCTAATGTCACTGACAGTTACCAGCAAAAACCCAAATTTGCGTGGGGTGAGTTCCTTTTTATAACAGACTTCAGAGTCAAGCTTAGCATGAGACAAGATTACACAATAGTTTGGGGGGGTTCAGTACTACGCCCAAGGGTTACATTATTTGGTTCAAAATAATAAAACAGAAGTGAAAGTACCTGTTTGCTGCTTATTAGACAAAACATGCAGACGTTTCCTAACAGATTAACAGTCTTCTTTTTAGAACAGACTAAAAGTTCAGCAGTTTTCTTAAAAATGTTGCAAGTTACTTTTTAGCTTACATGTATTTAGCAGAGGCAGTTTAAACAATAGCTTATTGAATATTTGTACATTAATACATATAATATTATAGCTTAATAACAATTTTTTTCTTTCTGAAGTGTTCCTGCTGATGGTGAATTAGTATGCACCTTATGGTTTATGAAGTCAAAAAAAAAAACAGAGACGCAGGTATATATGATATTTGGAATTATTCATTTTATGACCTGTATAGTATATTTTGGAAAACATTGTGGCACGAATGCAACATTATTCATATTATTCGTATACATTTGCATAAAATCTTGCGGTTGTAATCAGTGACTGAGTGTTTTGCGTGTTTTTTTTTTTTTTTTTCCTGATCTTGTCAGTGTCCACGTTACTGTATGGTGGAGTTTCTTTTGTACTCCAGGACATACAGATGGAAGAATAGTACAGAGAGGTTAGTTCTGCACTATATGCAATCATCAGATTCAAATTTTAACAGTTCACAGACACGCAAGGACTGTCCTTCCTACATTTACGACATGTGTACTTATAGCAGCACAATACAAAGAAGCACCAAATACACAGTTCCTGTTTGCCTCCACTCCTCCATGGTAAGCTTCATCCCTCTTCCTCCCGACTCTGGCTGTCTGAATGGAGTGAGGTGGCTCCTTTTAAGCAGACTTGGAATCACTCCCAGGTGAGGTGAGAACCCAATGTAGGGCTTTGCAGGTCCCAACAGGTTTGTGTCAAACTCCATCTCTCAGTGTGCCCTGCAGGAATCTGTGGTGCCACGAACCACCCAGGAGGGCTGCTCTAGCATCCCGGAGAAGGTAGTGCCTTGTAGATGCTCTGTCCCCCGGTCCTTCCATCCAGTTGGCATCCCAGCCAGGTAATGGCTCTGGCTGCTCATCACAACATGTACAGTTTTGTCACCAAACCTGCCTCACCCTACTTACCTGAGGTTAGTGGCAACTCGATCTGCCACACTTTCCCCCAGGCCCAAGAGGCTGAAGCTCCACTTGTGGCCATGTCCCAAGGCCGATGGACTTTAGCAGAAGTTGAAGTGATGGTGGTGGAGCTGCAAAAATAGCAGTCTCTCAGTTGTCTCCTTTCCTTTACTGATGATATGAATGGCATTCCAGATCCTGGATCTTAGCATTGAAACTCTTACACAACTCCTCATATGATTCCAGCATGTCAATTTTAGCTGTTTTCCTCACTTGTCACTTTGCTGGGTTGCATCTGTAGGTCTTCTCCTAGTCCTGTTTCTGACACCAATATGGTTTTGTGGTGCTCACCAGTGCCGTGTGCCAATGAATTCCTACTTTTTACACCACTCTTTTAGGAAGCTCTTTATACTTTAGGGGACAGAATATTGAGTTTGCACTAGTAGGCATTCTTGTATGACTTTAAAAGGCTTGCCATTTTCATAGGCTGCCCTGTCGGTGACTCTGAAGCCGCTCATTTGTATGATGGAATGCCTATTTATACTGATGGTGACTCTTCCCCAGGCTGATGCAACTTGTCAGTGCCGTCAGAATATTGTTTTGTATTCTTTGTTAATGATGCATGTGAACTATACATTATCACCTATCATTTTTAAGAAACAAAAGTTAAGACATGTTTCCCAATGTAAATTCAATACTATACAATACAATTTATTTTTGTATAGCCCAAAATCACACAAAAAGTGCTGCAATGGGCTTTAACAGGCCTTGCCTTTTGACAGCCCCCCAGCCTTGACTCTCTAAGAAGACAAGGAAAAACTCCCAAAAAAAAAAACTCTAGTAGGGAAACTACCTTCCAGGTAGGTTGGCGTGCAGTGGGTGACAAAAAGAAGGGGGTCAACACAGAACAAAACACAAGTAACCCTCAATACACATTTGAGTACCGAGAAGAGAAACAGAATAGGTGAGGGTTAGTATCAAATTATAACTATCATGTATCATATATCATATCATATATCACCTTATCCATAAACATTGTCAAAATTTTACATGTGCCATTAAATAAGAGAGGAGTTTAGGTCAATGTTATGGTACAATTCAAGACACCATGCAGTTCTTTGCAAGGCTCTAGGACACTTCTACACTAGAGAAGGTCCCACTTAAGGCATGGCTCAAATCAGTGAAGATAGTTGTGGCAACTGTGAAAAACTGGACTAATGCAACTAAAGAGATTGATTTGATTTCATTGACTAGGTTATGTTTAAAAGTGTGACTACCTGTTTAGATGAATATACAGATACTGTCACTTCATACATCAGCAACCATACCACATGCACTTCAGAACAAGTCATCTACCTGAAGCTAAGCATGTTTAGGCCTGGCCTGTACATGGATGGGAGACCATTTAGGAAAGGTTTGGGTTGCTAATGGAAGAAGTGTTGGTGAGGCCAGAAGGGGGTGCTTACCCTGTGGTCTAAACTGTGGATCCCAATGCCCCAGAGCAGTGATGGGAGCACTGTACTGTTAAAGTGGAACTGTCCTTCAGATGAGGTTGTCATAGAAGATCCCAAGGCATAAAGAGTAGGGTTTATCTCAGATATCTTAGCTAAATTACCCTCCATTGATTAGTCATTCTGACCCCCTAATCATCCTCTCTCTCTCATTGGCGTTCTCTCTCATCCTTGCACAAAAATGGCTACCATCTCATCATTCAGGTGGACACTACACATTACTGGTGGTTGAAATAGCACCTCACTTACTAATAAAGTGCTTTGAGAACTGAGAAAAGCACTATATAAATGTAAATAATTATTATTATTCTGTGAAGGCAACTATATTTCTACAACATGTGTGATAGTAAGTGTAACAAAAGTAAACAATTGTTTACAGCTGAACTAGTGTAAACTTGCACGTGGATTTTGTACGTGGATTACTCATTTAGCCGGATGTGATTGTTGACAATTTGGCATGATCCTGGATCTGCTTTTTTGAAACTCTTGCCGGATGTGTTGTCATAGCAGCACATCCAAATCCTCAAACCTACTCGGAGCAGGTTTGTTCTATGTAAACAAGGATTAGCTCACACACTTAATCAGTGTCCGTGCGTGGAATTCATTCTGTCATGGCTTCACCGTTCATGAATGAGCAACCTATTGATATCGGTGCGCAAATTATAAGAAGATAATTTCATATAGAGAGGGTTCTGCACAATCGGCAAGATCCTTTATTGCTCCCGGAGGAAATTCTTTTCAAAAGATCCCTCTTTAGCCAGGGGGGAATATTGTACATCAAAGATTTATTAGCACCTTATATTCGAAGTCAAACTAGGCAAAGTTGGGCTCTCACAACCACACAGACAGTATGCATTGCTTTGAGGTTTTTTGCAAGCGGCACTTTTTATTATACTGTAGGCGATGTGGAAAATCTATCTAAAAGTGCAGTTTGCCAGGCAATTTGTAAAGTCTGTTTGGCTCTGAAATATTTCCTTCGGGTTTTCATAGTGTCTCCTGGACACCTGCGTGTGCAGACAATAAAAGAGGCATTTCATGCCATTGCAGGTAGGTAATACACAGGCAAAAACACCCACAGATCCATAAAGAATCACACAATCAGCCAAACATTCTTATTACCCAGGATTTCCAAATGTGATTGGGGCACATGGGACTGATCAGAGTGGAGTTTGGTCAAACATTATTTGGAAAATGTACCTCTCCTCCTGATGAATAATCAGACACAGTGTCTTCATCAAATAGTTGACCTTCGTCAATATCTCGTTGGTCAGACACAAGTTCTAGGGATATGACATTCCCTGCAACTGACCCAACAAAAAAAAAAAAAAAAAAAAAAAGAGGGCTATATGAAACATACCTATGGCACACATTGAGGACAACTATATGCAATGACCATCCTTTACCTGAAATGAAGTGACCGCTGCATCCTGCCACTGGTTCTGAGGAGGAGCTTCCCCCTGGAATGCCCTCAGAAACAGGGCGATGGGCATTTTGCTGGAGAGCCAACTCTTCTGCAGGGGTTAGGTCTGGACCGCGTGGACCTCCACCTGTTTTTTGCTTGTCTGCCTTCTTATTAGTTTTAAAATTAATGTTTTTTTATATTATATATGATTCTTTATGTCAACAATTCTTTAAATAGTTATATACCAATATTTACCAGTTTGAAGTATATTCTTGTACTTCACTTTAACCAGTTCCTATGTTCTCCTTGTGTTCACGTTTGATCTGGAATTATGACATACTAAATAATAATTAATCTGACACATAGGAAATGAAATGCTGCATTCAGTAAGTACAATGTACACTACTTATGCATTTAATTTGTCGGCCTCTTTTTGCCAGCTGTCTTTTCTGGTCTGAGCTGCTTTTGCAGTGTTCCCCCTTGAGCATATTAAATCTTGAAATTTTTCATATCCTTTGAATAAAAGGTCCTGCTCTGCTTGTGCGAAAAAAAAATGTGCCCGTTCTTTCGCCATTTTGTTACAGCCTATCAAAGACTTGCTGATCATGTTTTCTAGACTCAATATATATGGGGTTTTCACTCAGCGCGGGTGCCCGCAATCATCTCGAATAATTAGATCCAGCTAGGCTAATTTACTACACTGCTGCGTTTGAAAAACTGACTTATCCTGGATGAGCTTCACCAGCATTAACTCATCCAAGATGAGGCATCTGATCTCAGATGATTTAAGTGACGTACGGAAAATACCCCCCTGGCCATTTCATCTTTCCCACAACTGGTAATTAAACAGCAGGATGGAAATAGACATTTCAAAAGGAAGAAAACAACTCTAGATTCAGTTTCACCATTAGCACTGAAGCATTGTGCTAATCAACAGTAACCAATATTTACCAACATTTTTTATGCCTGACTATTTCTAAAAGTCTACAATAATAGCTGTTCCCCAAAAGTCTAAAATCACTGGCTTAACTGACTATAGACATACCCACCTGACCTTTTGAGAGACTTGTACTGACCAATCTCATATCAATTACTGACACCCAGCTGGATGACCTAGCATTATGTCATATTTACTTCAACATCTAGACTCTTCATGGCCATACTGTATATAAGAATTGTTGTAGCATAGTTCAACTCTGGCTTTAGCAACATCATTGCTGAGCTTTTACAGGTCAAATGTCTTTGTTGACTGTGCCTGTATTGGGATTAACATCTTCCTTGCTGATAGGATGCAGCATGTAAGATTGGATAAGCACATATCAGACATCTATAGTCTCTGCAACAGCACACCACAGCCCCTTTCAGTCTTTACACAAATGACTGCATCTGCAAGGGGTGCTCTGTAAATACCTGAAACTTGCTAAAGCGACCATGCTGATTGTGTCAATGGTGATGAGTCCACTTATAGAAGGCAGGTTAAGCAGCTAGCAGCTTCCTGGTGCCCACACATCAGTCTTGACCTGAAGTTTTTTTTTTTATCATTCCTAGCAATTATAATTTCTCCAAACCTTAAATGAGAAGTTAACATCAACTCTGTTCTTAAAAAAGATCGAAGGAGAATCTATTTTTGAAGATAGTTAAAAAATGTAAATTGCCAAAACAATTGCTAGTCCAGTTCTACACTGTGATCATGGAGTCCATCCTTACGTCCTTCATAACTGTTTGTTTTGGAGCAGTCTTTATTGATGACAAGGCAAGAATTCAGCATATAAGTTGGTCAGCAGATAAGATCATTGACTTTGACTTGCCCAGACTCCAATGTCTAGGTAACTCCAGGTCCAGAAAGCTTTCAAGCATGATAATGGCTTGATCCCTGAACCTTTTTATCCTGGATATCAGATCTTTGAAGATCCTTCTGGGAAACATTACAGAGCACTGAAGGTTAAACTGTGGACGAAAACTCAGACCAGACAGCAGGTGCGGTTATAAAGCAGCTTTATTTTTCAGAGTCACGGTGAGAAGAGTTTCAGAAAAGCAGACAATCAAATATACATGACAGCGTCAGGGCTCTTCTGAACCTCGTCTGTTGGGTGGGGTCCCGTTTTATACCCCTAGAATGCATGATTTAATATCATTATAAAATGCAACAGTCACCATATTTATTATACACAATCCTTGAGCCCATTTAATGTCCCTTGTAAAACTTGATTTCTTGGCCCCTTTTGTTATGGCGTTCAGATGTAAGATAAGGGAAAACGTGACAAGGCAGACTCATGTGTGGAATGCTCAGACCTTGAGTCCTTTGCACAAATATTTTTCTGTTTGCTAAAACAAAGCATGCTATTACATGGTTTTGTAAAGCTTACTTCTCAGATATGAGTTAGTACAAGGGAACGAAGAGAACATTCGTCTTCCACATTCCCCCCTTTTTTAGCAAACAAAAAATATTTGATTAGGGGAGAGTTGAGTGGGAAAGGGTAGGAGAGGGGGATGGAGTGGAGTGGGTGGAGGAGTGTGGGGTGGCTTTGCTGATCTGAAGCATTTTTTCTTCGTGCAAAAAGTAAGCCTTTGCCATAGAGGCAGTAAAATACTTGGATACAATGTATCTTATCAAGGGAACAATACAGCAAGCTACAAACAGGAGAATGATTGAAGCAACCGTAAGAGAGATGAAAACAGACTTAAGCCATTGGCCCCAGGACCCAAAAGTGGACATAAACCATTTGTCCCAAGGATTAGAAATGTCAGAATTAGTAGCTAGTTCATTAGAGAGAGCAGTCAAATCAGCTAAAGCACGGGTGATTGATCCATCAGGAGCTGTATTATTAGGGATATAGGTACAGCATGCATCACCAAACATAGCACAAACGCCTCCTTTCTCAGCCAAGAGCATATCTAAAGCCAATCGATTTTGCCAGGTCATGAGGGATGTTTTATCAAGTTGCTCATGGATACCTTCAACAATTTAGGGGTAAGAGAGAGAGGTGTATGTGTGGGGAAATGGGAAGTGTTAGTAACAGGGTTCTCAACCTTAATTTGAAATCTCCCTAGAGGATCTATTCCAGATACATGTGCCCCTAAAATATAGGTTCCTGAATCATGTAAAGAAGGGTTCTTCAGAGTAATGATCAAAGGGTTACAATGGTATTCGGCACATTCATGAGGGGCATGTCCTTTTATAATAGAAAAACAATATTTCAGACCATACTTCTGGGCCTTATAGGGTTGATAACCCCAGTCATCAATTCCAGTATTAGCAAAAACCCAGTCCCACTTGTCACAGTTACTCCCGAATCCAGAGTTTGTAACAGTTACACACACATATTTGTCAGACCAGGTCCACTGGATTTGTCGATCAGTCCCACAGTCAATAATAGAACAGAAATCCACCTGAACTGATGTGGTGATTCCGAAAGGAAAAGTCAAGGTGACCAGAGCAGTTGACAAGGGGATGGAAAGACATAGTAGTACCACAATCAAGGGTGCCATCTTTTGCAATGTGAGATGTGAATCCAAGCAGGCAGTCCCTCAACTTTAACAGCGTGTGGTGTCGACAGCAGAACTTGAAACGGTCCTCTCCACCGAGGGTGATGCCAATGTTTCCTTCGAGTATCTCTAACCAGAATCCAGGTTCATAACGGAATTGGGGAGTCCTTTGATGGAGGACTAGTTCTCCAGGCCTGATTCACCTGCTCGTGGACTTCCTTCAGAGAAGCTCGGAGACCTGTAAGACTGGAAAGAAGATCATTGTCCACAGTATGCAGTGTAACATTACCTATGACCATGCCGACTGGCATGGGCCATCCGGTCAGAATTTCGAATGGCGGCAGCCCTAACTGCCGATGTGTTCTTCCCCTTTAATCCCATCAAGGCCAGAGGCAGAGCATCAGGCCAAGTTAAATTTGTTTGCTCACAGATTTTAGTCAATTTAGATTGTAAGGTACCATTGCATCGTTCCACAATACCTCCACTCTGGGGGTGGTATTTGCAAAAATGATGCATTTATCTGGAGCCAGGTAGTCAATTCATCAATCACAGAATTTACAAAATGACTACCATTATCAGTCTGCAATTTCTGTGGTATTCCCCATCTTGGAATGATTTCCTTTATCAAAGCTTTTGCCACAGTTTTTGCATCTGCATGTTTGGAAGGGAAAGCTTCCACCCATCGGGAGAACACATCAACAATTACTAAACAGTGTCGGTACCCCTTTGATGGTGTTAATTCAATGAAGTCCATTTGAAGGTGTTTGAATGGACTCATTGGGTTAGGTGTAATGGTGGGACTTACCTGGGTGCCCTTTCCTACATTAAACTTTTGACATAATGCACAGCACCTGCAGAACTGCTCTGCATATGTAGAGAAACCTACAGCTTCCCAATGTTTTTCAACATCTTGAACCATGGTGTCTTTTCCAGCATGGTCTAGGCCAGGGGCAATTTTTGCCATACCTGGAAAAGAAGCTTTAGGAAGGAAAGGTTTGTTAGTTTGCTTATGGGTCCAGACTCCATCAGAGAGGAACCCTTCTTTGGACCATTTTCTCTTCTCTGTGTCCGTGGCTGCACTCTGTAAAGAAATAATTTGATTATCAGTGTCCTGGTGATTTCTCTTTTGGAATAAAGAGATTGGTGTGTTATTATACGCAACCCATTTAGTAAAATGATCAGCTAATTTGTTTCCTTTGCTGGCAGGATCCTGTTTTCCTGTGTGAGCTTGACATTTAACGATCGCTAGCTTTGATGGTTTCGTTATGGCCTCTAAGAGGGATTCTATTAGTTTTTGATGCTGAATGGGCTTGCCTGTACTGGTCTTGAATCCCCTGAGTTTTCATAATGCCCCATGATCATGGCAGACTCCAAAAGCATATCTAGAATCAGTATAGATAGTTACAATTTTTCCCTCTGACAACTGACAAGCTCAGGTGAGAGCTATCAACTCAGCTGCCTGCACGCTTAAACTTGAAGAAATTCGGTTGTTTCTTGTAGGTCTGGTCTAGGTTTTATAACCTTAGTTATTTCATCATGACAGTTGGTAGAAGAGTAGCTGGATTTAAGGTGGAGCACCTTTCTATGGTAACGTTTGACAATGTACAGAGTACATTTTGATAGTGTATTGCCCTAGCAGTAGTGAGATGTGAGGTTTTAGCCTGTACTAAAATGGAGTGTACGGCGTGAGGCACTTTTACCACTAGGGGGCTCATGAGCACTATATCTGTACTGGCTAGCACGGCCTGTGTTGTGGCTTTTACAGCTCTGAGACAGGTTGGAAGTCCCGCAGCCACTGGATCCAATTTTTTTTAGAAAAATAGACTAAGCCTTTGTTTTTTCTCCATGGAATTGTGTAAGAACTGCATTCATATATCCCCCCTTTTCGTCCACGAACAGAGTGAATGGACGAGATAGTCAACAATCCCAACGCATGCGCAAACAGTAGGGCACTTTTTTTTTTTTTTTTTTTTTTTTAAGTCACACAGAGCCTTCTCAGCTTGATCATTGCATGCCACCTGACCAGAAAGGGGGAGATCAGGGGTGATCGCTAAAGGTTGCAAAAGCTGTGCTCTTTCAGTGAAGTTTAAAATCCATTGCTGGCAGTATCCTATAATGCCTAAATACAGACATAACCTGTTGCTTTGTAACAGGTCTAGGAAGATTTTGAATGGTGTTTATACGATAGCTAGAGAGACAGAGCTCTTGTTTCACAAGAAATGTCATGACCTGAATATTTCAGAGTTGTTTGAATTAACTGCAGTTTTGTTTTAGAAACTTTATGGCCATTTTCTGCTAAAAATAATAACAATTTCTGAGTATCACGTGCACAATCTTCTTCTGTAGTACTACACATTATATCATCTACATACTGTATCAATACACTGTCTTTATCTGGCCTTCTAAATTTTGAGCAAGAGCTTATCCAATACACAAGGGCTACAGTATATCCCTGAGGCATAACGATCCATGTCCAATGGTGGTTTTGGAAAGTAAAGGCAAACCAGAATTGAGAGTCGGGGTGCACGGGAATAGAATTATAAGCATTAGCAAGCAAGATCAATAACAGAGAAATAACGGGCGGACGGGGGTATCGTAGAAAGAATAGTGGAAGGATTAGGAACAATAGGTCCCCTAGGAAAAACTGCAGAATTAACTTGTCGAAGATCTTGAACAACTTGAAGATCTTGCCATGAACCGTCAGCCTTTTAAACAGGTAAAACGGGGGAGTTGACTGGAGAGTATTTAATTTGAATGATTGCTCCACGTTTCACGAGATCGGAATGTACGGCGGAGATGCCAGCCTCTGCTTCTGAAGACAGAGGATACTGGGTGCGATGCGGGCGGAAGGACGATTTTGGGTAAATCACCAGTGGCTCACAGTGCGCTATCCTTCCATAATCATTTTTTCCCTGGGACCACAGTGCATCAGGAAGTGAGGAAAGCCAAGAGGGAGAGGTGGTTTGCAATGAAAAAGCAGAAAGGGAAGGACGGCACAATGCACGATGTACTAAAAAATCATTTTGAAGCACAACTTTAGTTATCAAATGATCTGAGGTATCAAAAATACCCGGAGCAACGTGCAGCCAGTCCGTCCTATCGAAACATTGTTCCACCCATACCCCAATTTCAACTCAGTGAATGGTGCTAGAATTGGCTAAAGAAAACATGGGGAACTGAATCTCCTAAATAGAAAACGCTTTGTGAATATGTGAAGTGCACTGATAGCAGCAGCTGTGTTGGATGAGAAAAAAAATGCAAGGGATATGGAGGGTCTCTGGGCTAGTAGCTGAAGAGAGAGAAGATTCTAACCAAGGTGTGTCCACTTCAAGTACTGGAAGTACTGGGCAGTGCTGTGGAGGGTGTTGGGGACTTGCAAGTGGGGAAAAAAGACATGAAGGAAAAGAGTGTAGGGCTTTAAGGAGAATGGTGTGTGAGGAGATGTTCAGGGTCCATGCTGCAAAAGAGGGCTTAGTGTGGGGGGTGGTTTGGCACAGGAGTTTAGGAATAGAATAGTAAAACCCTCGTTCGGTTAGAGAAATAGAGAGGGAGAGCTTAGTCATCAGATCCCTTCCTAACAGATTAACAGGGCAGAGCTGATATGACAAAAACCGGTGCATCAAAGTGGAACCACTGGAATGAAGCTGAACCCAAAGAGGTTTAGACACCAGCAAAACATGAGGTTGTCCAGAAGCAATAAGCACAGTCACTGTATGTTTCAAGGCAGACTAGAAAAGCAGTTTCAGTGCCATTCACCAGCAAAGTCAATAAAGGATCTGTGTCCGCATGGCGAGTGAGCAAAGGCAACTGAAGAGAATGGCTGGGGGTCCCTGTGAAAGGAATATCCTCAGGTTCAGGTAAGGAAGGCGGGGGAGGAAGCTGATGTGGGCAATTGCGGCAGAAGTGTCCCATCGTAACAGGCAAGATGTGTAGGTGCTTGATCTGAGGGGAGAGGCGGCTGAGCAGTCGAAGAATTCGGATTAGGGAGTAAAAATTCACGACCTCTCCCCCGGCCTCGCCCCTGTCCTCAGAAAAATCCACGTCCTCGACCCCTGCCTGAGGCAGCTCCACCTGCATAATAATTCATTTGTGCCGCGATTAACTTGGTCTGAGTGTCTGACTCTTTTTGTTTAGTCTGTTGTTCAGCATGCTCCGCGTGTCTTTAAACTTCATCAAAAGTGGCACTTTCCCATCCAAATACAGGATGTGCGTACTTTATTTTGAATATCACTTCTGAGTCCTGACACAAAAAGAGGAACTGCTGCCTTGGCACGGTCGTCTGGGCTGTCTAAGCCAGAATGGTTTGTCATCAAGTCCTGAATGCGGTGTGCCCATTCATCTACCGTCTCATCTTTCTTTTGTTTGGCAGCTGAAATAAGGGACCAGTCGGTGCCCTTTTTATATTTTGCAGCTATTGCAGTTTTCACGGGTTCCCATTGGGCAAGGAAAGGACCCTCATTATTTTGTCCACGAGGCAATGCCTCATTCCACTGCCACTGTTCTCCATTATGCTGCCCATGATTGACAGTAGCCCAAGTAGTGCCCATCTTTCTGTGTAGCACCTGGGTCCATTCAGCCGCACTGGGTTTATATATGTTGTCTAGTTGCTGCACCTGTTCCACAAACTTCAACCCACCGATTACCTTAAGATCAGGCACTTCGGACACTAGGTCTTTCAGCTCTTGAATATCTCAGTTACGATGTATCATTACATTAGTGGGGTTATCGTTTCCTGGGGGTTGTGTGGGATCGTGTTGGGGGTTAGGAACCTCAATTAAAGGGCATGAAAATGTGGGTGCTAAAGGTTTTGGGGACTTATATGGGGTAAGGTTTTCAGGGAACTTATCTCTGAGGGTCTTGCTTCTAGTACGTTGTGAAATGGAGGGCTTTTTGTGTGAGTTAGAAGAGCCTCCCATAGCCCCTAACAAGTGGCCGTCAGTCTCATTATCCGGATATGTAAGTGAGGAGGGGTCGCACTGATATTGTTCATCAAAGAAATCATCATTAACTTGGGCATCGGTAACCACCGTTGGGGTTAGGGGTGAAAGAGGCGGTGGAAGGGGTTGTGGGTAAAGTGCTGGGGAAGAAAGCACAGGATATAAAGGATCTTTTTTATCACTCCTTTTCCTCCTTCCTTCAGACTGGGGTCCTGTATCAGCCTGCACTTTCTGTAAAGCTATAAGCAGCTCTTCCTTTTCCTTTCTATTCTTAAGTTCAGCAACTTAAAGCTCATTCCGTTTCTGTGCCGCTTCCAACGTACGGTCTTTAATAACCAATTCCCATCTATCATACATATCCATCCGATAAGGACCTCCATTACAACAACCGTGTATTTCTGCACAGTATTTTTCTAATGTCCTGTATCTCATTCATATCTCCGGTTCCTTCCACTACGCCATCTACCTGCACCGTCCTTATTCCACTTTCTACATGCCTTTTTAAAATCTAATCCTGTCTTCTTTTCAATGAGCTTTCTAGGGGACCCGCCTTTCGATACCGACAGCGCACTAGGAGCCTGGCGATCCCCCGAAAATAATCCTTCTACCATTAGGTTTTTAGGACTCTTGGGGGACTGTTTGACTGGCTTGCTAATTGTTTTTTCCCATAGTAAGCGGCAGGATCTCAGCAGAAAATGACTCAGCCCTCGATAAACCCCATTCCACCCGCCGTCCGCTCCTATCCCCGGATTACAGCTTCAGGTGACTTCGTGTCCGTTTATTCGCATCAGCAGAATCCTACATCAATACGCCCCGTGGAGTCCGGGATATGGAGGTTTTAACCCCGATCCCTTCATCAGATGGTTTGTATGCGTCAATCTGCCAGGGTATTGTCTCCGTCACCTTAGCAACCCATTGAGACAAGAGTATAACTAGACAGCGGATGAAAAACTCGACCTCCCATTTATTTAGACACACATTCTCTAAATACGCCCTTTCACCCCATTCCTCAAATTATTATAGGAGCGTGCCACTCGCCCCTTTCTAATACACTTCACAGGGGTGACTAGCTAACATTCACACTGTGCCGTTTTCCGTAGGGTCCCAAAGTCACCTTCCGTGAGTCCCTAGAACCCTCCCATGGGTCTGATACAGTATGCTCTCTTATTCTTTATTTTGCATATGCTTTTATTCTTTTTCTTTCTATATTCGTATTACTTCTAGCACACCAGTCAAACTCAACTAACAGGAATCCCCCGATCTACTCACCGTGACTCCATCCACGTGCCTGGAAATGCCCGTCAAGTCGTGCCTCATATCGGCTAGGAGGAGGTCAGGGACTCCCCACGCAGGAAACGCCCAAGGCAGGCCAATCCTACATTTACCGAAGCTGGACCCGACCCGGCCGGAATCGGCTCCACCACGGTCCTCTGGACAATCCTGCATGAGGAGCCGTCTGCCGTCTCCTGCCCCACGTTGGGCGCCAAAACTGTGGACGAAAACTCAGACCAGACAGCAGGTGCGGTTATAAAGCAGCTTTATTTTTCAGAGTCACGGTGAGAAGAGTTTCAGAAAAGCAGACAATCAAATATACATGACAGCGTCAGGGCTCTTCTGAACCCCGTCTGTTGGGTGGGGTCCCGTTTTATACCCCTAGAATGCATGATTTAATATCATTATAAAATGCAACAGTCACCATATTTATGATACACAATCCTTGAGCCCATTTAATGTCCCTTGTAAAACTTGATTTCTTGGCCCCTTTTGTTATGGCGTTCAGATGTAAGCTAAGGGAAAACGTGATAAGGCAGACTCATGTTTGGAATGCTCAGACCTTGAGTCCTTTGCACAAATATTTTTCTGTTTGCTAAAACAAAGCATGCTATTACATGGTTTTGTAAAGCTTACTTCTCAGATATGAATTAGTACAAGGGAACGAAGAGAACATTCGTCTTCCACAAAACAAATAAGACACACAACCTTAATAGTTGTAGCTACATCTTTTCTGGGTTCTCAGAATTGAACAGCCACTGAGTTGGCAAGGTAGGATCAAATTCCACAGTCCAATATAGTTTATTGTAACAAAGCTTAGTGAAAATTAAAAAAAAGAGCAAATCACAAAAATTCAGAAAAATATTATTACACACGCAGAATAAAAGGCAAAAAGGGAAAAAAAGCATTTTCTCTGTTTCATTACAATCTTAGCTTTCTCGTGTTAAACTTTTTTTTTTTTAAACAGTTACTTTCTGTACTTAAAAGTTGTATTATTCTTCTATGGCAAGCTTACATAGGCTTCACTTTGTACATTCAGTATGTTCTTTATGTACAATTTGAAACTGTTTGCCTTCCATGCCTTACCAACTGCAAGGAAGATCATAGACTGAACTCGTCTCTAGTCAGAATGACAACAAATAATTGGGGGTCGTCTCATTGTTGCCCCTCTAGTGCACATGTTGTTAATTTCGTTAACACCAAAGCTGATTAACAACCCCTCTGCTACTTAACTGACCAAATCAATATTCCAGAAGTTTCATTGAGCGTTAAATTTACAAGTTAACTTGCAGGGGTTATAACAGAACCTTCCATTAACTATGCACTAATATATAGGCAAACATTTTAACATAACTAGGATAAATCTTATGTCAAATTAATATAACCTAACTAACAAATGGATCTTATAATAATCTTCACTCTATTGATACAAGCCCATATTGTGTTAAAATGGTAACTAGATTGTGTGTTATTAAAAACTGTTGCCTTCTTACAAGATTGTGTTATCTATACTAATAAACGGCAAAGCCCTCACTCACTCACTCACTCACTCACTGACTGACTGACTCATCACTAATTCTCCAACTTCCCGTGTAGGTAGAAGGCTGAAATTTGGCAGGCTTATTCCTTACAGCTTCCTTACAAAAGTTGGGCAGGTTTCATTTCGAAATTCTACGCGTAATGGTCATAACTGGAAGCTGTTTTTCTCCATTTACTGTAATGGAGATGAGCTTGAAACCCGTGGGGGCGGAGTTTCGTCTGACATCATCACGCCGCCCACGTAATCACGTGAACTGACTGTCAACGCACTATGTTGAAAACCAGGAAGAGCTCCAAAATACGCTGAAGAAAACATGCATTATATAATTGAGAAGGCAGCGAAACAATAAGAAGCGAGCGAGTGACATATACTACCATATTCATCATTGCAGCTACTTCGGAAACAAAGCAAGGTATAAACTTAAACTTTAAATTAAGTTAATAGACAGGCTGCCGCTGGCGCATTCCATGCCCACGGGTAATGCGGGATACAAGTTTAATGAGAGAACGCAGGATATAAACGAGAGTTCTGATCACTTTGTAACTAAGTTAAAATTGCAGGTGAAGGG
Organism: Polypterus bichir lapradei; assembly: GCA_026402145.1. Taxonomy (NCBI): domain Eukaryota; kingdom Metazoa; phylum Chordata; class Cladistia; order Polypteriformes; family Polypteridae; genus Polypterus; species Polypterus bichir. The sequence continues at coordinate 27,650,354 of JANRMT010062842.1, forward strand.
GTGTGCTTATGCAAATTCCGAGAGACTGTGTCTGTGGGGGATTGACAGTTAAGGCGGGTGGAGGAGTCACGTCATCATATCCCCTCCCATTTACCTCATTTCGCTCTGAGCTGAGCTCCGCGGCTAACGCCGTCTTCCGAAGCAACTTCGTCACACTGCCACCAAGTTAATACACACGCTGTCTCTAGACTTTCTCCACACTGAATCCTCCAGGCACTACTTACAAAAGGTTACATTGACAATCGTGTTACGTTATTTTTAAAATGTTTAATTTTCTTAGCACAAGCACAGCTGAGAAGCTTCGATGCATGTGCTCCATAACGCGTTAAAAAATAATGCATTTAATCACACTTTGCATTACAATCAAAGGGGAACTTTTGTCAATGCATGATTTCCTGGTACACCGATTACATTGATCAGCGCATCCCAATTCATTTTAGCCTCGCACCACCTTGGTTTGAGAAGAAGTATGAAAAAATATGAGGTTAACACAGAAAAACAGATCACCAATTCAAGCTTTATGAATAATCGATTCGCCATCAATAATTGTTTTGGTAAAGCCATACTCAGTGTAATCCTCCTTCCATTTTATAATTTTTCCGCCACTAGCCATGATTAAATGAACGGTAAAAAAGTAAGAGCGAAGCGAGGGTGACTTATTTAGGCAGGCATATATATGACAGCAACACTCATGACAATGTCTATCATGTTATGTTATTATTAAAATGTTTCCTTTTCTTTTTCATTACTTCTTTAACACACTACTTCTCCGCTGCGAGGCACAGGTATTTTGTATATAAATGACCTCCAAAGAGCAAGGAGACTTTTGATCATGTGAACGTGTCTGCAAAAACTGGCGTCTCCTGCCCAGCAAAAGTCGATCAGCCGGCGCGCGCGCATAAGTGTGCCGGCCTTTCAGACACTGACTGCACTTCTGCCTTAATTCAAAGAGAGCTCTTTTAATTTTTTTCATCCTCCCCCTGAGCTATAGCCCAGACAAGTGCAAACACGGGACCCCTTTTCTACACCGCGGCAAAATAATCTTAAGGCGCTTCGCACTTTATTTTGCACGTATACGATTATGAGGTCGTCAGCTCGGATTATGAACACACGCACAAGAGTGAAGGACTGACAGTGCCATCACAGCTGATTAATAGCTGGGACGTCTCACCAATCTGCACAAGACCCACCGCGACTGTCCCCAAAAGGCGCTCATATCGTCAGCGAAAACATCTCTCTACACTATATAAAAGAAAAAGGCAACTTTCCTTTCTTTACACCTTTTTTTCCTTTTATCCCAAACCAAAGCCTTTCTCTATTAACACGGCAGAGGACACAAAACTAATTTTCTTTAATTGCTGGTAAGGCACATTACCACAGGCAGAAATTTGGACTTTCACATAGAAAATGTAATTTCTATACCACAGCCGACGTGTAGCGCCTTTCAAAAGGGATCTACTACCGAGAGATGATCCATATACATTTTAGCTGCTGTTAGTACTACTTATCTGTTCTGTTATACCGTCTTTAAAATGTAGTTTACCCGCAACCACTCCAGTAGTGCTCAATGTACCTTTACTTCTTAAAACGTTAATGTTTTACTGTTTAATAACTTATAGACTACATTTTATTATTTTTTCCTTGCACTCTTGATCAAAGCTATACACACACATATAGACACATACATATATATATACACATATATTTATATATACCTGTGTGTATGTTTGTATGTATGTGTATACACACACACACACACATACATACACACACAAAAATTATATATATGTGTGTGTCTGTGTATGTATGTATATATATGTGTGTGTATATATGATGTAGATAGGTATGCATATATATGTGTATATGTAGATGTGTATATAGATATGTATATATGTATATAGATATGAAGATATGTATGTGTATATGTATATATGTATGTATATATATATATGTAGACTCAAACCCATTATGACAGCAGCAATCCAAGCTGTGAGAAAACAGTAAAAAGGAGGCGTGTCAGACGTCGTGGTACATTTTCTGATGCAGCAAGATGAAAACAACTTTGTGACGCTGCCGCCAAATACACAAAACAATTACTTTCACAATCATGTTACGTTATTTTTAAAATGTTTCCTTTTCTTTTTCTTTCCTTCTTTAACACACTACTTCTCCGCTGCGAAGCGCAAGTATTTTGCTATATATATATATATATATATATATATATATACACACACACACAGATATATATAGATAGATATATATATATATATATATATATCTAATATGTGAGAAAAACACTCATATCAATGACAAAACAATTACATTAACAATCA
>JANRMT010062842.1:27657686-27682368 GCA_026402145.1 Polypterus bichir lapradei
ATATATATATATATATATCTAATATGTGAGAAAAACACTCATATCAATGACAAAACAATTACATTAACAATCATGTTATGTTATTTTTAAAATTTTTCCTTTTCTTTTTCATACCTTCTTTAACACACTACTTCTCTGCTGCGAAGCGCGGGTATTCTGCTAGTGTATAATAAATGTGTCGGTGTAAAGAACCACCAAAGCAAATTCCTTGTATGTGTAAACATACTTAGCTAATAATGTGATTGCTGACCAAACCACTATATAACAATGCTTATCAGAAGTGTGATTACTCCTAAGGAAAAGGGGTCGCGGGAGAGAGTTAAAGAAGACAGCAGGCATCTCACAAATGTGTCCGTTTCTTCCATAGTTATGAACAGCTGCCATGTACGAAGATACGTAACTCTCGACCAGCTCCACCTATGTGCCCACAGTCACTTTCAGAAGGAGCTTCATGGGTCATTTAATGAGCACAGGTAGAAGACTCATTCATTTTTCAGCGTGTGTGTATGTGATTTAGCACTTGCCAGCAGTATCTCTGAACACTCTTCTACAAACTAACATTAAATGGGGTTTTCCTTCGTGAACCCCAAACCTTTCCTTGTTTTCATTTTCACAATTACCCCAAATAATTTTGCCATTTTGGGGTAAAAACCTCATTTCTTTTTCTTTCAATTTCAAAGCTACCACAAGTTTTAAAGACAAAAGAACACACTTAGTAATCTGTGGCACTCAGACAAACTGATACAGAGCTGAATACTCATATTGCTAAAACTGAAAATTAATTCATTCTATATACTGTGCAGTGAATGTTGTGAGTTACATACTTTATTTATGAAACAGTTTTTAATAGAACCCGAGTGCATACTCTGCTTTTTTATTTGTCTGTAGATCTTTTTCCTTTGTTAAGTTCACTGCAATTAAACCATTATTTAATATACTGTAAAAAGAAAATGAAAGGCTATTCATTGAAAAGTGACAATGCTTTCTAAATGTCACAGAGAAAGCAAGCTATCTCACCTTTATTTTTAATTTTTATTACTGAAACTGGTTTATCTTTTGAATGTAAAAGCAGTGAAGTCCGCCAAGAAACAATGAGATCATATTATACTGTGTGGTGAAAGATGCCCGGACACAGACAGACACTCAGACAGCCCGAATTCCAAGAACACACACTTTTAATTTCTGCTCCTGCGCACAGCACCAAACAATGCACAAATCACCAGTTAAGCTCACAGTGCTTTTCTTTATTCCTTCCTTCCTTTTCTTCTTTTCTGCCACCTCCACTCCTCTCTCGCAAGCTCTTTCCACCACCTCCCGACTACGGCTCCTCGAATTGAGTGAGGCGGCCCCTTTTATGTTGCACCCAGATGTGCTCCAGGTGCGCCCCCCGATGAGCCTCCTGCAGTACTTCCTGGTGCATTTGGTTACTCTTCTGGCAGCACTTCCTGGTGTGGCCATGGAACCCAACAGGGTTGAGCTTCCAAGCTCCCCAACTGTTGCCCTGATGTAATCCAGGGGGGCTACCTTCTTGTGCCCCAGGGAAGATATTGCCCCTCTCCTGGTCCTTCCCTTCTCCAGGTGTCCCAGTGGGGCAAGGTCCCCAATCGCCTGCCACAACTCTATACTGAAATTCAGTTTATTATTTTGACAGACATAACATTTAATCAAATAGCCCAACGTAATCAAAGCCAAAATGTCTTTATTCCAATGGCATATTTAAACATGGGAAAGTAATTCATTATCTGACTATAATGCTTGGCTGTTATAAGTAAGTCACAAAAAAATTAAGATACTTGTAACAAACAGAGGATTCATTCCACAAAATCCTATCATACCATAATGAAAACATTCAAAGTAACAGCAGTCAGGAATATAAGAGAATTATTCACTGTGATGCTTGAGATACAATAAAAGGGAAACATTAACGGGAATAACTATTTTCATAATCATGTAATTATGATATTTACTGTAATGTTGCAGCAGACATCAAAACAGGAAAAGAGAATGATAATACTTAAAAACATGAAAGGCAATCCATCATGGTGTCCTGTTGCCAACTGATCAAGATACAGATCAGGGCTCCAGCTTATATGGCTTTGTCCTGCAAACACAATATGACTCATAAGATAATGCAAATTGGTATCAAAAATAAGATAGTAATAACTTAATTACAATTCCTGTAAAACAGACCCACACATGCTAACAATAACCTTTGTCATCCAAAGTAGCAGCATGTGTGGGGAAGCCCACCTGAAAGCTAATTAGCTCTCTTTCATGTTGCATTTTGACTAAAATATGACTTGCTGATATTTTTGTCATAAATGAGTGCTGCAGCGCAATTAAGTGAAATTAGTTAACCTTTACAACTGTACTCTGCACACTTCTACCTTCTAGATTTTTTGTTCATATTCTCCAACTTTACAAAAAAACAAAACAAGTAAAATATGTGTGCATTATTTTGGGAGCAGTCTACTGTCTCACACTTTTTTGTATATAAGTTTCAGAAATAAGAGGACTAACACAGTGTTTTTGTATGTTTTGCATCGCCATTATTAATTCAGAATCACACTGTTTAAAATGCAAAGTAAATAAAAAAATACATCGGAAAATTTGGCAGCGCAATTTTTAATACTAGAAATTTATTGTATAATACTTTGAATATACTCATAGAATAATCAGATGTATTTGCTACACTCCTCATTTTTCTATATAATCTCCATCAATTCTAACAACCTTGGGCCAGTGCAAAACAAGGACATTATACCCTTCTTCTCCAAGCCTGCATCCTGCATTGACACCCATACCCTTCCAAAGAGATGCCATGATCTAGGGATTTAAAAAGGTAAAAGTTTTAGGGAAAAGTCGGCCCCAGAGGGTGGCTGGCCATACAAGTTTTGTTTCCATGCACAAATCAATCACTGCATGGCACCATTTTGAGGACTAATCGAACATGTGCCAGGAATCAAAATGCTCAGCAGCGCCACTAGAGCCAAGTGGACAGTTCAAATTGAACACAGAATAACCTGCAGACATTTCCTGTTAATTGTGACTCAAGTACATAACATTTTTTTGGCAAGGCTCATAATTTTCCATACAAGATGTATTGTATGCTGTAAAGAACTGCCAAAATGTTACTACTGATACATTAGGTTCCAGAATGTAGCAGTTTTCAATTATGTTTAAAGTATTGACCTTTAGTAGACACCTAAAATAAATACAAAATAGTGCTTTTGTACAAATTTCTTGAGCAATGATTAGAATGAATATGGCACCTGTTACAAAATTATATTATTATAACATCAGAATCGTCTAAACTATAATTTTTTTATTATAATAAAGTTTATTATTTTGACACACAGGATATTTAATCAAAAAGCCTAATGTAATGTAAATGTTTTTATTGCAATAGTATATTTAAACATGGGCAAGTTTCATTACCTGACTATAATACCTGGCAATTACAAGTAATTGACAAAAGTTTGTCCCTAGCAATCTATGTATTATAGAATCAAAACATTGAAATGAAGAGCAGATGCTGTGAGCTCAAAGACGTGAGCACCTTTGAGAAGCAGATTCAGCTGCTCCTTGTTCGCCAGTTCCAACTGATTCAGCAGATGGCTTGTCTGCAGGCTGTACAGGATGCCTTGTGTACTTATCATTCAGTCGATCCAAATCTGAGCTGACAACATCGATTCTGCACTGTGAGATGTAGAATTAGTGGATGGCACAGAGATTAAGACTGGTCTGCATTTGCTTTACACCAACTCCTTACATCACCCTAACTCCAGAACTTAGCCTGAGATGTAGCAAACTATTTGGAGCTCTCAGTTCTCCTACCTTACTAGAAGACTGTCTAGGCATGATCACCAATGGAGACCCCATTGTCCATAACTTCAAGTTTTCATCATCAGTCTTTGAAAAGCATGTGAATGTTTTGGACTTTAGTACTGAATGCCAGAGTTAACGACATCTGCCACTGCCAGTCAGAGGGCAAAAGACGAACTTCTTTTCATTCCTACAAGTTGTCTGATGAAAGGACCACCACTGCAAGGATCATCATGTTTGAGCCCCTCCTAATGATCAGAAGATTGGACAAAGCATTATCAGACTCTTCTCCTTGGACACCTGACTATGGGAATGACCATAGTTCTTCAAATGAGATGGCCTGCACTCCACCAGGAATGCAAGGGTCCAGGATTTTCACTGACAGCATAAGCAAAGTAACAACATATTCATGATTATTTACCAACAGACACCAGCATATATTAAAACAGAAGTAGCTGTAGGACATCTAACTAAAGAGGAAAAAAAAACAGGTGTAAATATATAATGTAGTCATCCTTTAGATTTGGAACAGCCGTATTATTCTAAGACTTTTAAAATGGCTTTACTTAATATTACAACTTTAACTAGTTGGTTACTTTATATAAATTTTCATATTACTGGTATAAAATACATTTCTTTATTCTGAGTTAAACGTAGCTTAGCAGAGATGGAGTTGCCGTGCTAATTGAAACAACCCCTGCAAATTTGAATTTTATTCATTCTGTTTGCCATGTAAAAAGTGGTGGTGGCCTGGCAAAAGTTTACTCAAACCAGATAATTGTGAAGATACCAGTCTTGTCATTCTTGCTTTTTTTTGAATAGCTATCTGTTATTGTCAAAGGAGTTACACCTGTTTTTGCATGAACTATCTATTGTCCACCAAAATATAATGCCTGCTTTGTCAATGAATTTTCAAATGTACTATATATCATAATAAATAATTATTAAAAGTTCATGATAGCAGTTATAACTAATCAGTGTGACCCCAATACAATGAAGTCTATAAATATTGTGCAATCCTCTGATCTTAGTCAGCATGTCACCTAGCCAACACATAAAGGTGGACATATGTCAGATTTATTAATATCTAAAAGACTTTCAGTTGATGCTGAAGGTTCACTTCTCCGTTTACTTTGACATTACAATACCTGTAATTAAGGCTAAAAAGGAGCATATTGTTAAGAGATGGTATTTTGCCATCCATCTTTTTATCATTGTTTTAATTTGGAAAAAGCCTCTTATTCTATTACATCTATCTACATCTTATAGCCATCCACAGCTGATATTTTAGTGACAGCAGAATCCCAATTTAACATTCCCATGTTTAGCATTTTCCCACAATTTATATTTTTGAATAGTGAGTAGTGGTGATGGCTGGTTTTTCAGAAGGAACATTAATTTTGGGAAACAAAAACAGGAATGTTTGTGTTATGCTTAAATTTTATTGTATAAACATTTGAATATCTGTAACTTATTAATGTATTAAAAAACAGTGACAAATTTCTGTTTGTGTCTTAATTGTAGCAAATAAGAAGAAACATTATTGAATGAAAAATTTTTACATTTTTCAACTAATCCAAACATTAAGTAATTTCATATTAGTTTTTAAGTGGTTCCCTGCACAATGATCTTGACACTGTACTACATGTGAACAGAATATTCCCACATATATGTCAAAGATTGCATCAAACAGTGAGGTGCCTGGTGGTTCCCACCCTTTATATATATATATATAAACTGCTCAAAAAATGAAAGGAACACTTTGAAAACACATCAGATCTCAATGGGGAAAAAATCCTGCTGGATATCTATACTGATACGGACTGAGCAATGTGTTAGGAACGAAAAGATGCCACATCGTTTGATGGAAATGAAAATTATCAACCTACAGAGGGCTGAATTCAAAGACACCCCGAAAATCAAAGTAAAAAATGATGTGTCAAACTAGTCCATTTTGCTAAAATTTCATTGCAGCAACTCAAAATCATACTCAGCAGTTTGTATGGTCTCCCATGTGCTTGTATGAATGCCTGAAAATATCAGGGCATGCTCCTAATGAGACGACGGATGATGTATTGGGGGATCTCCTCTCAGATCTGGACCAGGGCATCACTGAGCTCCTGAACAATCTGAGGTGCAACCTGGTGGCGTTGGATGGACCGAAACGTAATGTCCCAGAGGTGTTCAATTGGATTTAGGTCAGGTGAGCGTGGGGGCCAGTCAATGGTATCAATTTCTTCATCCTCCAAGAACTGCCTGAATACTCTAGCCACATGTGCACCAGGAGGAACCCAGGACTCATTGCACCAGCATAAGGTCTGACAATGGGTCCAAGGATTTCATCCCGATACCTAATGGCAGTCAAGGTGCCGATGTCTAGCCTGTAGAGGTCTGTGCATCCTTCCATGGATATGCCTCCTCAGACCATCACTGACCCACCACCAAACTGGTCATGCTGAACGATGTTACAGGCAGCATAACATTCTCCACAGCTTTTCCAGACCCTTTCACGTCTGTCACATGTGCTCAGGGTGAACCTGCTCTCATCTGTGAAAAGCAAAGGGCGCCACTTGTGGACCTGCCAATTCTGTTATTCTATGGCAAATGCCAACTGAGCTCCACGGTGCTGGGCTGTGAGCACAGGGCCCACTAGAGGACCTGGAGCCATCAGGCCACCCTCATGAAGTCTGTTTCTGATTTTTTTGGTCAGAGACATTCACACCAATGGTCTGCTGGAAGTCATTTTGTAGGGCTCTGGCAGTGCTCATCCTTGCCTAAAGGAGCTGATACCGGTCCTGCTGATGGGTTTACCTTCTACGGCCCTGTCCAGCTCTCCTAGAGTAACTGCCTGTCTCCTGGAATCTCCTCCATGCCCTTGAGACTGTGCTGGGAGACACAGAAAACCTTCTGGCAATGGTACGTATTAATGTGCAGATCTGGAGAGTTGGACTACCTGTGCAACCTCTGTAGGGTCCAGGTATCGCCTCATGCTACTAGTACTGACACTGACCGCAGCCAAATTCAAAACTAGTGAAAACACAGTCAGAAAAGATGAGGAGGGAAAATGTCAGTGGCCTCCACCTGTTAAACCATTCCTGTTTTGGGGGTCATCTCATTGTTGCCCCCATAGTGCACATGTTGTTAATTTCTTTAACACCAAAGCAGCTGAAACTGATTAACAACACCCTCTGCTACTTAACTGACCAGATCAATATCCCAGAAGTTTAATTGACTTGATACTGTACTAGGATTAAAAAGTGTTCCATTAATTTTTTGAGATATATATAACATAACCAAAGTAACAACATATTCATGATTATTTAACTACAAACACCAGCATATATTAAAACAGAAGTAGCTGTAGGACATCTAACTAAAAAGGAAAAAAAAACAGGTATAAATATATATATATGTGTGTGTGTGTGTGTGTGTGTGTGTGTGTGTGTGGATGCCTGTATACAGTAAGCTATCAAGAAATGTAAATTAAAACACATCCAATAATAACATAAGTTAAAATTATTGGTGGACATTTTTTTTTAATTAATCTGTATGTTGCCTTCTTCAGTCACCACCTCAGATCCACTAATAGCCACCCAAGATCTATACCCTGTAAAAGAGTCAATATGAGACAGCAAAAAGGTTTGGGGTTTTCCGGCCCCTTATATTGTTTACAATCCACGGTAAACAATAAAATTAAACAGGTCACAACAAAATAAAAACAGTTCCTATGCGCGACGCCATACTAGGCGTCGGCGGCCATTTTATAAGGGAGGAGCCGGAAGTGCAGGAATGCTGGGAAGGAGACGTGAGGGATGATGGGACCGATGACGTCAGGAAAGATGGCGGAGGAAGGGCGGAAGTGGACGTACTGCGGTCAGTCTTTATGGCGGAGCGTCTTTCATTCTGGAAAACAAAGAAACAAGGTTAGTACCCCGCCATGAAACCGCCGGCGAACATTTTTTGAGGTGTTTTAAGGTCCCTCCGCGGCTTCCTATTCGCGCATGCGTGACACGACCCCCCCCTTAGCCCAAAACCGTCAGGACGGGCGGACCGAACCGAGAGGTCGTGAATACGAGAGAGGGCATCGGCGTTGGCCTGAAGGTTGCCTCGGCGATAAGTGACTGTGAACTTATAAGGCTGTAAATCCAGAAACCACCTGGTGACTCGCGGGTTTGACTCTTTATGAAGGGACATCCACTGCAACGCGGCGTGATCTGTCACCAGAGTGAACTCGCGACCCAACAGGTAGTATTGGAGATAAGTCACGACCCACTTAATGGCCAGGGCTTCCTTCTCCACCGCCGCGTACCGGGTCTCCCGGTCCAGCAGTTTCCGGCTCAGGTACATCACAGGGTGTTCAACACCATCGATGCTTTGGCTTAACACGGCGCCCAGGCCTGTGTCCGAAGCATCGGTCTGGAGAATAAATGATAAACCAAAATCAGGGGTTCTTAGTACAGGTGCTGACGTTAGGGCCTTTTTTAAGTCACGGAATGCATGTTCCGCCTTTTCGTTCCATACCACACGGAGGGGAGCGCCTTTCTTTGTTAAGTCAGTCAAGGGCGCTGCCCTCTCAGAGAAACGGGGTACGAACCGGCGGTAGTACCCAGCTAGCCCCAAGAAAGCCTGCACCTGTCTCTTGGTACTCGGACGGGGCCATTCCAAGATGTCTTTAACTTTGGAACATTGTGGTTTCACCTGTCCTCGTCCCACAAGATAGCCCAAATATTTGGCCTCCTTTAAGCCAAAGAAACACTTTCGGGGTTTATACGGAGGCCGGCTTTAGCTAGGGTAGCGAGAACAGCCGAGACCTGCGATAAATGTTCTTCCCAGGTGCCGGAAAAAATGACAACGTCATCCAGGTAGGCGGCACTATAGGACTGGTGGGGCTTCAGCACTCTATCCACCAGACGTTGAAAGGTCGCTGGGGCTCCGTGCAGCCCAAATGGGAGAACTTTATACTGCCAATGTCCACTAGGGGTGCTAAAGGCCGTTTTTTCTTTTGTGGATGCCGTTAAAGGAATCTGCCAATACCCTTTTGTCATGTCAAGGGTAGTCAAGTATTGAGCCGCACCCAGCCGTTCGAGCAAGTCGTCAATGCGAGGCATCGGGTAGGCATCGAACTTGGAGACCTGATTTAGACGTCTAAAGTCATTACAGAATCTCCAGGAGCCGTCCGGCTTGGAAACGAGGACGATAGGACTGGACCACGGGCTATGACTTTCCTCAATAATGTCCATATCCAACATTTGTTGCACCTCCAATTCCACTTCCGCACGCTTTGCCTCCAGGAGTCTATAAGGTCTCTCCCGGACGATCACTCCGGGATCCGTGACTATGTCATGCGCAATCAGGGCAGTCCGCCCGGGTGTCTCGCTCACCACTTCAGGGATGGCTTGGATGGTCTGGATTATCTCACGCCGTTGTACGGGTGTTAGCTCGTCACCGAGGTTAAGGGCAGATGCGCCAGTGAATAGGGAGAGGGATCTACGAGTGTCGGGAGGTTCTTCCCTGTCCTTCCAAGGTTTTAGCAGGTTGATATGGTAGATCCTCTCACTCGGTCGACGATTAGGTTGGAGAACTAAATAGTCGACGAGCCCTTTTCTTTCTTTAACCTCGTATGGCTCCTGCCAATGAGCCAGTAGCTTGGAATGAGAGGTGGGTACGAGAACCATTACTCGATCCCCCGGCTAGAACTCTCGGAGGACAGAGTTGCGGTTATAACACCTGGCCTGTGCTGCCTGCGCACGAGATACATGATCTTTTAGAATAGGCCTGATTTTGGTAAGCCTGTCGCGCAGTTGCGCAACATACTCCAGTATATTAGGGGAGGGAATGGTCTCAGCCTCCCATCCCTCTTTTAATATGTCCAAAATTCCCCGGGGTTGTCGCCCATATAGTAATTCAAAGGGGGAGAAGCCAGTAGATGCCTGTGGCACCTCCCGATAGGCAAAGAGTACAAGCGGTAGGAGCTGGTCCCAATTCCTGCCATCGGCGCTGACTACCTTGCGAAGCATCTGTTTAAGCGTCTGGTTAAAACGTTCTACCAATCCGTCTGTTTGGGGATGGTAGACAGACGTCTTTAGGTGCTTTATCCGGAGTAGCTTGGCAACTTCCCTGAACGTATCCGAGGTGAACGGAGTACCCTGGTTCGTGAGGACTTCTTTAGGAATACCCACTCTTGAAAATAAATTGACAAACTCCCGTGCGATATTCTTTGTAGTAGCGGAGCGCAGGGGAACCGCCTCTGGGTATCGGGTGGCATAATCAACCATGACCAATATGTATTTATAGCCACGGTTGGAGGGATCGAGGGGTCCTACTATGTCGACCCCTATTCTATCAAAAGGAATATCTACTAGGGGAATAGGGACGAGAGGAGCGCGGTCCCTCCTAGGAATCTGGTGTATCTGGCACTCCGGACAGGACTGACAAAAACGCCGGACCTCCTCGTTAATCCCGGGCCAGTAAAAACGGAGCTTAATTCTCTCCAGAGTCTTCTCGGCCCCGAGATGGGCGCCCAGGAGGTGAGCGTGTGCTAGTTCACACACCTCCCGCCGGAAGGTACGTGGTACTAGCAGCAGTTTCCGCACCTCCCCCTCGTGGGTGGCTACCCGATACAACAGATCATTTTCCAGTACAAAGAAGGGCTTGCGTGGTATGGAACTATCAGCTTGTGAGCCGCCTGGAAGAACAACCGCATTCCGGGCAAACCGGAGGGAATCATCATTCCACTGCTCTCTCTTAAATGATGCAGGCGTGGACCGAAATTGATAGTCCAAATTAGTGAGAGGATCTTCCGAGTGGCCTTGCGGGAGTGTTCCCTGGCTTGTCCCTTCCCCGGCGGACACTTCCGGGTCAGAGTCCACAGCCCGAGAAACGCCCTGCGAGGTGCCTGCGCCATTTTGGTCTGCCCTGGAGCATGGCGTGGAGACCGCGGGAAGGGTGCCTCGTCCCCTCACAGCTAGACCTAAGGAAGCTTCGGGAGCAGTGTTCGTTTTACCGCAGTTTGTTTGCGACCAGTCTTGTCCCAGGATTACCGGATAGGGAGGTTCAGGCAACACCGCGACCATCAGAGAGGAAACCTGCCCTTTCCATGTAATATAGCACCGAGCGGAACGGTAAGACCTGGTCTCTCCGTGTACACAAGTGACTTGTAAATGTTGTGTAAGCCACTGTCGCGGTAATACGTAACGGCGAGCAGCAATGGTAATGTTGCTGCCGGAATCAAACAAAGCCACTACCGAGTGCCCATTTAATAACACCACTCCCGTGTTTGGAGTTGCCAGCGGGTGCGACGGAGTACAGTACCTTTCCTTGGAGGCCCAGGTGCAATCCATCGGCTCCGTTGTTGTGTTGAGGGGACAGGTCGGAAGTAGATGACCGATCTCCCCACACTTGTAACAGTGCGGAGAGATCGGCTTTTCTTTGGTTTTCAACGGCGCTTCCGCAGCGCGTCGAGAGGGCTCGGGGTGGGCCACCCGTCCCTGTCGGTTCCCACGTGCTAGCCTTTTGGACCCCCCGGCTTGGTAGGCCGCAAGCTGACGCTCCAGTACCTCCAGGAGTCCTGACATGTCCTTGTAGGGATGGCGCCGGACCTGCTGGGCGAGAGAGCTGGGTAAAGCGTTAACGAGGCCCTCACAGGCCACCTGCTCAACCACTTTCCTGGCTTGGGGACCCTCGGGCCTTAACCACCGCCCCATCTTTCCCCAAAACTCGAAGGCCTGCGCTCGGGCTGGCTTTTCTGGGTCAAATTGCCAACTTCTCCATTCAGCCGCCTGCTGGCCCGGCGTTATGCCGTAGCGTGCCAGGATCTCCTGTTTCAGGAGGTCATAATTCGCAGCCTCCTCCTCGGGGAGGTTGTAATAAGCGCGCTGCGCGGGTCCCTTCAGGTAGGGTGCCAGTATGGACGCCCACTCGGACCGCTGCCACTTGTTCTGGGTGGCCGTCCGTTCAAATATACCCAGGTACGACTCGACGTCGTCACCCTCCGTTATAGCCACTAAAGGCGGGGGTTTTGGAGCATGAGTTTCGGGGTGTACCTTGCGTGCTTCCGCCAACTGGGCCCTCGTTAATTCCAACTCCTGATTGGTAGCGGCTTGAGCTTGTTGTAAGGCCGTGATCTGGGCATTCATTCCCTAGAGCACTGAATTTAGGTCCTGTCCTTCGTACATCTTCGGACAAGTATCCTGCCGGCTACGCCAATGTAAAAGAGTCAATATGAGACAGCAAAAAGGTTTGGGGTTTTCCGGCCCCTTATATTGTTTACAATCCACGGTAAACAATAAAATTAAACAGGTCACAACAAAACAAAAACAGTTCCTATGCGCGACGCCATACTAGGCGTCGGCGGCCATTTTATAAGGGAGGAGCCGGAAGTGCAGGAATGCTGGGAAGGAGACGTGAGGGATGATGGGACCGATGACGTCAGGAAAGATGGCGGAGGAAGGGCGGAAGTGGACGTACTGCGGTCAGTCTTTATGGCGGAGCGTCTTTCATTCTGGAAAACAAAGAAACAAGGTTAGCACCCCGCCACGCCCCGCCGGCGAACATTTTTTGAGGTGTTTTAAGGTCCCTCCGCGGCTTCCTATTCGCGCATGCGTGACAACCCACAAGCAATTTGGATGGAAAATGACCTTGCTTTTGGTGGATTTGTATTTTGCAGTTTCATTTATCCATTGATATAGCCAAGAAAATCCATATAATACATCTTTATTACCTGATTGGTTAGTTTGGCTTTTTTCTGGTTGGTCAGTTTCTCTGCCATTCCTCAATCAAATGCAATCAAGACAGGAAGTACCATGCATGAGTGGGCTGGCCCACATGAGGATACCAAGGAAAAAGAGCAGGAGCAACACAGAGTTGCCTTCAAACATGGCAAATATTTATAAGAATGTGAGTGATGTTTTTACAGCAGGTAATGGGACTCTTCTACCATTGGTGAGAGTCAGACTGGAGTTGAACAAGACACCTTGAAAGAGTTTGAGAAAGCAGGCAAAGGAGGAACACTGCAGGTTAACATAAGACAAGCAGTATCAATATTTGAAATGAATCCTGTTACCTCTGTTTAACAGGTAACATATCTAATATTAAAAATAAAAAGTAAAGTGCAAACCATTCATATTAACAGTTGTCAGTGGTACGTTGCTAACAGAAGTATTCTTAGCTACTAAATAACTTTTCTTTCTCAGAACCTCTGCATCTCCCACTAATTCAGTCTCTATCTAGAAGTCACCTTGGAAGTCAATTACAGTGAGTAGATCACTGTTGCTTGCATTTTCTATATTTATATTTTGTTGTCCATAGACTCTTGTCTATGAAATAAAAACAAATAAATAAAACTACTGACATTTCAGAATTGTTTGTTTTTAATAGTTAAATTCTGTTAACTTGTTAAACAGCATTCAACTGCGGTTTAAAAGTGGGTATAAGTGATCACAACTATTCAGAGTTATTGAAAGACTGAAGGAATTGGATCTTTTCAGAACAAGCAAAGAAACATTCAGAGGAGAAACAACAAAAGTATTAGAGTTATAAAAGGAATGATCAAAACTTGATGCCTGCTTCTACTTTAAAATTTTCTTAACAGGGCACAGTGACAAGAGGGTTAAGGATGACATTTTCACAAATATTACATAGCTCTGCACAGAGAGAACACGACACATACAAAAAGTTTGGCATCCGTGAGCTTGTAAGGCTGCACCCAATCTCTGTATCCTTGTCGTCTTCACAACATGGGCATAAGACAGAAACAAAAGAGAGAGGGAGAAAATATCCTTTGGACAGGTACAAATGCAGCACTTCAGACTGAAAACTTTTGTCCTGTCATTCCACACACCACAGCGAAAAATGAATTATTTTTGGTTGACTTGTTGATGTGTTGGATTTCCCCAAAAGCGCACCCAAGAGGCACATGGGCTATAACATTCACATTGACCTTCAAATTAATTCAGCATTTCTTATCAACATATTAATTAAGAAGATTACTCTATGACACTGTAAATTTGGAAATATAAAATAACAGCAGTAAAATTCAAAATGATAAATGTCATAATCAAACATAACATTGATGTTAATAATTGTAAAACCTTGTAACCAGATAGAGTCGTACAGATGGTTAAGTAAACTTAAGTAAAGCCCAAAACTAAAAAACTTTGATGCATAAAGATTAAGGATGTGGGAGAAAAGATAAAACTAAAGTCTAGTTGACTTAGACCAACTAGAAACCCACCCTGCCCACCAGGGAGAGTTAAATGTGCGTAGCTCCATGAATGCTGAATGCTCTCTGTCCCGTTCATGTATGCATACGCATAAAGCTAAGCCGCCATTTCCCTGGCAAAAACAGACTGGTTCTTCTATGAATGTTATCAACATTTAATTTTCTGAGGTGACCAATGAAAACTGACTGTCAGCATATATTTTGGCTGAACTGTTCATGAAAATGATGTATGTATGTGTGGACCCGGCCCGGACACAGACAGGCAGACATGTTGTTTTCCACCACCACACGTTTATTTACACTATTATTTACAATTTAAAGTGCTCACACAACCCCAACACAGTCCTGGCCAACACAGAATGCCTTCCTCTTCGGGACGCCTCCACTCTCTCTCTTCTCCTGCTTTGTCCTGCTTCCACGTGACTCCAGCGCTGAATGAAGGGAGACGGCCCCTTTTATATGCTCCCGGATGAGCTCCAGGTGATTCCCGGCATTCTCCTCTGGACACGCCCCAGTTTGGCGGAAATGCCGGCTGTTCTCCCGGAAGCTCTCCGGGTGTCCCTCTTCTTCTTCCCCCCAGTACTTCCTGGTGTGGCGGAAGTGCTGAGGTCCAAGGTCCCCAAGGCATTGGGGCGCCCCCTGGCGGTGACCACGGGTCCCTACAGGGTTGGGCTTCCAAGCCCTCTACCTGTGGCCCCCAAAGCAACCAGGATGGTGGCCCCCACGTGATCCCAGATGGGCACACACCCACTTCCGGTCCTTCAAGGCGTCCCGGCCGGGTCGTCGCCCCTGGCATCCCTGACAGTATGATATAAATGTATGTTACTGTATGTGACAGTAAGACACTTTAAACTTTACAACCCTTAGTATCCTTTTAATGCAAATCTCAGTTTCTCAGGTATTATTCGAAATTGACATTATATATGTTGAATATTTTCAAACAGCAACCATGTTTCCCCTCCAAATCAGGAACTGAGAATGTTTAGTTATGCCTGGGCACCATCGTGTTGTGTATTTAAACAAATACACTTTGCCGGTAGGAAACAATGCAAACAGTGCAGCAAATTTCAGCCTAAAAATTGATCATATTCTTTATTGGTGACATACATAAATTATACAGTAGGAGTGAAGTTTTTTAGCATATTCAAACAAGGACTTTAGTTTTTATATTGAAACATAACTTCAGCTTGGCAAGAAGCAGCATGCATCCCCAATCTGTTTTTTCTTATATTTTTTGTTTATTAATTTTGAACATCATTTATATTTAATAAGATCTGACAGGAAAAATGTAATACCTGGTATTTTTTCATAAAACAGTTTCAGCTAGTTCTCTATAAATCACTTTTGTATTTACTGTGGCACAGTGTTTTACTGATCGCGGAAGTGTGAATCTGGAAGCCCTGAATAAGTGCAGGTGATGGAGGGCAGAGTGACAGATCACACCTGAGATCTCTTGTTCTTCCCTTGTGATGATTAATGATTGGAGCATTGTGCATTGATACTAGGCAGCAAAGTCCTTCTAGACTTTATAGCACCTTGCACACTTTCTCTTTATCTGGCCAGCTGTTACACACCTGCAAGCATCCCAGTGCTCCTACTGCACATTTTTTTCTCTGGGGTTGTTACTTATGAGATCCAGATGGCAGATGATGAAAAATTAAAAAGCTAAAGAGCATAAAGGTGCTGATGTTAACTTACCGTACAGAGAATGGACAGATGGGTTAAAAGCAAAACCTTGTTATTTTTGTACTATGTATTACACATAAAACAGAAGACTAAAATAGCATTGAAGCCCTCAGTTAAAAAAATAAGAAAAGTGAAAAAGTTCCCTTTTTTATTTCTTGAATTTTCAAAGCTTATATTATCCTTGCAAAATTCTAAATTGTTTCTATCAGCAGATTACAAAAATACTTTGTACAGATTAACAGACTACTTTATTCTTTCTGCATGTTTTAACTTTTCGGTGTGCAATTCTTCAAGGCTGATTTGTAGACAGATATGTTGCATACTGTATGTATTTTTGGAAAAAAGTAAAAGATATTGTTGTCAAATTCAACAAGTACATTTCTAGATCACACACAATAATTATTTCAAGTATATGGACAGACCAACTATTAAAATTATAATTTCTTCCCATACGTTTATTGTTCTGCTCTGCCACTTCACAGAAGTGTTCTTCAGCCTCTATTTGTAGTTTAAATGCCTGCAGGTTCAAATCATGCATAGTTAGTCAAACTGGTGTGAGCATTCCTCTGTAATTGAAAATTAATGCCACCATATAACTGATACTGTGAATATTTACACATATAAACACTTGTTAGACTCCTGGAACTGCTGTTAGGTACTTCTGCCCATTGTTATGGCAACTCATAAATTTCCCTTGTGTGCTCATTTAAGTTCAAGTTAAAGTTTATTGTCATGTGAACGTAGCACAATGAAAAAAAAAAGCATACAAAAAGCATTCATGGTTAAGCATGCACACTTGGAAACCACCCAGAAGTCTCAGATTAAACACAGTGGTACCACCATTATGCAAGAGGAGGCTCTGTCGCTAATGGTATCTCTTGGTTCTGTCCTGTGGAAGGAATGTCACCTGGAGACAATGCCTAACACTGCCCCCGTTTGGCATTCTAAACTCCACCCCTTCCAGGCCCAGGCCAATATAAACAGAAAGCCAGACAGAGATGGGTGTCTTTTGACCAGAACCAGCTGAGGAGATGGAGCTTTCAAAAGCCCTGAGAGAGTTTGAGTGTGTGAGAAGCCGTGAAACACTTTTTAATTATTGTCTTGTGGGACATTTTTTTTTTCATTTCTGCCATTACCATATTTCCCCAAATATAGGCCGCGGCTTAAACATTCATTTTACAAACTGTGTATTTGGTGCGGCTTGCTTAAATGGGGCGGCCGATCTAAAAACATTCACTAAAAGTATAATTCAGTGCACAAAAAGACAACCTACCCAAACGATTCGTTGAATTTAAATGTACTGTTTACTTCAAAAAATCATAGATAGTGACGATGTTCTTAGATACAGTTAAAATAAGTAAGCCCACAGTTCGAAAAGCATATGAATTATTAATTGTCCAGTAGACAAAAAAATTATGTCAATTAAGAATGACGCCATCATTGGTTCATTCCAAAGGATGCTGTAACACAAACATTTTCATTTTTAAAATGCATCGCATTTGCTGGCCCAGCAGACAGCACATCACAGACATCTGCAGTAATGCATTTTATTACTACAAATATTTACATATGATGCAACATCTTTTGGAATGAAAAAAGTACTGCGTTTTATTATTATATGCATTACAAAATACATTCCAAAAGATGTTGCACTACAAACGTTAATGCTGAGGTCTACATTGATTACTTAGATTTCAACCTAACACATAAAAACCTGTGGCTTGAATAAGGGAGCTGCTGCTGTCGCTCGCAGATGAGAGTAAGTTGGTCAGATCTGGTCTTTTGTTCTGCAGGGTTTCATTTAAAGACATTGACATTCAAGTAGAGTAGGTTCAGCTTGTTGTGACCACAAGTGGATCGTACTAATTGAAATCTGTCTGTTCTGTTGTCCCCCTAGTTGAGTCACCAGCATTTTAGGGTCAGAATAATTCACTCATTGGAATATTAGTACAAAATGAATCAATTCTGTTTATGAGGTAATAAACGTTAATCAGAGTGATGTAACTGATCATGTAGATAAATGACTAGAAAAAACATTTTAGTTTTAAATCTTATGTGCTAGCTTTTGACCATTACTTATTTCCTCATTTCCACTCCCACTCTTGCTTTTTCCACTTCATCTGATTTTATCAAGTGAAAACTGGCCAGCATTACAATAATAAAATAAAACGTATAAGCTGTTTCTCTGTAATTAACAAATACCACAGTACCTGAACTCTCAGTGACTCCTCGCGAGATGTAAAAGTTCATCCAACTTATTTTAAAAGTGACTGAACATTCCACGTTTATGGAGACATACCAGTTCTGAGTCCTTTCCATCTTACTTTTATCTTGCTCTAAATCTTCAATCTTCCCTTCTTCAGTCGAGCCCTCCTGCTATAAGTTGTAATGATCAGCAGTAAGCACAGTGCTACCTGCTGAGCCCGGAAAAATTTCATATATTCCACTGAAGTTCTCAGTGTCTCTTACATTCTCAGATGTTATAGATGTAGGTAGCCTTCAGATCTTGACAGTCCTCCTTACTCACTCTATGACAACTTTCAAGTCCACAGCTTCCCCAGATGGCAGTTGAGATGGGCCAACCGCTTGGGTCTGCATATGAGATGACAGCAGCATTTCCAAAGAATGACTTCTTTTGGAAAGACCATCATTTATAACTTTCATCATTGTCGCCTCAAAGTTATGTGTGACACTAAAATCTTATAAGAAGAGTTCAAACAGCATGTGCTCTACCTAAACAGTAGGCACAAGGTTAGGCGACAACGTGGGAGAATTAACTCTACTAAAAAAGTTTGTGAATAAAGGCTATATCAGCTGAAGGCAATGTATTAAACTTGTAGTCAATACCAGCTGTTACTCTTGGACAGATGGACATGCAGTTGAATTTTGAGATGGTACAACCATAGATGCCTACACAGAAGTTTACTTAGGACATAATCCTTTTACAGATATCTTTAGAAGGTGAAATCAATGACATATGAGGGGACGGCAAACAGTTATCAATTGTAGAATAAAAAAGCCTTGAATTTCCTATATCATTTTTAATAATTTTACAAAACATTCTGATTTGATGACAAAATTGCTTTTTTTGTATGAACTAATATACATTTTATAGCGCCTTTATGAACCAAATCTCTGTTCTTCTATAAAGACACTGATTACTTACCTGACATTTTCATAGAACTTTATTCAATGAGAAATGAAGGTTCAGGATGTGTAAAGAATACCACATGTGGCTTCATAGAAACAACCAAGTCAAGGTTAGAGGAATTTATTATGTTATAAGAGGACACCAAATGCACAACATTAGGCAAATATGACTCAGGCAGATAATGCCTGACAAATCCTTCAGAGAAGAAATATTAACATGCTTCAAGTTCCTAAAATTAATTATCCACTTTTTAAGAGACTTCGGTAATGCTGTTAACACATTAAACAAATTAGCTTTGAGTTCTGATATCATGATATCAACACCTGCCAAGTTGATAAGGGCATAGCAGGTTAACTATACAAGCGTTTTAGTGAATATTAAAGTGTGCAGAGATTAAAGCTCACTAATATGCGTAACAAATCAGCAGTATATTTTCATTTGGCGTAATCACTGTGTGTATTACAATTGCCAAAAAAAAGATACAAGGGTACAAATGCCAACAACTAAGAAAAATCTAGGGATGATTTGAGTGACAAAACTACTAACTACAAAAACACAGGCTTGCAGCCAGAAAATCCTTAAGGCTAAACTCTCAAAAGATGTTTTAATAGAAAAATAGGCTTTGATTTTGAGAAAAGCACAAAGAGAGTACACCACAACAACATGATCAATGGGATAGTGTCATTATTCAGTTAAGCATAATATATCAGACTTTTAATCTACTTTTATAAGAGTGAATATTAAAAATGTCAGCTCAAAATGCATATGTCTGAAGAATGCATAACACAATATTAAGATTTGCAGGTGTGCACTTTAAAGTCTTACTGTACTCCATTTTTGCAATAATTGAAATGAAAAATAATCTCCAGGTCAGGTGCTTAAAGACATTAATGTGAGCTTTCCATGAGCTACACTAACATCTACGTCCTTCAGTACGTTCTTTATAGCATATCACAATATCCTGGAATGTGGCATCAGGATGCTTTAGAAGTGACACCAATAGTTGGTGGTATGCTTTAAGGAGAACAGATGCCTGAAATGTGCTGTCCAACTAGCAGGTAAAGCCAACAACTGTAGACTTCTATTGTCACGATTCAGAAACAACTTCAGCCTTGTACCCCTTGATGGAAAGTTATGTCGATACCCTTCTTAAAAGAATCAATTGCAGATCTAATTAGTGTAAGTTTTAGCTTTATATTTATTTGTAGATAATTTTGAATTCTTCTGACCTATGTTTAGGTTTGATGTAGAAATATGAAGATGAGATAATTCATAACGGCAGCTTAGTGCTTGTGGTACATCTGCCTCATGCCACTCAGCTTCTCTTGCTTTATATCAATCTCTTAAATAGATTACTTAAAGGCAAAAAGATTTAATCTATTTAACAAGATGCCTTACTCTGCCTGGAGAACTCACGTAGAAGCCTTCCAGTCACTGAAGATTTCCTCAGATCCTGTGGCATTTGCAGGGTAATTTTATGCATCTTACTGGGAGATGATGAAAAGTTTCCTCTTGGAACAAACAAATGGCTTAAACTCCAACATGCAAGCAGACTTTACTGAACTGAGATTGGAAATTCCCAGTATCAGGTCTGTGTAATGCCTCTGTCACACACATGTGCAATGGGGACAAAGTAAAGGCTCTGGTGGTAGTAATTCATATACATTTATTTGGTTGGTGGATGCTTTTAACAGAAGTGACATACAACAGAGGGAAACATAGTACAGATGGAGGTAGGAAGCCCATTTCACCAACTGCAAGCTACACAGAAAAAGAGTCTGGATTGAGAATGGAAATGATGCAGAGGTGGCATCACCTGATGCTGTTCACTGGCAGACCTGAGTGGGCAAGAAGGAGCATAGAAACTCACCAGTGTAGATATATACAGGTGCTGACCCACTGATTACTTTGTAGGCAAGCATCAGGGATTTGAACTTAATGTGTGCTGCTACAGGGAGCCAACATAGGGACTGGAAGAGAGTAGTAACATGTGCCCATCTTAGGTGATTAAATACAAGATGGGCCACTGAATTCTGCATCATCTTTGTGGATTGATAGCACAAGCAGGTACTCCTGCAAGAAACAAGTAGCAGTAGTCCACACGATTAGACCAGAGTCTGGACCAGAAGTTGAGCAGCATACTCTGTTAGATATGGTCTGATCTTGCAGATGATGTACATCATGAACCAGCACGAAGAGAAACAGCAGAAATTCCAGAAAAAAATCAAAAAAGGCTGCATAGAGGCTTGGCAGGTGATAGCAACAGTGATCCAAGCTGTACAGAGATGGAGAGTTGAACAGACTGGCTGGCCAGGATCACAAGAAGCTCAGTTTTTGCCAGGCTGAGTTGTAGATGGTGGTCCTTCATCCTGATTGAAAAATCAGTAAGATATGAAGAGACTCTAGCTTATGCCATTTGTCCTCTGGAGAGAACGACAGGTACTGATCAGAGCAGTGTTTCCCAGCCTCGGTCCTGGGGGCACACTGTGGCTGCAGGTTTTTGTTCCAACCAGCTTCTGTTTTTAATTGTACTTCTGGGCTAATTAAGTGATGTGTTATTTCCCAAGTTCTCTGTTTTGGAAACAATATAGAGGTTAGAAAACTAAGTTTGGTAAAAAAAATATATATACTGTATATAAAATGTATAAAAATATATATACTGTATAAAATGTACCAAGAAGTTATATGGGAATAATGTATTTTTGTTCATTTTAACAATATTTTCATCTTGATTTTCATTCTACTTTTCTAGGTGTTCTAATTGTTTAATTAATCCATTATTTACTAATTAGTGGGTCTGACGCTAAAGTAGTTGCAGCCTTAGATTATTCAGTGTTGTTTGCTAGCGTGTCTGCTATGCTCATTTTTAATTGTCATTATTAAGATACAACAAAGGGGAAAAACTGCAAAGAGAAAGTTCAAAATATAATGAAATCAAGAAAAGAGAGTTAAGCATTTAAATCTATAGCAAAAGCAGAAATATTTCTATATGTCTTACAAATGTAAAAATCATGCTGCTGTGCTTTTCTGAATCTATACTAATAAACAGCAAAGCCCTCACTCACTCACTCACTCACTCACTCACTCACTCACTCACTGACTGACTGACTGACTGACTGACTCATCACTAATTCTCCAACTTCCCGTGTAGGTAGAAGGCTGACATTTGGCAGGCTTATTCCTTACAGCTTCCTTACAAAAGTTGGGCAGGTTTCATTTCGAAATTCTACGCATAATGGTCATAACTAGAAGCTATTTTTCTCCATTTACTGTAATGGAGTTCAGCTGGAGGGGCGGAGTTTCGTATGACATCATCACGCCTCTCCCGTAATCACGCATTACGTAGAAAGCCAGGAAGAGCTACAAAATGCGCTTTAGAAAACATGCATTATATAATTAAGAAGGCAGCGAAACAATTAGAAGCGAGCGAGTGACATATAAAACCATATTCAGCGGCTCACGTGAACTGACGCAGTGCGCAGACAAAAAGTAACAGTTCCAAAGAGTGCTGAACAAAAACCGAATTACACTGCTACGCTCAAATAGATAAACCACACGCTGTGGCGCGATAGTAAAGCATTCGCCTGTAGCGCCCATGTCCGAGGTTCGATTCCCGAGAGGGGATGCACTAAGTATGTACGCGCACTTCTCGATTTATTTTAACCTCGCATCCCCTTAGTTTGAGACGTATGAAAACGCATGTGGTTAACGCAGAAAGACAGATCACCTATTCACCTATTGAAGCTTCATGAATAATGGATACTTTATTCGCGATCAATGATTGTTTTGGTAAAGCCATACTCAGTGTATTCATTAGATGAACGGTAAAAAAGTAAGAGCGAGGGGACGGTAACTTACTGAAGCACACAAGCAAAACCACAATAGCACACGGGCTCGATGTACTGACTTGCGCGATCACATTCCAAAAAATATTTCTTTTCAAGTTCTATTTAGTCCATATGGGTTGTGGCAGTAGGGGGCAGTAGTGCACCCTTGAACCCTCAGGTACAACTCCAGACACCAGGTAAAAGTCCAAAGACTCTTTATTTTCTAACAATGTGCACAAAGCACCCTCCACACTATTCATCCAACCACTACAATAAACACAATAACTCTCCTCCTCGCCCAGACACTTTGCTCTCCTACCTCCCAGCTCAGCTCAGTGTCTGCACTGAGGCACCGCCCTTTTATAGCCCCTGACCCGGAGGTGTTTCTGTCCCAACAGTCCACAGTTCCTTATTCCTTCCGGGTCAGGGCAATCAGTCCTTTTCTTCAACCCGGGAGCACGACATTTCTTCCTGTCACGTGACCGTGACGTACTCCTGGGTCATACGGCATCACAGAGCCCATAAGCCCCCCCACAGCGACTCCTGGTGGTCCCCAAGGTATCCAGCAGGGCTGTGTATAAACACTACAAAGTCCATAAGGCCCTGCTGGACCTCGGGGCACGATCCTGCTGTCGGGAGAGCTCCTCCTGGCGGCCTGGGGGTGAGGACCGGCATGGGAAGCCGGCAGTCCTCCACAGTTCCCCCCCCTTAGCGACGACTTCTGGGGCGGAGCGTCTAGCACCGCGAGGGACGTCCTCCTCCAGGAGGACGTATCAGCCGGACCTTGGCTGCGTCGTCCCTGTCCTCTAGCGAACCTTGGGGGAACGACGTACCTTCTGTCCCCCCGGGGACAATGGCGCCACTCGTGGCCCGGCCGCCGGCAGTTGTAGCACCTGCGAAGTCCTCCTGGTTGTCTCCCCCTGCGAGACCAGAAACACCTCGGGAACTCCGTTAGTGACATCTCCGCCCCTTTCTCTGCCAAGGAGGGTTTTACGGCCGCTTCACTGCACTCAGCCTTTCTCTCCATTATGTCGGGAGACCCACCTTTTCTTTTGGGGATCTCCCGTTTGTTCTGGGGCTGGTGCTCAGCCTGAGGCTCCCTATGGAAAGAAGAGAGCCTCTTTGCTGTCTGCACACCCGTTACTTTCAGCTTACTAGGAGCCGGTATCATTAGCACCGTCTCGCTCCGATGAACAGCACTATTCAGCTTTAACACACTACGTCTCCGCTTCGAATATATATATATATATATATATACCCCGATCTACATACTCTGAAATAAAGAAGCCACACACCGTGGCCTATCGCCTACATCCGAGGTTCGATTCCCGAGAGGGGATGTACTGAGTATGTACGCGTGCTTCTCGGTTCATTTTAACCTCGCATCTCCTTGGTTTGAGACATATGAAAAAATATGCGGTTAACGCAGAATCATGTTACGTTATTTTTAAAATCTTTCCTATTCTTAGCACAAGCATAGCTGAGAAGCTTCGATGCATGTACTCCATAACAAAAAATAACGCATTTAATCACACTTTCAATTCCAAGCAAAGCGGAACTTTTGTCAATGCATGATTTCCTGGTACATCGATTACACTGATGCACACATCACAGCTACAAAAATGTTACACTCTGAATGAAGCGCGTTCCTACGACTGATCAGAGGAAAATTTAATTTAAAAAAACTACCCGAGCGAAGCCTTGATAAAAGCATGGTTTTGTGCACAGTGAAAAGCAAGCAAAATTAGATGCATTACAGAAAGCGGACTTTGTGGCTCTTACTGGGGATCATTGGACTTCCGTGACCGTTAGTAATTCTAATTACATCTAATTACAAAATGTTCAATGATCACACTGTTTTAGCCTAATGTACAAAATAATTTTGGCTAAGGTTACTCAGAGTTTAAAGATTAAGTTGGTCAAATTACCTTTTATGTTTCTGACTTATTTTTTTAAGAAGAAAAACTGCACTTT
>JANRMT010062842.1:27682768-27726297 GCA_026402145.1 Polypterus bichir lapradei
AGAGAGAGAGAGAGAGAGAGAGAGAGAGAGATGACAACAACACTCATATCAATGACAAAACAATTACATTAACAATCATGTTACGTTATTTTTAAAATATTTCCTTTTCTTTTTCATAACTTCTTTAACACACTACTTCTCCGCTGCGAAGCGCGGGTATTCTGCTAGTCTATACTAATAAAAGGCAAAGCCCTCACTGACTGACTGACTGACTGACTGACTCATCACTAATTATCCAACTTCCCGTGTAGGTAGAAGGCTGAAATTTGGCAGGCTCATTCCTTACAGCTTACTTACAAAAGTTAGGCAGGTTTCATTTGAAATTCTACGCGTAACAGTTATAACTGGAACCTACTTACTTACATATATACGGCCATAGCCTGCAGCTCGGTCGCCGTGTGAGGCGGAGTTGTGTCCCTCATTGTCACGCCTCCCACATAATTGAGTGCCTGCCCATATAAGGCTGTCCGTCAGCAGCAATCCAATAGACATGCTGCCGCTAAATATTCGCAGGTGAAGGACTGTGCTTATGCAAACGAAGATGAGATGGTCAGGGACAGACTAGTGTTTGGCACAAACTCAGCGAAAGTGCGAGAGAAACCTTTAAGTGCCGGGTCTTAGCTAACATTAAATAAAGCCGTGGATATCACAAGATAGCACAAGCACAACTGAGAACCTTTGATGCATGTACTCCGAGCGGCTCACGTGAACTGACTGTGAACGCAGTACGCATAGAACAAGCAAGAGCTCCAAAGAGCGCTGAACAAAAAACACATTACACAATTGAGAAGGCAGCAAAAGAATATGAAGCGAGTGACGCATACAAGCATATTCATAAGTGCAGCTACTGCGGAAACAAAGCACGGTGTAAACCTTAAGTTTAAATTAAGTTCATAGACACGCTGCCGCTGGCGTTTGTCATGCCTACGACGAATACGATATTTGCGAGATACAAGTTTGATGAGAAGACGCAGGGTATAAACGAGACTTTTGATCACTTTGTAACGGAGCTAAAATTGATGTAACGGAGTTAAAATTGCTGGTTAAGGACTGTGCTTATGCAAACGAAGATGAGATGGTCAGGGATAGAATAGTGTTTGGTACAAACTCAGCGAAAGTGCGAGAGAAACTTTTAAGTGCCATGTCTGAGCTAACATTAAATAAAGCCGTGGACATAACAAGATCGCACGAGATAGCACAAGCACAGCTGAGAACCTTCGATGCATGTACTCCAAGCGGCTAACGTGAACTGACTTTGCAGGACTGGGAAAGGTAAACCTGTGCATGCAGTGTGTGATGTCTCAGATTAAGAGGAAGACGAGCTGCTTATTGATGCAGTAGGAAAGGTACAACCCTCTGACGCTGAACAAGCCTTTGTAGACATATCAATAGGAAAGCAAGGTGTAAAGCTTAAGTTTAAATTACGTTCATAGACATGCTGCCGCTAAATATTCACAGGCAAATCCACAACTTAATACTGGGTATGCCTGTTAAACATCTTAGATTCATGAGTACCGATTTGGGTTGTGATCACTTCGATGATTGAAACCTGTTATCTTTACAACGGTTGACAACGAAGATGAGATGGTCAGGGACAGACTAGACAAACACGGAATGTAACTTCAACACAACATATCCTCCAAATACGAACCTGATTGAAAGAAATAATGATAATCAAATCCTTGATGACAGCAACACTTATAACAGTCACAAAACAATTACATTGACAATCATGTTATGTTATTTTTAAAATGTTTCCTTTTCTTTTTCATAACTTCTTTAACACACTACTTCTTCGCTGCGAAGCGCGGGTATTTTGCTAGTGTAGAATAAAAGAAAAATAATACCAGCTAATTGAATGAGATCAGTGTTATCAGGTGTTGTCACTGATTAGGAATCTGGTTGGAACAAAAACCTGCAGTCACAGTGTGCCCCCAGGACCGAGGTTGGGAAACACTGGATTAGAGAACCCATGGAATTGGACGATGGAGCCCTGCAAGGTGGTGTACAGAGAGAAAAGTAGAGGACCCAGCAGCAATCCTTGGGGTACACCTGTGCATGTCTGGTGTGCCTTTGACAACTCTCCTCACTAGGACACACTATAGCATCTGCCCGAGATGTAGACCATCTGAGAGCATTTCCAGTGGTTCCTCTTGAAGCTGGATTGGTTGGTATTGAGCAATTCATTCTGTACAAGGAAGGAAGAGACCTGGTTAGAAACAAGCTTGTTCAAGTGTTTTGCAAAGAAAGGAAAGTAAAAATACAGGCTAGTAATTGTTGACTTGGAATGGATCGATTGTTTGTTTTTTGAGAAGTAGGGTTATCAGTGCATGTTTGAAGATGGAAGGAAATGTCCCTGAGCTGAGTGAGGTGTTAATGATGTGTGTAATTGTAGGAATGAGTAACACGGAGATGGCCTGAAGAAGATGTGTAGTGAGGTGATTGGAGAGGAGGTCGGAAATGTCATTGGCAGAGAGTGGAGGATATGTGGAAAACGCTGGGTGATGTTTGGAAGGAGGCATTATGGATGAAAGCAAGGATGAGAACTGACTACACCGTATACTGATAAGAAGTGCAGTCATCAGCAGACAAGGAGGTAGGGGAAGGAGGTGGAAAAGGGTTGAGGAGGGAAGTGAATGCAGAGAATAGAGAGCATGTGTCGGTGATGCTGTTAATTCTAGTGTGATAGAACTTTACCTTAGCATTGTTGGTGGCAGAAGAAAAGGAGGCAAGAAGGGATTGATTATTAGCTAGATCTGCCTGAGCCTTGGACTTCCTCCATTTCCTTTTGGCTGTCCTGAGGTCAGTCCATTGATTGCAGAGTGCTTCTGAAAACCAGGAACAGGTGGATCTTTGGCATGCAGCCCTGGAAGAGAGAGGACAAACATTGCCAAGACAAGAGGACAGAGTTGGGCATAGGGTGTTTGTGGCAGCTTTGGTTTTGAGAGAGGAAATGTGGTCAGGAGGAAGGAGAAAAGAGGAGACTATGGAAAAGACAGAGGTGGGAGAGAGGGCGTGGAAGTGACAGTGGAAGGATACAGTGGGGCGGAGGAGAAGAATCAGAAGAAGGAAGCAGCAGAGGGAACTGAATGAAAAAGTGGTCAGACATATTTAAAGGACTGATTGATGCATTTGCGGGAGTGCAGGTGCATGAGAGGAGTTGGTGAGGTATGGAGCTGAGTGATGAAGGAAGAAAGAACACTGAGAAAGTCAGCAACAGGAGGGCTGCCCAGGTGAATGTTCAGGTCCCTGAGGATTAGAAGTGGGCTGCCATCATCTGGGAGGGAAGACAGCAGTCCATCCAGCTCATCAAGGAAGATCCTGAGCAAACCTGGAAGGTGACAAACAACATTTGAAATGTTAATTGGAAAGGAAACAGTAATAGTATGGTATTCAAAAGTAGTAAAATTATATTGTCACAGACGGCTGGGGTTCTTACCCGGCTGGGACGCCTAAAAGGACCGGAAGGTGGCATAAAAAGTTTCCTGGTCACGAGGGTGCAACCGTCCTGGATAAAAAGAGGAAAGGAACAAAAAGATTTTAACCTGTTTGGACCCATGGCCACCACCAGGGGGCGCCTCCAGCCTCATTAGACCTGGAGAAATGTCACTTTCGCCACACCAGGCAAGATGGCAGATGAACCTGCCAGGGACGCCCGGAGTACTTCCGGGGCAAAGGGCAGCACTTCCGCCACACCAGGAAGTGCTGCCGGAAGGACGTCATCAGCCACCTAGTGCACATCTGGGCGGGAATAAAAGGGGCCGCCCTCTTACACTCAAGGAGCCAGAGTCGGGAGTGGGAGTAGGACGAAGCTCCCAGGAGGAGAATAGAGGCGGCGAAGGACTGAGTTATAGAAGAGTTCATTGTGGGAGATTATTGCTGTTTGCTTTGTGTGGTGTTGGGGACTGAAACCTGTGTTTATTTGTGGATGAATAAACGTGTGGAATTTATAAAGATGTGGTTTCCGACTGGTGGTGTCCGGGCAAGTCTCACAATATACATTACCTAGAGGGAAGAGGTTCCAGCTCTTAGATGTAAGAATACCTGTCTCCCCTGAGAAGTTGAAATCAGAGGAAAGTTCTGTCTGTATTACTGTGTTTTCTGGGTGAATCCATGTCTCTATCAGAGACACTTGGAGACCTCTTTGTGTGACAAAAGGTGGAATAAATTCTACTTTTTTGACCGCAGACTGCCAGTTACACAACTGAAAGAGGAAGAGAGTTTCTGAGGTGGTGGCTTGATGCAGCAGACGAAAGTGGTCTGGCTTTCTCCCTATCCTGCTAAAGAGGCAAGAGAAACATATTGTGTTAATAATGGGAATGAATCATTGACACTTGCTGAAGACGACATTGACAGGAAAACAAAAGAACAGTACCTTGGTCAAGTAGGAGTGTCCGTTGCCTTGTCTGGTGTCTTTGCTCGGTGAACTCACACAGGTAATTCTTCACCCTCTACAGACTGGATGACTGACAGTCCTACCACCACTGATATCACTTCCATTGTCTGTCCCCAGGACCCACTTCTTTCTGCCTGTCCTGTACTTAACTGGAAGTTTCACCATCTTGGAGAAGTTACTCTGAGACTCATGTTTATAAAGACGTCTTTTTTGTCCTTTTTTTAACGTGTTTATAACTTGCACTTTTTTCCCAATTATACAGGGTTTGCCCACGAGTGCTCGTCTGTGTTTTTCGTTGCAGCCACATTAAAAGGAAATGTAAGTGCCACACTCTGATATCTCACAATATGGCAAGGATACGGGTTCCTTGCATGGAGAGATTGCAGATCTTAAAGATGACAGAAGATCATAACTGCAGACAAAATTTATGAATTGTGGGCCTCCTGAAAAACTCAGAGAAGGATGATGCCCTTATGTTTCTCTCCAAAGCCTGGACACAGTGATTTCCAACTTTAATTGCCACTTTTATTGAGATTGAAAGGGCCAAAAGGATCTACTCTAAATAATCAGATTCTTCCAAACCTTCTTCTTCATCTTCATCATCAGGTTTTTAAAATACACTATTGAAGAGGGAGCCCACATGGAGTTCTTCCCTGATTTCTCTGTGGTAAACAATCATAAAAGGTGAGCAATGAACCCAGTGGAAAGAAAAATGAAGGAAGCTGGTCTCCAATCTTTCCTTAAATTCCCAGTGTCACTGAAGCTCAGCTTGGGCAATTCTCATTAGGTATTCAATTCTCCCGAGAACATACTATGGGTCATTGATGAGTTCAGGCTTCTTTCCCACGTAATGATTTTTCATTTTTGAATTATTCAAGGATTTCACTAAGCAATAAGAACATGTGGTCACCAACTGTGTCTTTTGATTCAATCTCGCTATATTTTTGTTAACCTAATAGCATAATGATGGTCAGAAGGTGGTTGGGTGTTGGACTCTTTGTTATTGTTTTATGTTTCAGGCGGTGTGGTGGCTCAGAGGCTAGGGATCTACACTGGCAATTGGAAGATTGCCAGTTTGAATCCCATAAATGCAATAGGGACTCTGCTCTGTTGGGCCCTTGAGCAAGGCCCTTAACCTGCAATTGCTGAGTGCTTTGAGTAGTGAGAAAAGCGCTATATAAATGCAAAGAATAATTATTATTATTATGCATTTCTAATATACTGTACATCATCGTTTCCATATGAAGTGTTCTAACTTTTCAATTACCTGCTGTTTACTTAACGCAAGCTTTGTCATTCATGCTTATAGTGGTTTTGGTTGGTGGAGTGGATGTTATGGGCTTCATCTGGAGTGCTACGAGTGCCGTTAAATTCACAGTGCCAGGTGTCAATGTCAGGTTCCTCCTCCGCGGTCAGGAATTTTATGTTTCTGCAGCACTTTCTAGTTGCAGTAATTTTCTCATTTAGTTTCAATTCTACTACTAGGTTGGCTGGGCGGGGGAGGAGGGGTGAATTTTTTTTTGGGGTGTTCTCTTTGCTGATTACTCTCTCTTTTCTTCCAGTGGTTTTGAGGGACGCAGACCCCTGTGACCCTGTAGTTAGGACAGAGCGGGTTGGATAATGGATGGTTTTGAGGGATACATGGGAAGGTTGGGAGAGATAGCGAGTCCAATGATGTGCCAAGCTGTGTTTCATTATGTTCGTATATGGACATTTATGTATCGCTGGAGATGTCACAGTCGCTGCCATCCAATGGTATAAGGTTTGTGAGTGTGTAACCTTTTGAGTCCGAGCTAATGACCTGGAAATTTAAGGTGGTATCAGCCACAGGTGGCTTGAGCCTCTTCTTTTTTGGAGGATATCTCATTGATGGATGCATTGTTCAATAATGGGCATGGACTTGTTTTGATCATGAGAATCTACAGTAAGTACTGATGTGTCACTTGTAGATATTTGCTGTTTTTTTGTGAAGTAATATGGATATACAGTATATATATTGTTTAGGAGACAACTAAAGGGCTTGAATACATGTGATTCCACAACGGACCAGGGGGTGGCGAAGTGCACTAATTTTCCCTCTCGATCTTTTGCAGACCATTCTAGGGAAATCCCACCTGGCTCTGGGGCAGCCAATGACGTCACTTCTGGTTCCAGTAATGATGACATCACTTCCTCCACTGGCCTTTAAAGCTGCCATCTTGTGTCAAGAGAATCGGTTCTGTTTTGAACTCTGTTATGTAAACATGTCTACTCTTTTGAATCAATTTTGCAGCCATGAACAATTATACAGGTGGCTGCCCCAAACCTTCTCAACATCTTATGGTTGTTTTTGTGACTATATATATATATTTTTTTTTTTTTTTTGTGACAATTCATGAAACACCACACATATGATTTAATACCAGATTAAAAGTCAACCATAAATATTGTGTCAATTTGTTTACTAGGAGTGTGAAGTCTACACCCGTTGTGTGCAACCAAGGTATTGTTTGTTTGGGGGTGTGGCAAAGTTCATCTGTATGATGTAGAGAAAGATAGTTAAATGATTGCTTGGCCCGGTACCAACCCTGTCAGGGTGTAAGAGGGTGTATGTAAAACGCAGGACCACTAAACTCTATCTATGGCCCATTATAACCTGTGATATACAAACTTGGTATAAAACTGAAAAGAAGTTGGGAAACATCCTCAAATGACATATACATTTGCCTATATCTAATAAGCATGTGCTGCTCTTGGATGGTCACCCTTATTTCCTGTCTGCTTGGAGGCAGCGTGGCGCCAGTACAATGGGGAACCTGTTTGGGGATTCTGGCCTTGAATCATTTGAAAATATTCAGTCTTGCATTAACATTCCTTTTTCCACCTTTTTTTGCTACCTACAGCTTCATTTAGCACTTGGGGCATATGGTGTCTCCCTTACATCTCCTTTGTCCTGCCATCCACTTTTCTCTCCTGTTAGTTCCTTTTATCCTCTCAGAAGGCCCATCTCACTTCTTTACTTTGTGCTATATAAGGCTTCCTATAAACTTCTAGGCCTCATCTCTCAGTAGTCTCAGGACCTCACATTATCCCCTCCTATTTGCTTAAATACAGTTTTTTAGATAATTCAAATTCTCATAAAGGAATCTCAATCATCAGTTTACTCAAATGAAGTGTGTACATAAGTTGTATTTTATTCCTTAGCCTTAGCCCAGATCCCCTCTGTCACTTATGTTCCTAGATAGATAGATAGATAGATAGATAGATAGATACTTTATTAATCCCAAGGGGAAATTCACATAATCCAGCAGCAGTATACTGATACAAAGAAACAATATTAAATTAATAGTAATAAAAATGAAAAAAGTTAGCATCCTGTAATGCTCCAGGGACATTTATGTATATATATTGGTTTTGTATTGGTTTTGTCTTCCTCTGCTGGCTTCCTTGTCTCAAAT
This sequence comes from Polypterus bichir lapradei, assembly GCA_026402145.1. Classification (NCBI taxonomy): domain Eukaryota; kingdom Metazoa; phylum Chordata; class Cladistia; order Polypteriformes; family Polypteridae; genus Polypterus; species Polypterus bichir. The sequence goes on from JANRMT010062842.1 coordinate 27,690,602, forward strand.
CTCCTGCTCACAGTCTTCAGTGCTATGAGTTCCTGTTCCTATATTGTTATTCTTTTGCTTGTAGATCTTTCAGGCCTTGTTTTCTCAGTGAATCAGTGCAAATTCTTATGCCTGGGCACTATAGCTGCTAAGCTTTTTTTTGCCTCTAGGAGACTAATCTGATCTAATCTCAAAGAAGAACTGGTTGCCCTACTTTTACAACCCGATCCTTTTGGAGTTGTCTGCAACATGGAGTAATGGCATATACAATGAGTCCTCGCATAACTGTAATCGTATGTCTACACAGTTAAACCTTATGTGCAGGGACTTGGGATGCAGGCAGTTCCTGGTTCGGATGAGGTGGTGTGGTCGGTTGATGTAGCCATGGTTCCTGGTGGTATGGTGCAGAGCTAGGGATCAGGGGTTGAGAGATGACTTGTAGGTGTATTTCACATGTTGAGTGTTACACATTTTATAATACTGGCTTATTTTTGACTTTGTTAAATAAAACAGTTGATCACAATAAAAAAGATAAGAAAATGCTTGCAATTCAGAATAAACGTTTTACATCGATTGCAAACTAATGTTTCATTGCAATATTTTGGGATGAAAATAAAAAATGCCATCCAGTTAAGGATGTACCGGACAACTAAAGTACACAGGTTCTTGGAACATTTCTTTTTTTTGAAGGAAAAACAAAAGAAGATGGAAGTTTTAAAGAACACAGTCAGAATCAATGTTTCATTAACAGGTGGCGTCTACAGTAAGTACTGCACCAGTTCTGAAACAGGGACGGACTCAAGGAGAAACAGGCTGAGGTGACAGTTGTTCAGGAGAAAGGAATGTAATCAAAAGGCAAGCTAACATCAGAACTGAGTTATGAGAAATATGTCGTCAAAGTTGTAAAATGCTAATTAAAATCAAAATCCTAATTCATAACCCTAGTCATTAGAATAAAGCCCACAAGCAGGAAATAATTTGGTAGAAATCTATTAATCTGTACATGGTCACATTGATGATGTTAAAACCTGTGATTTCTGTGACCATGCCCCACGTAATACTGTCATAGCGAAGGTACAACAAATGGCATCAACTAACAAAACATTGAAATTGAAAATGAAATCAAAGCCACAAATGAACAAAATAAATTCTCAAAGAAACAAAAAGCCTAAATGAAACATACAAATAACCTAAAGGAGAGAGCAAAATATAATAAAAACTAAACAAAATCATAAGAGTATTAAGAAGAGCAAACCAAACCAAACATCAAAGCTAGAGTACAAACTAGTGTCCAAGTTAAAGAAAGAAGTAAATTATCTCGTACTAATTTTTTCTTACCCCTACCTACTGTAATCAAGTAATTTTTATTGAATTCTTTTTGTAAATTTGATCCAATGCCCAGATAACCAGTAGCTGTGTACTGCCATCTTATATAGGTGTATGGTGTGATAAATAGGCATGTCAGGTGTTCTCCACATTACACGATCTGTGATAGGCATAGTAACCCTTATTAGGATGGCAGCCATGCAAAGTCAGTCATAATATGGCAGCAACCAATTAAAAAACAGAACACAAAGTGATGTGAAAGAATCACAGCTAAACAATAAACCAGTCAAACACACACAAATTCACAAAAAGAAACAAATTGAGCATGAAGGGTCAAAAATGTACATTGAACACATGAAAGGAGTTGGTGTCTCTTAAAAAAAGTTGAAGTCATTCCCAAAAACCATCCCTATCATAAATGTAGGATCTGTTATGCTGGAATGAAAGGGTCCAAGTCAGATCTGAAAAACAGAAATGTAGATATGAGAACTCACTAATTTGTAGTGACAGCATTTAGGCAGCAACCACCCAGTGAACAAACTGACATTGGGCCAGTGCAGGCCCATTGTGGGCAAACATATTGGCTCTATTTGGGCAGCCAATAATGGCCCAATTGGGATTTGCACATTGGGCAACATTGGCCTCAAAACACTGGCATGATGTGGGCGATACTGACAGGAAGACCATAATTGGTCATGAATCTGAAAAGAGCCCATACTTTACTGGTGCTTTCCTTGACGATTTTTTAGTTGTTTTTTTAGTGTTAGTTGTATTTGTATCAGTGAAATTATGTGTAATTAAAAACATATACAATTTTGTAATTAATAAAAAACAACAATTATTTATTCTTATTAAACACAAAATGCTTTTACAATTATTGTTAATAGGTCAGATTTTTTTTGTGGTTTTACAACTCAGGACACAGGCAGAGACCCTAGTCCAAAAATTCCTCTTACCTTCAAAAAATTACGTGTTTTGTATGTAGTATTTATCATTGCAAGTAATGGACTTGGAGTAATGTTAATTTCATGTTTTCTTTAAAACTGTGAACAGCGAACAATATCAAAACATTCATGAAAATAAAACAAATTTAATTTATCCAGTTACCTGTTCATTACTTCTCAAGTATTTGTATCTTTTCTAAAATATTTCTTCAAAAACATTTCTTAAAATGCCTTGTTGTATGCAAATATGTTGAATACTAAGTCCATTTCAATTTATTTAAACCAATTCCCTTCTACATGACTGGAGTCAAACCCACTCCTGTGAATGACCGTGGTAGGCAAAGACTGAGGTAGAGCTGGGCAGCAGGCGTTCATGTGAGACCACTGTATCAGGGACGATCTCAATCATCTATGAAATTTCTCTTCTTGACCACCATTTAAAAATACAATATATAATAACACAAAGTAATCTTTTCTGCCATGTTATGACTTTTGCAAACATGTCATTATCTATATTAAAGGATAGTAGTTTTCTTTTGTTTTTAAAAAGACTGAGAACATGACAGTAATGAAAATAGCAGTTTTCCCAGAATAAAACACTTTATAGAATGTATTTGCCATAGTTTATTATCTTAATTTCAAATGAATCCAGTATGAAAGCCAAACTCTGTGATCTTAATAATATTAACATGATGGTGTGCTACAGCAAAAAAAAATCTCTTTAATTTAAAATGTTATGCCTGTTTACCAGCAGACAAGAGCTTGGTAATGAAGTTTAAGAGGTTCATTCAATGAGTATAAAATGTCATATTGGAAGCAAAAAAATAAATCTGTCAATTGTGAACCCTTTTTAGAAAACCCTGAGAAAGTCTTTGTTACTCGGCAGACTTTAAAGCTTCAGATGCCACACTTTTCTCTGTGGCCCATCCAGTTAAGCTGCACGGCTAGTTCATTGGTAATTAGAGTGGACCTGACATGCTTAGTTGTTGATGTGACGTCTATACCTCCAATGGCTCCCAGGTAGACTTACTGCAATGGATGTCATCTTGCATTAAAAAGATGTTACATTAAAAACATAGGACTTATGTTTCACAAAATCTTGCCGAGAATCTGTTAACATCCTTGCAGTGATAATGACTCCTGCTGGAAATGGTCAAAGGACAAAAACAAAATTTAAAAGGACAAGTTACATGACTATGTTAACAACTATTTAATCTTTTAACTGAAGATGAAGATTTATTGCAGTTTTAGCCAATAAACATATTAATGTTAACTGATAAAACAACTAAGTGGGCAAAAGTGACTAGTAACTAATATAATCCTAGGATTATTTTAATAATCATGCATTATATAGTCAATAGGGTATCGACAATGTGTAGCTCAATGTACATTATGTTATGGTGCAATGCCTTTTTACTGCCACTGTATCCTATTACATCCATTATTAATAATAATAATAAATAATAATAATAATAATAATAATACATTTTATTTATATAGCGTCTTTCCCATGCTCAAGGCACTTCACAGAGTTTAAGAAAGAACATCAGGGTATACAGTATATAGAATGATATTAAACCAGATAAATAAATAAAGAAGAGTAAGAGTAAGAGACAAAAGCCTAACAGACAACATAATTGATGGCCTAGCACACACACAGGTTACATGAACATCTTGACAGAGAGGTAGACTGAGAGAAGAGTAATAAAGTCAAGTAGAGCTAAAAGCCTTCCTGAACAGATGAGTTTTGACTTGTTCTTTAAAAGAATTCATGGAGTCAGCTGATCTATTTAATTTCAGTAGGTCATTCCAGAGTCTGGCCGCTATACAGCTGAAGGCCCTGTCACCCATAGAGTGTAGATTAGTGTGGGGCACAACAAGATTGCCAGAATCAGAAGACCTTAGTGGGTGGACAAGCACATAGTGATGGAGAAGGTCACTGATACAATATTTCTTAATTTTACTATTTAACAAACACTATTTTGCGATTCATCATAAACATTTAATTAGGGGATCAAAATGGTGAGGTATGAAATAGACATTCTTTGTAAATATGAAAAAAAGGTTATTTGTTTTGCTGTTACATTATCTTAAGGACAACAAGTCAATCAAATAAATAAATAACTGTCAGTGGCAAAACTATTTGATTTAGCCTTTGATCCCAGAAAAATGAAATCCCTTAAAATAAATGAAAAAGACAATGGAAGCAACAAAAACTACACTTTACAAATAAGTACTTTATCTCAAATAACTTGATAATATGTTGCTCTTGTTTTGAATTTAAGCATATATACATCACCAATTTGTTAGCAGTTTTTCATTCTCCTCAATAAACACCTTTGTGGTAAATGTTGTAAATCTTCATTGATTTAATAATACAACTTTTGAGTCTGTAATATCAAATGAATGTAAGTAATACAATTTCAATGTGCAAACTTTTCTTGTATCCAAGTTCATTTAACATAAATCTTAACTAAGACAATTTTTAAATAATGCATCTATAGTCTGTTTTTGAGTTTTGAGCTTTATAGACTGTTCTTATCAATTAGTATCAAATAATTTTATCACTTTTAACCCTAGGTGAGTAAAGGTGAATGAAGAGTGTGCGTCTTAATCTCAAAAGAATGAGAAACTGCAACATTTCTTAAAAAATCTGCGGGACAGGTCTCTGTCAGCCCAATTTTAGATAACCACAATTCACCATTTTTATAACTGCAGTGCCGTGGTCAGGCCCCAATATGCTAGCTTCCAATGTGGATTTAAAAAGAAGTAAACTCACATAAAGTACAAGTACTAGTTCTGTCTTGTGATTTAATAGACCTTCTGCCATTATAAACTAAAGACATATTCAGTGCATAAAAGATATAGTGGCATAAAACATATAGTGTCCAATTTACAAAAGATACATTTTGAAGTCATTCAAATTGTTATTTATACTTCTTCAATCAAAATCTAAAATCCACCGACAATACTAAGTCGAAGGGTATTTGCAACAAAGTTTAAAAAGCAACAAATTATACAGCATTTCTTCAGACTACCTATCTATCAGTGCAGTAAACAGCCTTTAAGGCAAGGTTTACTTTTACAATTTTGAGGAAAAAAATACCAATTTGGATATTTATACCATTTTATTATAGAGTAAAACACACTGATCTCGATTGTAATACAATTTACAATAACCGTAAACACTTTCATACATTATAAATTAACAAGGAAACTTACCAAATTTTTCTTCAAAATACATTGTGCTTTCATTCGAGAGGATGAAGAACTTCAAGAGGAAACTCCATGATTGGCTGTCTCAGACAAAAGTTTGCTCGGTGGTCCTTTCGCCAACATATCCCATCCCACGCATCTGAGTTACATACGCAAAAATGGTGGTTTATTCTGCCAGTCTATGGCCTTTTTAGATCCCTAAACTGGGGCAGTTAACACCGCGATCTGAGAGCAGGTTGGGATTTTCCTCTGGTGATTCGAGCAGCATGAGCCACAAGCTTTTCTCCTTTGTGATTCCAATAACACGATCTATAACAGGTAGTGTTGGCGGGCTGGTGAATATTCCACTTTACATTTCACACAGTGAGATAACACGAGACAGTTAAAAGCTTGGTCAAAGATGCAGGGTCTCTTCATAATTCAAGAGGCACGAACTTTGCAATTCAATTGGGTGGTGGCATCACCCCCCTATATTTTCCCTTGAGCATATAATTTATTTTCAATATTTTTTTGCAAATGCATTCTTATAATATAAAATACATTATTATAATATAATATAATTTATCACAAAGCATGTCCTAATACAAGTTTGTAAAGTAATTTTTATATCCTTTTAAGTATGATGATTACATTGGCCCAGCACTACCAAATTATCACTGGGCCAATGAGGGATTTACTGATCTAGTAATTCCAGCCTTTTACCCATTTTGGACCTCTAGGGGACTTTGTTAAGGAGCCCCTTGTGGCAGTCCCCATATTGGCCAAGTGTTATATTGTATTGGGATTGCCCCATCCCACACTGCCCATAGTCTGCCCCCATGGGGCCACTGTGTGCATGTTTGCTGGGTGTCTGCCTGGTAAATGAGTGATAAATCTATAATAATAAGCAGGAAGCCAAACACTGTGGCATTCTTTAATATTGCAGTTATCAAGGAATCACCTTGAACAGAAGAACCTTTTTGTTATTCAATTTGACAAGGTTTAAAGTGAAAATACAATATTTGTAACAGCAAAGTGCATTACAAACACAAAGGCAAACAATGGAATGATTTTTATACATGTTTCGCAGAAGATACAAAGAGATTGCTGATACTCAGAAGAAGAAAAGCACAGCCATATGGAAATAATTTAGCTAACGGCATTTCCTCCATCCTGTAACTAAATTCTAAAGAGAAAAATTTTACTGTTTAACCACATTTTCGAAACTGCATGCATCTTGGAGAAATTAGCATTGGATTGTGGATGTTGCATGCTAAACTAGATTACTAAAGAAAATCCCTGAACAAAATTCTAAACATCTACCCAGGTGTATAATTTTACAGAACCTGACCTGGTCGCAAAACAAAATCTGTAACAAAAGCGCATAATTTTTGTTAGAGTGGCCCCTAGTGAGAGCATAAGACATTCTCAGGCATGGACAAGAAGAAAAAATGGTTATATTTAGTAACTATCCTGACTGTCTGAGGACTGCTGCGGACCATCTGGCATCCCCTTAAAATGCATTTTGTCAGCAGGCATTCATATTCATAAAAAGGCAGGGAAGTGTACAGTATGACATTAAGACAAAAAAAAACTGCCTGTCTGATGATATTCACAAACTATAACATTCTATTTTTCTGTTTTTACAGAAGCTTTTCCAACTTTAGCATCTTAGACTTTTAGGTGTGTTTTGAAAAATTAAACCTTAAACAAGACATACAGCCTGCTCACCAAATCAGTATCAATATCTTGACATACTACACATAGTTATTTTCTTGATTTCTTCACAAAATGTAGGAAGCAATCTTTTTGTTATAAACCAACAGTGAAAACATAAAAGTCAATTGATTTTAAATGTAAGACCTGCATGCAGATTTGAATAACATTAACATGGAAACTCATCTGAAATTGTGTTAGTGTTAAGCATTTACCCAAAATAATGTAAACAAGGTTTCTTATATCCAGTGTAAAAGAATGAGTCTCAACACACTGGAAAGGTTTGAGGTAGCCACCCATATATTATCCCTATTGTCAGTTTACACTGAATGAAAAATTAACAATCCTGGAAAAAATTGATTTCGAAATGAAGAAAAATGATGCGCCGAAATATTCAGAATTGAGTCTTCAATCCTGTCAACAATTTTGAAGAATCAAAAAAAAAATACAAAGTTAAAGATTGGACGTTGGGACCTGAACAAAAAAAAATCAGAAGCGTGTTTGTATTTCTGTAAAAAAAGTAACATCTGGCATCCATCCATCCATTATCCAACCCACTATATCCCAACTACAGGGTCACGGGGGTCAGCTGGAGCCAATCCCAGCCAACACAGGGTGCAAGGCAGGAAACAAACCCCGGGCAGGGCGCCAGCCCAAAATCTAGCATCTCGTTTTCAAATAAATATTTTTTGCAGTTTAAGCAGCGTTTTTTTTTATACAGGTCAAGCATGCTTCACAGAGTTAGTTGCACGAGAGACAGAAAGTTGAGTCAAGGTTTTCAAGGAAAATACAGGTACTTTATTACTGTATAGAGAGGGCAAGTAAAGTCTAAAGACGTCATTCAAAATAGGAGCTGTTACTTCAGCACTCAAGCACATGAGATAGGGGCTGTGACAAAGTCATTCATCCTGTTTTAGCTCCCATCTTCAGATTAGAAGAGCAATAGTGGCTTGGAATCACCACTGTGGCAGACCAGGGGCATCATTGATAACACTGTGTGTAGAATTCATACTAAAACATGGAGTACAGAGAAAAGTGGAAAAGCGGCAGAACGTGGAAGCTGGCGTACGCACAGATTTATGCATTTGGATTTTTTTGTGCGTATGCCAACCTTCCATGTTCTTCTACTCCATAAATACTGTTCAGCGTGAATAGTAACGCTTGTGCATGTGCCTGCCACCATACCCCGACTCCCCCCAGTATTACGGTTCTTTGAATATGCAAATCAATATAAATAGCCCTTTTATTTTGCATTCTGTGAAAAGACGATGGCAAAAGCATGGGGGAAAAAAAGAATAATTTCAGCAAATACCATGTAGAGGCAAGGAAAAACGTATTATTTGTTGGTTTAAGCAGCCTTGCGGTGGGCTGGCGCCCTGCCCAGGGTCTGTTTCCTGCCTTGCACCCTGTGTTGGCTAGGACTGGCTCCAGCAGACCTCCATGACCCTGTAGTTAGGATATAGTGGGTTAGATAATGGATGGATGGATGTTGGTTTAAGCAGAGATATAAACATCTAAAGGAAGTTGATTGAGTGACAGAGTGGCGGAGAAACTTGAAAGTTCAAGTTCAGAAAGTTGCACGGTGCCTGAAATAAATAAGAAATGGTCAGATAACAAAGTCATCATGAATAGGTCATAGCCCACCATCTGAGTGTCATATGGAAGTGTATTAGGGTACAGAGAAAAGAAAAACAAAATAGGGACACAGTGGAAAAAAATGTCCAAATGTCAACTTTAATCTCAAAATTTCCACTTTAATCACATAGTTTATTTTGTCATTGAAGTAGAACATCATAAACTTAATCTTAAAATTGTTTAATTTACTAGTTTCTCAAATCCCATTATAACTAAAGTAACAAGTTAAATGCTTCGTATTCTATGTGTTCTTCTATGTACTCTATGTGTGTTAATCACTATGTTCTTCTTAAACCAGCTTTCTCTTAAATACTAAGATGTATACTTGATATCATTTTCATGATGATAGGAATTAAAGCATGTATTAAACATGGGGACAAATTGGCGCAGTGGTAGTGACGAGCTGGCGCCTTGTCCAGAGATTGTTCCTGCCTCCCGCAAGATGTTTGCTGTGCCGTGCATGACTTTCGATGAAATAATTTATTGCAGCAGTACTGTTTCTTTTAAAAGTACTAACCCCCAAATCCTGTCCTTTCTCTTCTTACTCCAAGTAACCAATCACCACACAATCAACTCTGTAATAGATGTCAAGCCATCTGTAAGATTAGAACAGTGATTCTTCAAAACTTTTATGGAATATTGAAATATCTCTATAGTACATGTTTAATTATTCCATCCATCTATCCATCCAGGGTCACGCCAATCCCAGCAAGCATACAGTGCAAGGCAGGAACAATCCCTGAACGGGACACCAGCTCGTCGTTACCTCTGCACCACCGTGTCCTCACATGATTACTTATTAACAATATACATTATTTAAATTAAGTTAAAAATGTTATTTGTATAATGTAATATACATATTTTACTGCATTTCATCTTAAAAATGATATCAAGAGTTCCAAGAAGATAGTGCTTGGAAATCTAAATCGACTTAGAAGCCATTCGTCATCATATGTATATACACGGTTTATAAAGTTGTTTGTGCAGTATTACAACTGTAGTGCAAGTTTACAGTGAGGTGATTTTACTTATAAGTACAAACAGTTCTACCAGGAGCACTTAAAGGACTGATTAAGTGCATTCAGAGCCCTTGGGATGAAACTGTTTCTGAACCGCAAGTTCCCTACAGGAAAGGCTCTGAAGTGTTTGCCATACTGTATGGTGAAGTTCAAATAGACTGTGCGCATCTAGGCAACGTGTGCTAGATGCTGTATCCCGATAAACCGATCAGCCGCTCTAGAACTGTGATTCCACACTCAGATACAGTGGGTTAAATACTCTGAGTGGTGCACTGAGAGTGACAATGCTAAAGCAGTGATGGTACTTGGAATAGTTTGGCCATATATAGTTACGTGTTAATTACAATCAGATGCCTTAAACTAATAAACTATATGTGTTTAATTTCAGTGTATTTGATAAAGCTATGTCAGGGATGTAGATCTAAAAAAGAAAGGGAAACCACACAGGAACAAAAGCACTGCTTTGACACTGGGTGCTGCCAGTTTGCAAAACCGAGCAGAGAACTTGCGTACGCAAGGAATTGAGCTGGCGTGAAAACGTGCGTGGCTTTACGCCAAGTTTAGTTTTTATACATCGCGATGTGAGTGTGGAAATGGGCGTACATAACATTTTTGTGTGTATGCACTGTTTATACACGAGACCCAGGAGAGTCCGAGCAGGTCAAAGCCTGGTGTTAACTGTTCTAAACATCATGCAAGAATAACAGTAAGCCTGATCCTGTAAAGGACAACTAATTACTTTGCTAATAGTTTAATACTTACTAGATGCTGCAGAGCAGCTATGGAACTGTCCTTGTGCTGCTGCCATTAGAGATAGCGAATTTGCCAGCCACCCCGATCACAATAATGTACTGTACATATTTCCCCATATTCATTATAATGAAATTTCCGTTGTAAAGAAATACTTCTATGGTCCCATGAATTTCGTTACAATGGGATACCACCTGTGTATTCATATACATATATATATACTGTATACATCATACATGACACAATCAAACAAACATATAACACAGAAGAGGTAGACTGTTATACTTACCATTTAGAGTTCTAATTTTTCTTGGCACAGATTAAAGACTTGGTATGATAAAGCTATTCAACATGTTGTGCAGAGTTGTTGCTTTTTTGCTGCTCCAGGATCAAGTGGAGGGTTCTTCTTGTATTGGAGTGAACTTTCCCTTTGCTGTGTGAGCCTTTGTCTGTTGTGTGCAATGCTTTTCTCAGTCAAGCTTTTTGTTGTGTCATCTGCAACTTCATAGGTAAAGGCGTTATCTTTCTGACACAAGAATTTAGATGCTGACATTATTTTCTTGCAGTAGTGACTGCTTCTCAGCATTCAAACTGGGCTTAGTGCTTGACATGGCAGACTGGATCTTAGCTTCAGCTCCCCAGAGAAGGTGTGGCTCATCAAGTTTTTAGTCTCAGAGATTTTTAGTCATTTTGGAGAGTGACAGTAGGGCTCTCTTGAGAGGTAGTTTTTGAAGGGAGGTATAACGTCTCATGATTGGATTAATGTTTCTTCCAGTTATAAAATCAGAACCTTCTGAAGTGCATTATTTTGTATATCACAGTTGTCACTTGTTGAATTATATCACTTGTTCTTGGGTGTCTGTTTGGTGCCCTCTGGTCTGAAAGTGGTCCGCAGAGAGGCCTCTGCAAAGATGTCATTTCAACTCTGATTTACACTTTTGTTATTAGATGAAGTACAAGCATGTCCTAGTACAAAGAGCTCAGTCCCTTACTTTGGAATGTAAGGGAAGTTGACATGTCCGCGGCCTGTTAAATCTGCTGTCTTAATTGGGCTGGTGTGCAATTACAGCCTAGCAGAATGGGCAATGCCAACTTTGTTGTACAGTCGTAGGATCACAGAGATCCTGCATCTTAACAGACATTGCATTTTGTGTAAAGTCAGTTACATATATGCCTAGACTATGAACTTGTTTCATGACACAAATGGTAATGAAAGCATTTCACAGCTATAATGAAATCTTTAGGGACAGCACAGTGGTGTAGTGGTTAATGCCATCGAATGGGGTATCATGAGTCCTTTCTCTAAATCCTTACTTTTGATTGCTCTCTGAAAGGAGTTTTCATATTTGTGTGGTCTTATTTCTGGGTCTTCTGTTTATTCACCAAAGACAGGCATATTAGATTAATTGACAATTATAAATTGTGAGTGTGCATCATACCACAGTAAATCCTCACAAGGCTGTTTTTTTTCCTAACATTTGATGGTGCTGGAATAGGCAACTGCTACTAGTGACAATAAAATAGGTTAATTGTATTTCAGCAAAGAATTAGCTTGCTCATAAAAAGGAAATATTTTTTGTCTACATTGTCACACAGGATTATGTCCGTGACATGACTGGGATGAAATTTAATTTGTAAATTTTGCCAAATATCTATATGCACGAACAGGAGTATTCATAAAACTGCACACATAAACCTGACAATCATGTACCCAGGAATACACATTAGGAAAAAACTGGTGAGATTATAAATCCATTCAAAACACAGTATAGAATATACAACATGGAGTGATGTTCATTAATGAGCTCAGAACCATTACTATGATATTAACACACCATCGCTCAAACTTACTTTACATAAAATAAATGTTTTTATGTGTGTATTTTTAATAATATTATGAAAAGGACTTTTCATATGGCAAAATTTTGCATGTGAAACATGTGAGCTTTCTGGGCACCTATACCTATATGCTACCTCCATTTTAAATATAATTTTACCTAAAAGCCAGCTGTGCTAATACTGGTAAAAAATGCAACCAGTGCTGCATGTTCAGTTTTACCCAGTAAGTGCTTTCATGATGAAAAGCTTCTTTAAGCACTAAAAAATCTTGATAAAACTTTTGCAGAGTTTGACATAAATGAATATTTATCTGTAGTTGTGAAGTGTGTTCTCCTGTGATGTGCTCCAGTTTGCAATAACAATGTAGCCATTTACTTGAAAAACAGCACTGAATGTCTTATTTGATAGGGAGAATGTAAACAACTCTCTTTTACAGAATCAGGCACTTTTTACCTACCCATGCACTGTCACTTTTTGAAAGGGACTGCATTTTTTTTCTAGCTGCCTCCTTTGGGATTTTCCTGCTGGAGTTTAAAAATGGCATCTGACATAAATTGTTTGTTCATGGAAAGGAGTATAGTAAAACTTGATATCTCTGGCAACAAGAGCTAAAAGAAGGCAGTGCACTTGATGTAAATAGCTGTCACAATTTCACAAAAGCTCATTGATGCATTTTAAAAATTCCAATACAATTTTTACTAACCTCTTACACCAAAGTTGAGTATCGTCTGCTTACCCAATATAACCACTGTGATCCCGTGGCCCATACTGATACTTAGTGCTTCATCTCTTAGATTGACCACTGCACTCTGTGAGTTTCTCTTTAACCATGACAGGCTGAAGCAATACATGGTTACACACATTTATAGGCACAGGTGGAACCTTTACTATGCAAGTATGTAGTATGCAAAGCTAACAACTTTTTCAACTGTGACTCTCATCTATTTCAAAACTCCTCACATCCAGGATATCATCGGCCTGCATCACTTCTAGTGCTGATGAAGTTCCCTGCTTATCTAGTGCATGTGCTGTCAGTTTTTGTGAAACAGAAATTTAAATAATTAGCAGGCTTTTACAGCCTTTCTTGCAACCATGTGTAGAACCATTTATGAAATGCTGCCTATGCAATTCCTACAGTTCCTGCCAAGGACTTTGACAGTGACCCAGATGCTAAAGAATATAAGTAGTTTCACCAGAGTAAGCACAGCATGAGACAAAGAGGAGGTTGGCTCAAGATAAAGACAAAAATAATATTACTGCATAAACCATAGAACCCTTTAATTGCATCCTGTGGGCATTATTTTAAACAGACCCTGAATTCTTTTCCTTCTCCAAATAATGCTCTTATTTCATTGAAGGGGAGTGAGGTCTGTCATCCTTTATATGTTTTTGCATCCTCGTAGTTTACATTTGAAAATTATTTAATGTCTTTTTAAAAGTACCTCAATATGTACATGTACAGTATATGTTAATTCTACGACCAAAATGTAAAATGATTTCACATGATTCACAGAGGAACATTATTAGGCATTTAAATGCCATGAAAAGCATCTATAATATTGCCCTCTGATAAAAGGCCTAAAAAAGTAAAGGTGATTAGATTCTTTTAATAAATACAGAAGACAGAAAATTACCATTAGCATTTTCTGGATTTAGACACTGACCAAAAGTACTTGGCATATCCAACTAATTGTATTCAACATATTTGTTAAAGTGCTAATAATGTTGTACAAAAATGATCAAGTATGGCTTATTTTTACCACCTGTCAAGGGAAACAAGAAAAGTACACTTAATGGATTTTTTGCAGCATTACCTCTAGTCTTATTCATAACATTTGACATTTTGTACAAAGAGCAGTATAATAAAGGCTGTTTTTTTATCTTTAAACAGCTGTTATTATTAAAAGAGGAATGCTGGCTGTTGATGCAGTTACCAGCTGAAAAACAAAAATCAGAAAAAAAACAATTTTCAAGCACTCCAGTATACCTGACAGCTTACTACATACAGTACGTAGCAGTGAAAGTTATTTAAAAAAATAAATCCTGTATATTGCAAAAGAGATGAAGGACCACTGGGGTATGGCAGAATTTTTTAATGCAGGCATATCAACAAAGAAATTGAAGGCAACCTAGTTTATTTAAAGTGAATATGAATGTTTAAGAGATTTTAAAAATATATCCAGTTCCTCTCTAATGCACAGCATTTTTATTCCTTTTCCCCTGGTTGTTTTAAAATGAGTATTAACACAGAAGAGGAACTCCTAGGCAACATGAATTTTTCAGGAGTTTCTTTGTTTTTTTATGTGATTTACATAAATGTGCCTCCTCTTTCATATTAATACAAGCCTACACACCATTTTAAGAGTGTGACATATCTTTACTGTTTTAAACATTTATAATCCACAGCTAGGAATGATGCAATCTTTAAGGAAGGTAAAGAGTACTGTAAGTAAAATACATATCTTCACCATTTATTGTAGCAATTATTTTGACTGTAAAAGCTTAGGTGTTGTTAATCTGTTACTCTGCATTATCCCTGTATGAGTGAGAAAGTGTATGTATGTGTGCAGATGAGGGTGCACTGATGTACTAGTGGCTCTCAAGTGTTTCTCCTGCCTTGCCAGGGAGGATTCTTTAGGAACTGAGCTCAGAGAATTATTAGACAGTCATTCTTCATTGACAGATAATGATGTTAGCCAGGGCCTCTGGGATATCAGTGAGTGACAGAAAAGACCAGGAGGTAAAAATGTTAACCAGAGTCATAGTCTGTGCAAGGCAAAACCAGGAGATCAAAATACACTGAGCAAACAAAATATAGGGGCAACCAAAACTCAAAGTCAAGGTCAAAAAAGAGAACCAGAAAACCCAAAACAAATCTTGTACTTGGCCTATTTGAAAAGCAAACTAATTGAATGCAACTGAAAGATACTTTGTACTTGCACCATGGCCATATTTACACTGGGGGATCCAGTGATGTCATCAGAGTGACTAATTGTAGTGATGTGACCCATAAATTGTGGCACATAAACAACATTAAATTAAACACATAACAATAACATCTATTACAACAGATAAGAGGATTTCCACCAAATGCGGAATGACTCGGTATATTTAACAGTAGCAAACTATAAATTCATATACAGTATTATGTTTATAAGAGGTTGATCTGTACTAGCTTCATAGTCAACAGATACTGTCTAATAAAAATAATTTCATGGGGTACTTGGTTCATACAATTTTAGAATGGCCCTGTTCAGCCATGAATGAATCTACTTCCTGCATCATTTTCTTTTCAAATACATGGATGTGGTAGTTGGTGTTTAGTGTATATGGTAGCATAACCAATTGTAAAGTTCAAATAAATGATTTTTATTCGACAAAATGCCTTCCACATCCAATCAACAGTAAATAAACTTGTGGCGGTATCCAAAGAACCTGACAGAGCTGAGTTTCCAGGCTCCATCTCCCATGCAAACCTATGGGTGTTTTAATCTGGTCCAGCCTTGAGGAACATTGCAACCTGTTGTTTGGAGGAATTAACTATTCCCGATAAATCCGTTCACCCAGTCCATCTGTTATACCCGCCTGGACAAGTATGAATCAATTCTTTATCCTGGCTGGAATGCCCGCCCTTCCTCTCTGGCACCTACATGGCTCCCTTCCTCAGCTGAGCCCTATAGTCCCGCGAGGGGGTAAAAATACTGCAGAGGGGTTGTGCATTGTCCAGCTCCACTCTGGGTTTTGGTTAAAATAAAACTTTTGCTGGTCCCTGCCAAGCAGATGGACAAAAGTCCTGTGACTATGCTAATTGTAACCACCAGGAGGCATCACTGAGCCCCAAACTACAGACACAGAAACACCCAACACAATTCCAGGCTCAAATAAATGATTTTTACTCTACAAAACGTTCTTTACAAATAATCAACAACAAAATAAACCATTTACAAGTCTTCCTTCCTCTTCCAAAAGAACACTGCCCATTTGCATAAGTTTCCTGCTGCTCTTAATACTATTTTTAAAGCATTTGTTGTATTTAATAATTTTTGTATGCAAATTTTGCACGCTAATGCTTTTAACAGATCATTCACTACAAAAGCAAAGCTTGGCTTTAAGCCTCTTACATTCTTATGATTTTTATCACAATTTATTTCAAATTATACAATTTTATATTTAATTATATTAATTTAAATTTTAAATGGAAATATAATAATAAGTTCTTTGGCAAACTGAGAAAAAATGAAAAATATTTCACAGTATTTTAAGACAACAATGTCAATACAGTATAAAATTATTATTCTTATTAAAAAAAAAATATATGAAGAAAACACATATGTACCAATTTTAAAAAAAGCAGTGTAAATTAATTTTGACACACTGTTAATCATGATTTTCAGCAAAGTCTTGACTGTTTCTTCTTCCTCCTAGATGCACAAGCACTTCTGAGCATAAAATCACTAATTAAGCTTAACACCACACCACAAAGGCCATATATAAGAATGTATAACTTAAATCTTTTCATAGCTTCCACTGTTCTTCATTGCATTGTTTAAAAATATGAGCTTAACATTTCAATAATTTGTTTATTATCAAGACGATAATGAGGATTACCAGTTTGTATAAGGTGCACATGAATGAGCTAACTGGTATCTTAAACCAGCCAAGGGGATACCTATTGAATCTTATTATGTAATTGTAATAATAATAATAATGCATTTGATTTATATAGCACCTTTCCTATGCTTAAATGCTTTACAAATACATGACAAAGAAATGATAGCATAGAAAAAGATTAAATTAGTAACCCCGGACACAAACTAATATCAATCATTTAACATTAAATAATAGATTAATGTAAGGAACGTAAAGTTCAGAATTAGAATAAGAAACTACAAGCAGAAATTTAAAAAAATACTGGAAGAGATTGCATGCTAGTATAAATAATAACTGTAATTCTGATAAGTAGTCTTAAGAGTGCAATGCATATTAAAACCTTATAACGTTTTGGATTAACTATCACCTTAAGCTTTTATAGACAAGAACCACATTTAAATAAGCTGTTGGTTTTATTTGCTTTTTGTAAATAGTTTCCAGATAGATATTTATTTATGCAACTCATTTTGATCTCCATTTAATGTAAGCACATTTTGGTAATCAAAAGATTGCAATTACTCTAGTAATCACTGATAGTAAACCCCCCGAAATGTCCTGTAACCTAGCAAGTAGCTACTGGCTCATCCCTGTCCAGACTACTAACACCAATAACATTGGTGTAATGGGGTGATAACAAACTGATCAAATGCATACCTGTAAGATATGACAAAGTATCTTTATAAAGTTAATTATGATGGCATTAGCAGTACTAATTACTTTATATACATACTGTGTGCATTCATACCCTGATTTGTAAATCACCAAATAAAATACATTATTTTGATACAGAATTCAGTGGTATTACAATGAGTGGAACTAAAGTTTTATGTCTAAAATTAGGCTCTTCTTTTGGTTTAGTTATTTAGTTTAAAGATGGAAGGGGAGGTTGCACAAACAAGCTTCTCATAATTAATAATTATTACTATGCAAAAAATTGTTCAGAAAAATTACACCCATGGATAAATAAACAAAAGGGTTTTTTCAATACTTTTTTAAGGCTGATGCTGTATTTCACAAAAGAGTTCTACAAAATGTGTAAAGAATAACAGAAAGCAAGGATTCCTTGATTAATCTTTTAAATTCTCGTGCTATATAGTCCGTGATGTCCTTGGCAGTCGCCATTAATTTAAATAATTAAATTAGTGCTTTAAATCAAGGAAAAGATTCAGAATACAGCAGCAGTCAAAAGGGAAATTCAAACAAAGGTGATAATTAATAAAACAGAAATTATTTAAAAAGTAGTATGAATTAGTAATGCAATAAATTCAGTTTTTTTTTAATTTAAAAATTATGTGTTTCTGGGAAACAACAGTAATTATCTAGGTTAAGTCAGTTATTTTAAGTCTTTTCAGATTTTTGCAGAGTTTTCCAGCGGATTGAAACATGTTACCTAAAACAAGAACACAATTTAAGGTGCAATGTGCAGGCAGTGAATATACCAGCCACAATGACTGTCAGAAATCTAAGTATAGTATAATAAGTGGATTACAGTACATTTATACTATTGTATTGTTTACTTTGAAATACTAGTTCATATTTATGTTATAATTGACAATTTTATGTCATTTAAAATGTCAATTTACATCACAAGAGAATTAGAACTGACACACTACAATGTGCAGTACAAATCAGAAATGTTTGAATGCAATGCCCCTTGCAAGCATAAAGAAGGCAATTGAATTGGAATTGTACTAGGTTTAGCTGAAAGGATAGTACTCGTGAAAACCTCAGATTCTATTTTTGAATTCACAGTTCACAACGGACACCAAAACATATCAATAACATCACTTATTCTTCTTTAAAAAGCATCAATGCGAATACAGTATTCACCTTTCAGACCCCATTCTTCTTTCAGGGCACTTCAGCGCACATGGTTAAGTGTCCTCCTGATGGTTAATTCTGAACATAATCAATCATCTTTTAAATACACAGTGGGTTATATACACTTCAGTCCTTCATTAGCATTCATTAGTAATTAATCAACACAGCTGGAGAATCAGAGAAGTTCAACAATCCATAAGGTGTGTTTACATTGGTGATGATTCATTAAAAGGTAAAAGAAATGGCTGACATATCAAACTCAAGGAGATAAATGACATTTGGTTAGGGCCAAATATCCGATCCAGATCTAAGTAGTGTGATCCCTTCAACTGAGTAAACAGTGGTGCTCTCATTTCTCCTACTGAGATTCTGCCAGACTTTAGAGCTGAATCTTCACACTCCCATTTCTTCTCCTTCCTCAAGCAATCATTTGAAGAGCTTTGTTAAAAGCCCGGTGATTTACCCAATTATTCTTTTTTGATTATGTAAATGTAAGCAGTTACTGTAATTAGAAATCAATGACATTAGCGCCAGACTTTCGTCTAATTAATGCAGCCCATTTCAATAGTTTAGCATTTAAAATGTCAGAAATGTATTGCAGAGTAACAAACAATAGTGATTTTTGGGAAATATGTACTGCATGTTGGTCTTTTTATATATAAATAATCTTTTTCATAAATATTACAATACAAAATGTATTATAGATTACATACTGTAGCAGAAGACATGTTTCCTTGTTTGCTTTATTAATTCAGTGTGAATTTGTGAGCGTTCTTCATGTGCCTGTCCAGTTTAAATAAGACATTCTGTGCTTATTGTGTCCTAAACAGATACAAAAGGAAAGATAGGATAATGACAATTAACACAAATACTTTTTATTTTATTTTCAATGAGAATTTATATATAATAAGTTCCTTTTATACAAATTAATCTTTAGATATAGATGTTAGCCAAAGACTTTTAATGTGTTTAACTATTTCGGGATTTTAGATAATATTAAGACATAGGTGTGTTAAAAGATTATATAATTTATCTGTGTGCTGATTAGTGCAAACTAGTGTTTCTTGGCTGTGTTATGCAAATTAACCTAATTACTTAAGCTTATTGCTTTGTTATATTTGTCAGTCATATCATGATGATCTGATCTGATAACATGACAGACTTCCTCTAGCTTGTTGAAATAAAGGTTACCCATAAGAAGAAGCTATTTATTTGTAACAGTGCTATCAAACTTTTTTAAATTTAAAATATTAATTTCCCTGACATTTTTGTTGCCAAATTTTGTCCCGGATATTCACGCGTACCATTACAGCCTTTTACCTACGTGGTCCTTGACTTGTGGACTCTCCTTTGCTGAATCGGATGGAAGAATCTTCCTCTGTGAGTCAGTTCACTGGTGGATCCTCCCAACTCTGGGATCAACTCTTTACTGGTGGGACTGGACCAGTGACTTTTTCTGGGACTGTTTGGTGAGTGTCATTTAAAAATCATGTTTTGTAGAATTCATTGTTGTGGCTCCTTGCAACAGATAGGGGTTAGATAACATTACATATGAAAGAGAATATTAGATAGATAAAAATAGAGTTGAAAAGGATAAGGGGAATAATAATAAAAGATACCAATAAATAATATAAAAGTTTATGGTAAGACCCCACTTCTGCCTAAAAAGGGAGCTTACATCATATTAGGGATTCAGTGAAGACGCAACACAAATGTGGCAGTGACATATTAATGATTAAAGGTGGTTCTTGCCCACATGACTTCTGAGCCAATAGACTGTCTATGAGAATGGCTAAACTTGGGTGTCGTCCGAGGGTGTGACCCCTACATTGCACATTGCTTTCCCTAAGCTCAGGGCCACAGACCTTCTCACCCTGTACAGCGATGGTGTGTGAAGGCGTATCTTTTGGGAACTTGCCAGTAAGCCCATGGCAGAGGTGGTTTTTGGAGGAACTACTGTTACTTGAACTAGGGAATCACTGGTCAGCAAATATCATTGTATAGTAAACACTGCCAGCAACACCTGTGGCTGGGGCGGCTTGTAGACCAGAGAGCATTCAAGATCTCACTTTGAACTGTACAAAGTGACTCTGTAGTAAGCAAGTGACCCACTTTATCTCAAGCTAGCTGTCCTCTCTTCCTCTTTGTTGCTTGTCCTGTTATTCTTAGATTCTTACTTTTTTCATTCTGGTTCATCTGGGACACTCTGTGTAGTGGCAAGGTTGGCACCAGAATACAGAGTGGGCGTCTTATAGTTTGGGACCGACCGGGATCAGATTTGAGAGAAGTCAGACATGGAGACACAGACACAAAAAAGTGGTATTTCCAAAAAAACAGGGGGTTTTATTTACAGGTGTACAAAACACAAAAATAACACCCCAATCAAAACAAGCAAATTATATTTAAAGTGAAGCTGTCTGTCCCAAAAATAAAGACAAAAATGTATATTCACAGAATTGTGTCTTCCTTAAGATAAATAAAAACAAGCAGGAAGAAACCACACAAACAATGAAAACCAAAGAATTCTCAAAAACAAATATTTACCATCCATTATCCAACCCGCTATATCCTAACTACGGGGTCATGGGGGTCCGCTGGAGCCAATCCCAGCCAACAAAGGGCGCAAGGCAAACAAATATTTACAAGGAAAAAAAAGTGCATATATTAAAAAAAACCAAAAAGTGCACCACAAACCCAAAATCTATACAAATACTTCCACCAAAACAATAGTTCAACCAGGAGGTATCTATACTTCTATACAACGAGAAAATACATACAAGTAAAGCACAAGCCACTGTTTGGTATACGTAAGAATGATCTATACCACCACACCACCGAGTCTAAAAGACAACCCCTTGAGGCAGGAAGAGCCTTTTATAGTCAGGGAACAAATCTTTAGTCAATCCTGTGACACGTTGCTCCCTTACACCAATCACAACTGACGCAGGTACCTTCTGCAAAGGTGCTCCTCTCAATCCTTGCAACAACAACAACAACATTTATTTATATAGCACATTTTCATACAAACAATGTAGCTCAAAGTGCTTTACATGATGAAGAAAGAGAAAAAAGACAAAATAAATAAGAATTAAAATTAGGGAACACTAATTAACATAGAATAAAATTAAGGTCCGATGGCCAGGGAGGATAGAAAAAACAAACAAAAAAAAAAAAACTCTAGACAACTTGAGAAAAAAATAAAATCTGCAGGGGTTCCAGGCCAGCCCCCTCTAAGCATTCTACCTAACATAAATGACCTCAATCAGTCCTCACTGTATTCAGGGTTCTCATGGAAGAATTTGATGATGACGGTCATGTGGACTTCTGGCCTTTAATTCATCAATGTAGGGACATCACGGTGCTTTGATTAGGTGGTGGTGGTGCAAATCGCCACCACAAAAAAATGGAAAAAGAACAGAAGAGGAAGTAGAGGTTAGTACGGAATTTGGAGCCATCATGAATAATAATGATAATTAATTGAATATACAGAGCATCAGGATTAAACTAAGATGAAGCTATGAGAAAGCCATGTTATAGTAATGTGTTTTCAGTAGTGTTTTAAAGTGCTCCACTATATTAGCCTGGCGAATTCCTATCGGTAAGCTATTCCAGATTTTAGGTGCATAACACCACTTACCACTTCTTTTAAGTTTAGATTCTGGAATTCTAAGCACACACTCATTTGAAGATCTAAGGTTATGATTTGGAGTGTAAGGTGTAAGACATTCCAAAATATAAGATGGAACGAGATTATTTAAGGCTTTGTAAACCATAAGCAATATTTTAAAGTCAATTCTAAATGACATAGTTAACCAGTGCAGTGACATCAAAACTGGGGTGATGTGCTCAGATTTTCTTTTCCTAGTTAAGATTCTAGCAGCTGCATTCTGCACTAGCTGCAATTGCAATTTTTGGGTAGTCCTGAGAGGAGTGCGTTACAGTAATCTAGTCGACAGAAAACAAAAGTGTGAACTAATTTTTCTGCATCTTGCAATGTTATAAGGGGTCTAACTTTTGCTATATTTCTTAAGTGAAAAAATGCTGTCTTAGTAATCTGATTAATATGTGATTTAAAATTCAGGTCAGAGTCAATAGTTACCCCTAAATTCTTTACCTCCGTCTTGACTTTTAATCCTATTGCATTGTAAAGAAAACAAAGAGACAGCATAAAGGTTTGGGGTTTCCGGCCCCGTATACTGTAAAAATATCAAAGAAGGGTCAAAATATATAAACATAAACTGTTCATAAGCGCGACACCGATACTGGCGTTGGCGGCCATTTTATAAAGGAGGAGCCGGAAGTGAAGGAATGCTGGGAAGGAACTGTGAGGGAAGATGGGATCGATGACGTCAGGAACAATGGCGGAGGAAGGGCGGAAGTAACGTGCTGCGGGAAAATGAGGCTTATGGTGGCGGAGCGTCTTTTGTTCTGCAAGAAAGCAAAGGAGAAAGGTTAGTACCCCACCACTCCCTGCCGGTGAATCACTTCCGAAGCGTGCTAAGGTCCGTCCGCGATCTCCTACTCGCGCGTGCGTGACAGCATCAAGTTTATTTCTAATAACCTCATTATATCCATTATTGCCAATGACAAAAATTTCTATTTTCTCTTTATTTAGTTTGAGAAAATTACTACTCAGCCATTCAGAAACACAAGTGAGACATTGTGTCAGTGAATCAAGAGTGCCAAGGCCGCCAGGTGTTATTGATAAATACAATTGTGTGTCATCGGCATAGCTGTGGTCGTTCACGTTTTGCCCCAAGATAATCTGACCTAACAGAAGCATGTAAATCGAAAAGAGCAGCAGACACAGGATAGAGCCTTGTGGAACACCATATAGAATATCATGTGTCTTTGAAGTATAATTACCACAACTAACAAAGAATTTTCTACCTGCCAGGTAGGATTCAAACCAATTTAAGAGACTGCCAGAGAGGCCCACCCATTAACTAAGACAATTTCTAAGAATATTGTGATCAATGGTATCAAATGTGGCACTCAGATCTAAGAGGTTGAGAACAGATAAACGGCATCTGTCTGCATTTACCCACAAGTCATTTACTACTTTAACGAGTGCAGTTTCTATACTGTGATTTGTTCTGAAACCCGACTGAAACATTAAGAATAGCATGTTTATTGAGGTGATCATTAAGCTGCATAATGACTGCCTCCTCTAGAATTTTACATAAGAAAGGCAGGTTAGAAATAGGTCTAGGAGTCAAGATTATTTTTCTTGAGCAGGGGCGGAGCGATGGCTCTGAGGCTAAGGATCTGCAATAGTATCCCAAAGGTTGCCGGTTCGAATCCCTGTCACTGCCAAAAGAGATCCTACACTGCTGGGCCATTGAGCAAGGCTCTTAACCTTCAATTGCTCCAGGGGCGCTGTACAATGGCTGACCCTACGCTCTGACCCCAAGGAGTATGCGAAAACTAACAAATACCTAATACGAGAAATTGGACAAGGCTAAAGAAAGAAAAAAACTGAAGCAGTCTTAAGACAGTCTGGGAAGACCCCCATATCTAATGAATACTTTCAATAAGCACGCCCAATACCTTGTTGGTATTGGGTCAAGGACACAGGTGGAGGGTCTCAGTTGAGAAATAATTTTATATAAATCAGGAAAATCTATCTTGGTGAAAGAATTGAATTTGTTTATAATGGAGTACCTGGGTTTAAGAGGATCAGTATTGGGGAGATGTACTATATTATTTCTAATATCATTAATTTTTTGATTAAAAAATACAGCAAAAACCTCACAGGTTTCATTGGAAGTATTTTGGAGGCATTCCATTGATTGACCTGGGTTTAACAAATGATCAATAGTACAGAATAAAACTCTCAGATTACTAGCATTATTATTTATAATTCTAGAGAAATAACAGTGCCTCTCAAGACGGACTATGTTGTTGTGTTCTATTATTTTAACCTTCAATATTTCATAATGGATAGTCAGTTAAGTTTTTCTCCATTTACGCTCAGCTCTCTGGCATTTTCTCTTTAGATCAGACACTCTTTATTTTTATTAGCTCCACTCTGTGCTTTAACTTTTATTTTGCAAAAGTCGACTTTTCCCCTTTAACGTTGTAATGCCTGGTAGGCGAATTACCACATCATCTAAACTCCGTTTTCTATTTCATCTGAATTCTATTTAGTGATTCAAAACAAAAATAGTTGAGGCTTAACTATGAGAGCAGGATTTTCAAACACTACAGCAATGTCTTCCAAGCTAGATTTTTGTTTGTCTGAATCACTGTTATAATGGGTTCCAGTTAAACTAGACAGCTGGAATACTCATTGGATTCTTCAGCTGCATTTATTCTCTAAGAATACAGGCAAAAGAATAAAATTAACAAAACTTTGTAGACCAGGAATTCTCAAAGTCAGTCCCGGGGGCCCACCGTGGCTTAAGGTTTTTGTTCCAACCAGATTCATAATCAGTGACAACACCTGATAATACTGATCTCATATAATTAGCGTTTTTTTTTCTTCTTCTCTTATTCTACATTCTGAAAAGCACAGCAGCATGACTTTTACATTTATAAGACATTTAGAAACATTTCTGCATTTGCTATAGATTTAAATGCTTAACTCTCTTTTGTTGATTCCATTATATTTTGCCCTTTCTCTGAGAAGTTAGCTCCCTTAGTTATATCTTAATAATGACAATTAAAAATGAGCAGAGCAGACACCCAGGCAAACAACACTAAATAATCAAAGGCTGTGACTACTTTAATATCAGACCCAGTAAGTAGTAAATAATAGATTAATTAAACAATTAAACAATTATGGGAATCCCACAATACTACTTAGTACATTTTATTTTTTTTTTTACCAAATTTAGTTTTCTAATTTTATTTTTGTTCCCAAAGCAAACAATCTGGGAAATAACTTAATTATCCCTGGAGTCCAATGAAAAACACAAGCTGGTTGGAATAAAAACCTGCAGCCACATTGGGTCCCAGGACTGAGTTTGAAAACCCCTTTTGTAGACAATGGCATGAATTAACTATAGAGAGTAAGAAGCAATGGTCATAAACTGCAGCTTTTGACTGGGATTTTTGGCCATTTTATTAAAAATGTGTCTACTGCTGCACTTGGGACCCAATCCAGGTGGTTCGTCATGTGATGGGTGCGGCAACATGTTATCAGCACATGCTCCCAACCTTATCATTGTTGTAGAATATTAGAGAATGGAAGGCTTGGGCTAATGATAAAGTTTTTAATATGTGGAAGGAAGAAACTGAATTGTGACATAAAAGGGATAAACAAAATGTGTAGTTAAACAGTTGAATTGTTTGAGAAAAAAGTTAATCAGATAATTAATGATTTGGGAGTGCATGTGCAGCAACCTTTTCCCTGCATTCCGTTGGTTTTGTCAATAAAATCGCAGGGAGGCATTCTTTATCCATCTTTGACTGGTGTTTCTGAAGGCACTAGCATGTGTTCAGAGTGTGAACGAAGGGGGTCTGATGGTAAAGCTGGAAGTGTAATAAATTTCAACAGTATGAATACCAAAAGAATAGAATATGGGGTGGTATGGATGACTCTCTTTTAATATAGTTAATCTAATAGCAGAAAGAGATGGCCAGTGAGAAAGGCAGGTGCCAATTTGTAAAATCTTCAGAAGTAAATACTGCTACATTCATATGTACTGTTTATAAACATCATAATGACTGGAACAAATAATGTGAGCAAGTCAAAAATATTCTAACCTCATATGAGGCTACTTATGCAGACCAATCACTGACTGGTATTATGGGAAAACAGGACTGGAAGAAAATTTTTTTAAGAGTACAATTGGCCAGAATTGTGCGAGGGGGGGCCTCAGATTGCTGAAGATGATAATGCCAAGCAGAAATTTTGCAGACAATTTTTGGGCACCTGGTTAAATAAGAACAATACAAGCAACATATCCTCCTCATGTTAATTATATTGTAATGAGGGAAAGAGAATCACCCCATGAATCGTGAAACATGTTGTGACAAAGCCACAGTGAGCTATAAGTTTACACTTGGAAGGGATTGTGTGATGCGGAAACTGAAATTCCTTGCTAAACTTTTATTTTGAAAAGACTGCCAGAGGTAATGGGTAGAGAGGAAGAGCTTTTATATTGAAGCAAAGTGTTACAGGAAGTTCATCATCTTGTGGAAGGTAGAAGAAAAGAAAAACAGAGAAAAAGAGCAAAAGCTACTCTGGAGCAGGAGATCCTCCATCTTGGGAAACAGGTCTGTAAAGTAAATCTCTGGGACTGGAATTAAGGATAGCAAAATGGTGGTGGAATTCTATGTGGAATGGAGAAACTTCCAGATAATTTGTTTAATCGATTATGGATGTTCTCAGTCGGTAGAAAAACAAAAAAAAAAAAACAAACAAAACAACCAGCATTGGATGAAGAAAAAAGTTCCATTTGATGGGTGAGATCAATCATATTTCATAAAGAAAACAGACACCATTCCCTTGCTTGGTGTAAGTGTTAAAAATAACAGACTCATTTTTCTTTAGCTTATTCTAACCTTTTTTTCTTTTTTATACATATTCCTGTACCTGTATTTGTTTATGATTTAAATCTAAAAGTTAAATACATTTGATTTTGTTACATCATAACTTAAAGAGGTATAGTTTTTTTCTTGATAGCATTCTACAGTAGAATTCAACTTTGGTGTTTTAGTAGCTCAACTTGGTGATAGTTGAATGTTACAATGTGTAAGGAAGGTTTTAATAAAACATTTGGGTTTGACTTTGTCAGATGACCATAATGTAATTATTAATACTAATTTCCCAGCATGGTTTCCTCCCAATCATAGAAAGTTGGCACAAGCTAATCCCCTTTTAAATAAAGAAACCCCTATCAAAATGATTAAAAAACTGTTCAATGTTGAGCAGAAAAAAAACAGGAAGAGGTTAGAAAAAGGGTTCTTAACCTGAGGTTTATAATGGGTTTCAGGGGGGTCCATGAGGGTCAGATAAAAATGAACATTTATATTCTCTATACTTCTCGGTACTGTTGATTTTTCTCCTGTGAACTCTCGCGTGATTTTTCTTGCGTGTTATGTCTCTCGCCGTTATTTATCTCGCATATTATTTTTCTCGTAAATAGTTATCTCACCTAAGCCTAATGCATGAGTTACACAGTTGTGAGAAAAATAATGCAAAAGAAAAATAACAGCGAGAAAAATGTTGTGTGAGCTTTTCAGAGGACAAATCTTGAAACAACTGGTTAAACTGAGAGCAGAAGTTTCACTTATTTTGAGAGAGAAAGAAAGCCCACTCTTCAGAACAATTTGACAGTGTGGAGTTCATTCATGGCTTGGCCTACTTGGTGGTGTAATAAAGACAAAAAAACAGGTCATAAAGTTTTCGGGTATCTGTCCCTGCATATTGAAAGGAAGTTTGTTTGCTTTGGTTAGTTCATACATAGAACACACAAGACAAATGGTACAACAACAGGTGGACAGTTTATGGGGTGGGAACAGAAGTGGACAGATGGAATACTGGGAAGGAACCATGGTGGTAGATGGGTGGTAATGATGTCATTAGGAGGGGACCAGAAGGAAGGAAGGAACCCGGAAGTGGCTTGCGTCTCTGTCGAGTTCGGATGAATTCACGGCGGTGTTGCTTCGTTTTTTCTGAGGAAACAAACAAAGAAAGAAAGAAAGGTTAGTACCCCATCGTTGTCCCCTGACATGATATGTCGCGGTGCCCGTCAGGTCTTTAAGTGGCTCCCTATGCGCTCATGCATGACAGCAGATATTTTTGGCCATATGAATGACGTAAATCTTTCGATTCAAGGCCATGAAGTCACCATTATGGATGCTGCTGAAAGAATGAAAGCTTTTCTGGCCAAGCTGAAGCTGTGGCAAAGGAGGTTGGAGGCAGACAATTACGCAAACTTTCCAATGTTAGAAACGCTTCAGCAAGATGGAAGTGAAAGCAGACATTTGGATACTCCGTAGAACTCTTTCAAAGGTTACTTTGAATCAGGTGACTTTAAAGTTGAAACATGGATTCGTAATCCTTTCCTAACCGACATAGACTGTATCAGTGATGAAGACCTTGCCAAAGATGACCTCATTGACCTGAGGACAAAGGAAATGTTACGAAATGAATTCAACTCAAAGAGTCTTAGAGAATTCTGGTATGCATTGACACAAGCCTACCCTTGACTGGTAAAGCAAGCTGTGAGTGCTCCGATTCCCTTTGTTACTACATACCTTTGTGAATCAGGGTTTTCAGCACGTTTCTATCAAAACAAAAAGTCAAAATAGATTGGATGTCAAAGATGATATGTGTCACCTTGTCGAAGATCACTCCATAGTTTCATATTGTAATTCAAGGCAAACAAGAACAGCCTCCTCATTGAAATAAAGTAGATAATGAGAGAGTAGATGTAGTAGTATTACTAATGGTAGTAGAAAAAGAAGTAGTAGTAGTAGATCTGTTTTAATTTACACAAGAGGATTGTATTTCATAATTATAATGAGTGGCCATTACTTTTTGCATAAAGTAATAAAGTGTTTATATGAATATTTCTGGGGAAGAGAGTCCATAGCTTTCATTAGATTCTTAAAGGGGTCCGTGACTCAAAAAAATTTAAGAATCACTGAGTTAGAAGAAAGAAACCAGATAAAACCATATGTTTATTTTATGTAAATGCTGGAATGAGCAGAGGGAATTGGACTAACCAGCCAACTGAGAGTCGACAGCGTGGCTGCACCAGAAGTACATTTAATCCCACTGGACACAATGACATAGTACTTAAAATGGCAACAAGGTCAATTGAGAGGACAAATGGACCTACCTCTACCACCACTTTAAATTCTATTAGATACATGTTTTCAGTGTGGGCAGATAAGATACTATAAGAACGTTTGTCCCCATAGAATATTCAGAGTTGACCAAACATAACTTTTACTGTTCAGAATCCTATGCAATAACAATAAACTTGTCCATCTTTGGAGAATTTGTCATTTTCAGCTTTTTCTTCTGCTGCATGTGAGCTTGTCATTCATCCAGTATATGGATCCTATTATCTATCATCTACTCAATGAACTGAGAGTTTAAGGATATAAAATGACCTCTTTTCTTGTTCATATGGGAGACACAATTTCAACAATCTGGACTAAAGGCTTGCCTTAAGTGCTACTTATGGGTAAAAGCCTGATGGATAAAGGAACGGAAAATAATCTGACTAATAAAATAATCCCAAACTGAACACATTTCCATACAAATAGGCCCATTGATAGCCTGTTGGATCATTCTCCAGTAAACCTTTAGGTCAAGACTTATTATATTAACCTAGAAGCCTTATGGAGTCTATTTAGAATTTCCATCTGATTTATGAGTCATTTTATTTTACATTCTGTCCCCATCACAGAGGCCATTGAAGAAAATTGCTTGTGGGTGGCAAATGTCCTTTCAGAGATTGTATTAGAACAAGCCTTTGAGTTAGTGACTGACTTATTCACCAAACCACGACACAATATGGGGTCTACTCCATTACCTAATGCAGAAATGGCATTACATTATATGTATCCTGTTATCTATCATCTGTTCAATGGACAGAGAGTTTCAGGATATACCTTTTCTTCAGTTCATTAGAATCAGGAACTCCTTCTCCTTCCTGTTCAGTGCAAGTCACTGAGTTTTTCCTTTCACCTGAGCTTGCTAACTGGCTACAAACAAAACAGTAAATACCTACGTAGATAGCAGATATGCCTTTTGGGTAGACAGGGCATGATTTTTAGGGCACAAGTCTAAACCCGGAGAATGGACTATAGTAAAAGTTTTTTTCAAATAAAAGAATAGCCTAGCTCCAAAATAAAACAGGCTGTACCAGGTACTCTATCAGACCCCAATGCCTGATTATCATACTATAGTAAATTCGCTGTTAAAGAAGATTTGCCACAACTTGGTGTCTATGTTTCTATAACAAAGACTTTTGAAGAAGGTTCAGACTATGATAATAATGGGTGTTACAAAAGGGTACCAAATATTTGCATCACTTATACACATAATATGTACCATTTGTTTCAGGATTATTTTTAGAACAGGAATATTAGGACAGATTAGTACAAGCCTGATAGAACAAAAAAAATGCAGTATGGTCTTGGAAACATATGGTGTTTAAAATGGGTTATGTAATTTGATTAGAAACAAATAATATTGCTGCAATTCAACTAGGAACAAATAAAAATATTAGAAATACAAATATTAGAATCTGATTGCCCATAGCACACCTAGATATTTCAAAAGTAGCAGATATATATAGATTGTGGAAAAAACACAGAGAACAAGTATAAAGGTTTGGGGAGTCCACCCCATATACTGTGGTAATGGCAAAAGAAACAAGTAATCATTCAAGACTGAGTCACCAACAGACTAAACAAGAGGACTAATGAGTCTGGTTATATACTGAGAAGACAGCAAGGGGTGGGATCATGGCCAGAAGTGAAGTCTTGTAGAAGGGTGTGTTCACAAAGGAAATAAATGGAGTCTTAGGCAGGCTTTCCTTCTGCCAGTCAATGGAGGAAGGAGAAAAGGTATTAGCACTGTTTAACAACCCCAGTCTCTGTGTCTTACTCCCAGTTAAACCCTTAGACTGCCTCCCAAGCGCTTGTGTCACAAGATTTAAATAGTATATACTTAAGGCAGAAGCAGTTTGTGCAGCAAATATTTCAGTATCACCCTACTATTTAAATATCATTCTCAATTTGTGTAAATTGGCATATATATCTGAAGCTAACCCATTTCTATACCTGCAAAAGTAAGTGTGTGATGCAAAGTAAATCTGAGACAAAAGGTTTTGTATAAAGAGAAGTATGCTGCCAGGGATCCCTTCATTTAATGCTAGAGCTTTAAGATATTGAGAGATGTGCAAGTCAGTCTGGGTCAGGCCATTTAAGGCATTGTTATGTCAGGGATCCCTTCATTTAATGGTAGCGGTTTAAGATTTTGAGAGATGTGCAAATTATGGCATTGCTGTAGTTGTTCACATTACAGAGTATGGTACCTGTTTTAGTGTTAATGAGATTAAAGGTGAGGGATCTGCGGCCCCATGGCCAGTAGCAGATAATTTGCAGAAAATGATTCAAAGCAAACAAAGCTAATGGGAGGGTATTAATAGTGCCTCAATAAAAGGGACATTGGAATGTCAAATTCCCATTAGCTTAGAAGAGATATATAATAAACTAAGAGCTCTTAGTGGAGATACAGAACAGATGATTAAGTCTTCTTGGGGAACAGATGTTAGTAAAACCCTCTAAACTAGCTTTATAAAGTAATTAGTAGCTTTACAACACATTGTTACAGCAGCTAAAGAAAGTAGTAATACACCCACAGAAAGTTAACAAGTGGCTGAGTGTGCAGTCTGTGAATTCAAAAGCCCAGCTGCAAACCAAGGATCTCAGCAGGTGGCAGAAGATTTTTTACAGTAAAAAGCTTTGGTATGGCTCTTGTAATCCTAATGTACCACTGATTAGTTCCAATGTCTTGTATTAATGAGAGATGTGCTGACATTGCCATGAACCAGTGTTCTTTTAAATTTATTTTGAAAATAATAGATTTTTCTTTATTAACCTAACACTGTTCAGTAAGGTTATGTCCCTTCATGATTATCAGAGTCTAATTAAAATTTTAATTTAAACTAATTTAAAGTTATTGTTTTGAGTTTTTTATTTTGTGTTTCTGGAGTTCCATGACATGCAGTTGTCAAGGATTTCTCCTACTACCACCACCCAAAGCATTTTCAACCTTCTGTGTCATTCACTTAACACTATAAATATCTTCCAAGTTTGCAATTCAGTGTTTGACTTTGTTACATCTTTTTGCTGGTTTACTTAATTTTGATTTGATTTTGGTTTTTACCCCAATTTTGTTTTCAGATCTCGCTTTTGTCCAACACTTGGTCTTACTGCATGGTACTGTTATTCTCTTAGTTTTGACTTCTCTTTGATGTCTTCTGAAGGGAAGGCTGGCACCTACTGTCCAGCAT
The DNA here is from genome assembly GCA_026402145.1 of Polypterus bichir lapradei. Classification (NCBI taxonomy): domain Eukaryota; kingdom Metazoa; phylum Chordata; class Cladistia; order Polypteriformes; family Polypteridae; genus Polypterus; species Polypterus bichir. The sequence goes on from JANRMT010062842.1 coordinate 27,723,464, forward strand.
AGATATTGCCTATCTTCAGTAGGAACCAATGGCGGGACCCTAGTGCAGACCACAGCAATTTTGTGGATGTAACTATGTGTGATAAATGGGAGAATTGTTTTATTTGTATGAGGATTCCTATATTGGTTCATTATTGTACGCACATTTGCTGAAAAGAATGTCACTGGCAACATAAAGTGGTAACTTTTGTAGTTTTTTTAAGTAAATGCTACAGCTGCCTGTGTCACTATCAATGGTACTATAAAATAGTCTGATCATAGACTAAATACAGGACTAGGCAGATGTTGTAAAATTAATATAACTAGTATCTGTTGGGTTAAAGGGAATCAAACTGTTACTTTAACAACAAAACAGATACGTCAATGGTCAGTAGCTATCAAGGATGCTCAGCTCCTACATCTGGAACCTCTTAGGTTATGGGAAGGCCAACAACAGCATATTGATGATATTTATATAAGAAATAAATGCCACTATTAAATATGATTACACAATTAAAAGCTGTCAAAGTTAAAGTGGGACAAATTGTAAAGGAAATTATATCTACTTTAAGTCATAGCTGGTGGGATTTGCTTGCAACTCGGTCGCCTACTGAGTGATATGTTGTAATACTGCCTAAAAATGAACAAAAATCAAGTCTTTTTACCTTGGAGGTTAAAGTTGCATATTGGAGGTAACAACATATGAGTTTGAACCCAGAGACCCGGTGGACTGGGTTAACAAATTGTGCCAACCAACTGTTGTCCTCTTAGAGGTAACCATTCTTTTAGGCCTTTGGCAGTTATATATGCCACCAACTTAGTTAAATATAGACTGAGATTGGAAATATATCAGGAAAAATAAAAGTAAAGGATTTTTTCTCATCAGCATTAAAGATGGTACTAATATACTTCTCCACTTCTCTGGCATCTTCTTGTTTTTCTTTGTTAAACAATCTAGTTAGAAACTCAACTACCATCTAACCTAAACATCTCCATGCCTCTACTGGTATATTGTCCAGGCCAACTGCTTTTTCACTTTTCATCCTCTTCCATAGCTTCCCTCATTTACTGGGTGCTTCATGATTTACTATCTCCACTTCATCCAATCTACACTCTCTCTTATTTCCTGTATTAATACATTTTTCAAAATACTCCTTACAACCTTGTCAACACACACTCCCCTCTTGTCAGCACATTTCTATCTGCATCCTTTATCACCCTGACCTACAGCACATCCTTTACAGCTCGGCCCCTCTGTCTGGCAAATCGGTAAAAGATCTTTTGACCTTCCTTTGTGTCCAGCCTCTCATACAACTGAACATATGTTTTCCCCTTAGCCTTCACCACCTCTCTCTTCACCTTGTGCTGCATCTCTTTATACACCTGTCTGATTTCATTATCTCTCTGTGGTTATCCCATTTCTTTTTAGCTAACCTCTTTCTCTTTATGCTTTCCTGTACTTCCTCATTCCACCACCAAGTCTCTTTGTCTTCCTTGCTCTGTCCAGACCAAGAACCTTCCTAGCACTAGGGAATCCATTCCTGGACACTTTTATCCATTCCCAAGAATTCAGGAATCATGCATGTCATTCCCAGGAATCCCGGGCTCCCGGGGATGACACAGTGCATGGGTATCTCACATGTGAACGGTTTTAGAACGACTGACACTTATTCTTAATAAAACTACTGCAGTATGTTGACACCAATAAAAGACTAACCTTATCTACAAGCAGTTCATGCTGTCATATAAGTACATGTATCTAGTTCAGGGGTGCCCAAAGCGATCGACCGGTAGATCGCAAAGTTAGTGCAGGTAGATCGCGTTGCATTCAAAACGTTAGTCTATCATATATCCTCCTATGGCATTTGCCACTTGATTGACATACAGGACGGCCAGTTTGAGATCTCTTTTCTTCTAACACACTGGTCATCCCGCACGCATGAACAAACACACGCGCTACTGCAAAACTCTGGCTGTGATCTAGTTAGCCTTCCAGTTTATATCGACTAAAGAAGGGATTTAAAAAAAAAATTGTTTGGGGAGGGTATGGCCTGGATGTGGAATTGGAAGAGGATTTTTTTTTTCTCACAATGTCACAGTTGAAGTGTGTTTGTCTGATCTGTCAATCTATCATTGCTATTCCAAAGAAGGAAAATGTGGAAAGGCACTTTCAAACTGTTCATAAAAACTACGAAACTGACTTCCTTCCGAAAAGCGATCTGAGAAAGAGAAAGGAGAAGGAACTAAAATCGCAGTTAACCAGACAGCCGTCATTTTTCAGCTCCTTGATTTGGGGAACATCCAAAATCTCGCGTCAGAGCGGGAGACGCAATGGAAGGCATGTGCACAACTTGACAGCATACGCTACACAGAGCAGATTGAAAATTGTCAGTCAGACTTTGACAGACGGTTTCAAGACTCAGCTTTACTTGAGCTAATCGCTGCATTTAAGTGCTATCCATTTAGGGAAGATGTTGAGGGTGATTCACTCGCATCAGAAATTGCAACACTGTTTCACCTAAAACTCGTCTACAGTGGAGGATGAGGTTTTGACACTACAGGAAATTCAGCTGAAGTATGGGGATCATGGACAGTTTTGGAACTTGCTCACAAGGAAAAGTACCCAAACATGAGGAAATGTGCTACCTCCTTGACTGCATTATTCGGCTCTACTTATTTTTGTGAGTCAGCCTTTTCCCACATGAAGATTATTAAATCCAAATACTTTAGTGACCATAAATGTATTGAATTGTTATTGTGCCATAAGGGTTATTCAGTTATGCAAGGTACAAGAACATATATTTTATGTTTAAAGTATACTCATATATATATATATATATATATATATATATATAT